>QVRM01002848.1:1657500-1784045 GCA_003439945.1 Dermanyssus gallinae
CACTCGGCGCATCGACCGTAATTTTACTTAGAATCATTGTGCACCACCTCGTTTCTCGTTTGCGGACGTCGAGTTAGAGCAAAGACGGCGCCAGCAGCAGCAACATCAATGCCAAAACCACCACGTCCCTACTACAACAAGCAGTATCAACAACATCGGCAAGCTCAACAACAACAACAACAAAAGATGACAACATCTTAACAACGAACGACCGGTGGTCACGCTGCTGCTCGCAGGTGACCAAGCAGCGTCGCCTTTTTCGACGCTTCTTGTCACACGGTCACTGGGTAAAAACGACAATGCTCTGTTCCTCGGCTTCTTCTTCTACTGCTAGTTGTCTACCAGCTGCTGCCTGCCTCAGAAATCACGCACGTGACTACTACTCCCACTGGCTGCTACCACGGCTGTTGAAGCAACAACCACAACAACAACAACAGCAGCAGGAACAACAATAACAATAACAACAACAACAACAATAGCAAGCAGAACAACATTGGTGGAGTATAAGAGCCACCAACCAAAGCAAAAACAAGATAAATGTGCCCCGTTCCATTCCCTACCCAACCGTCGCTTTGCACCCTTTTCGTGTTGCTTGCGATACCATCAAACCATACTAGTACAGATTGTAAAACATTTGTATATATATATATATATAGAGAGAGAGAGAGAGAGAGGGGGGAGAGCAAGCTGGAAATAAACGCCATGAACACCAACGTAGTGGAATTCAGAAGAGGGGGTCGACTGGCTGCAAAAGACGCTATAGGTTGCGGCGGCCAATCTCTCTCTCTCTCTCTTTATGGAGCGGTAGGAGACGTGCGGCGATTCTTTGGTCTCAAAATTGTTCCAAAGGCTGATGTATAGACTTGACATAGTATGGGGACGTCTCACTCGGGCAAACTTTCGGTTGCCTGAAAGGTGTTTCATAGTGTACATGATGCGAGTTCTTTGCTTGTCCATGCGAGTAAGAAGCCGCTGTGTGCACCTCATATCTGGGCTGTCCACCGGTTGTTGAGATAATTTGATTGAAACTGAAGTACAGTACATTTTTACGAAAGCTTTGCCTCGGAATGGGACGATAAAGTTGAACAAGTCCGACAGAAGGTTGGAGAACTGGAGACTTTCAGTGCCTCTCATCTCTGGTGCATAGGTAATGGCTGTCGTCACCTGGTCTGTTCGAATACGAACTTTCATGAAGAGTGCATAAAGTGCATCTGTCGGCTGTACTCTCAAGCGCGTACGAAGCATCGTGCGTCTGTATGCCTACCAGACCCTTACAAAAAGATCGCTGCACTGCCTCTCTCGAACAACATATATAGCTGACACATAAGTCATATACATAAGACCCTAGCGGCGTCGTCTGCGGGCTTACTACACTAGCCATGGTTTCATCTACCGGGGTGTCGCCGGCCCTTGTTGGTAATCGATGCATTTCTTTGAGCGATACTCATTGAGAATAGACGGTAAACCGTACCGCTGAGAGTCACCGAGCATGCTGCAACAAGAACTGTTGAGGAAAGCCTACGTGTCTCAACATAACCGCTGCCGCTCTAAACGCCCCTGATATAGAAGGGTGACATGTGTATTTAGGTAAACATGTCAAACAAATAGTACATCCATCAGAATATATATATATATATATATATATATATATATATATATATCTTTGGCATGTATAGGCGTCTATCCAAAATAACGTTGATAATATATATATATATATATATATATATATATATATATATATGTGTCTTTTTTTACAAATATCCTCGAGCCAAATACTCATAGTATTTTCCCTTATCGTTGTTGTGTATACATCTCTCTCCGCGCCTGTACTTCTACTAGAGTTTGTCACGAACGACGGGGGGCACATTTTCGCTAAACTTTCGTCGCACAGTATGATCGAATGGCTGAAGAGGAGGGGAAGCGAGCGAGCGACGCAGACTTCACACACCTCGCAGATGACGACATCGACTCGCCGAGGTTCGCTTTGGCGATGCGCTTTGTGCAGTTCGTGCAGTTGTTGATCGTGTTGATCGATGAGGAATGAGGAACGATGATGATGACGCCCTTGGCTGGAGGAGATGAAGGAGTACTACGCACGTACGCACGCATACTTTACGTTGTTTGTTGTCAAGTTATATTTCGACGACTACGACGACGCCAACAACGCCGCTTCGTCTGGAGGAGGTTGGGGTGGGCCAGATAGATAGAAGATAGTAGACCTGCTCAGCAGTAGATCGTATACAGCAGATCGACCACTGCGCAATCTGCGTCGGCAGTTATTGTTGTCGACGAAGTTTTAAGTCTGCACCGTCGTAACATCGAACAATACAAATAAAAGGACTGATAATTTAGTAGTGCTGACCGCGACGACGACGACGACAACGACGACCATGGTCTTTGAGAGCTAAATGACAGTGATGTCAATCACGACGGACGACGATCATGGGGGTGATATTGTTGCTGAGCCTTGTGACCGGACGAAGAGACACAGAGGTGCACGGACGGGTTTGCTTGATCGCACCCCCACCGCGCGGTAAACATTTGTATTTGTATGTAAGAATCTGTGTCACGCAGCAATGCAAAACCAAGTGCGTTACAACGCACCTCTTAACGTTGTTGGCTGAGAGTCAGGCCAAAGGTCAAGTGTTTAAGTGTAGGTAGGCTTTGTAAGTGGTTGGTAAGTTGGTTGGTTCAGGGAGAAAGGGGGAAGCAGCTACGCCCTCCGGAAGATCTTGACGCATCTCCCCAGGGCACGCAAGCATTGGCTAGGCGCATAGAGCGTTAGAACGCGAGACTCCCCTCTCAGGGTTGTCGAAGTAATGCCCGTGCAATCCCGGGCCTTGCGGGCGGGGGGGGGGGGGGGGGATATCAGTGTTAGTGGGTGCGAGTCCCACACTAGTTGCTGCTAGCTGCAAGTAGCGTGCATTATGCATTTCCGAGACCTTTCAAAAAAAGAAAGCATGGTTGGTTCGACTTCTGATCGGCGTGTCAGTCACTGGGCGATGTCCTACGTCGAGCAAGACTTTCATCTCGCGGCGGCATTCCATCTGCTACCTATGTGTATGGCAGCAATATTGCCACGCGCATTATATTTACATCGCCGGCGGATTTGCAGGCCGTTTCGGGCCAGACGCCGGCTTCGTCACGTCCGTACGACGAGCAGCAGAAACTAAGCAATGGAAGCAGAAACAGCAGCGGAGGCAGCAGTAGAATCTCTCTAGAAGTGGTGGCATGGATCTTGATCGTAATCATCTGCCGGTTGTTGTTGTTGTTGTTGCTGCTGCTGTTGTTGCTGTTGTTGTTGTTGCTGTTGTTATTGTTGTGTTTCTGGCCGCCTCGCTGGACGACGAATAGACGCGCTCTGTCAGCAACAGAGCCGTAAGTAGTTCCTAGTGTTGTTGCTGCAGCAACAGCAGCTCAACGTCGGAAAGAACAGTCAGACATCTCTTGCAAGCCGACTTGTGGCTCCGTCTGTCGATGGTCTTGTTGTTGTTGTTGTTTTTGACGTCGACGTCGTCGTTGTCGGCATCATCCGCAACAACAACAACGACGACAACAACTCCAACAACAACACCATCATTGCCATCGTTCTCGCTACTACCGCATCATACGCGTAAACAACAACATGGCGTCCGTTTTCCGTCGCTTGTTGAGGCTGTTGTTGCTGCGTCTGGCAGTGCTGCTTCTGGAACTGCTGCTTCGGATGCTGCTGTCGTTGCTTGTTGTTGTTGTCGTTCTTGACTATGTTGTTGTTGTTCTTGATTATGTTGTTGTTATTGTTGTTGTTGCTCTTGCTTTTGTCCACCACCACCACCACAACAACAACAACAATTCAAGCGTGCGTTACGATGCTATATGCTTTACATGTGTAGAGCTCATCATCGACATCATCATCATGATCATCATGATCATCGACAGACATCAGCCGACACTGGCTCCTCAGTAACATTTCCTACTTATCCGCCCGCCCCTCTGTCGCCCCGCGGCTGTTCCCGCCGTCAGTTGCGGCTCAGTTTGTCCCGGTTGGTGGTGAACCGATTAGTTGATCAAATCATGGTCGTGACGCCGGTGTGACACGTTGCTTGTGACGTTCTACGTGTCGACGTGTTGCCGATGTGTGTTCAATGATTGTGAGCGTTTGCATGGCGATGCGGGAACGTTTTCATGGCGATACGGGAACGTTTGCATGGCGATGTGTCTGTGCGTTGCACAAATGCACGCATGCAAGTACACAGGCAGACAGACAGACAGAGAGACAGACGGACCCGCACACCACACTGGGGTGACCAGCCAGCCACCCACCCACCCTAGTGAGATGTGTGGGGGGCCAAGAAGATGTAGATGAGGTGACGCCATCCGTCATCCCCATCGACATCATCTTCTTCATGAAGATGACGACGACGACGACGACGACGACCTGAATGAAGTACTAACCGACTGCCTGACTTAAGCATGCGAGGACGCGATGACCGCACAGGCGGTAGTGGCAACAGCGGTGGGCTACAGGAGGCAAACGTCTGATGTTATTGTTGCTGTTACAACAGCAATAACAACAACAACAATGGCTACCAGACAATGGCTGCGGCGGCGGCGGTAGCGGCCGTCCTCGCCGTTGATCCTGCACTTACCGTCACCACCACCACCACCGCCACCGCAACATCATCACCACAACAACAACAACCACAACATTTACTGAGGCGGTGACCGACCACTCCAACATTGCCATTGTTACAGTGATTGTCCATGCGTATTGCGATGCGCATCTCTTTTCCACCCCTCGTTTTTTCTCTCTCTTTCACGTTATTTCGCCAACTCTCACGTTTTCTCTCTCTCTCTCTCTGTCTGTCTCTGTTGCCCTCTCTGCCTCTCTATGTAAATTCCTCTAGACCTTTTTCCAGATCGCGCCAGACAGTGAGTCAGTCAGTAGTCAGTCGGAAGGATAGAAGGCAAAAAGAAGCCGAGGAGCAGGAAAAGAGGAAATCAACCCTTTCGTCATCCATCAAACAATAACAACAACCACAACAACATCAACAACAACAACAACCACCACCACCACCACAACAAAAACCACAACAAATACAACGACGACATCATCATCATCATCATCTTATTCTAGCTCATACTTTAGCTGCTTCTGATGATGATGACGATGATACTAATCCATTATTATCATCATCATCATCATCAACAACATCAGTAGCAGCAGCAGCCGTCATAGGTACACGGCCAGCAAGCAGACGAGACGTCTACCCCCCAACGCCGTCGCCGCCGCCGCCGCTGCCACGGCTCCCCCTGGCGTTTGGCCCTTCGGGTTTGCGGTCTACGTTTCTCTGCTCGCTTATCTGCCTGCCTGCCTGCCTGTGTATCTATATGTCTGTCTGTCTGTGTACCTATTCCTCGTGTTATCTTCCTCCTTGTTATCTGTTGTTGTCGTCGTCGTAGTCATCGCTTTCTTGTCTTCCTTCTCTTCTACTTCTACTTGCTCTCTTCCTTTGCTCTGTTTCTCTCACTCAGACACACACACACACACCTCTCTTTCTCGCTCTCTCTCTCTCTCCTTGTGTCCCTCGACGACAGAATTGTTGTCCCCCATCTGCAGCTGAGCTGGCAGCGACCGATCGCTGCTTCAGCAGTAACCACCGTCGTCTCGCGACGGCTCGACTCATCACCATCATTATCTTCATTATCATCATCACCACCACCACCATCATCATCATCCTCATCATCATCACCCACCCAACCGCGAAACCTTGAATACCACCACTATCGCACCGCAGCGGACGCCAGCGGCAGAGCAAGCACGCCACCGCCATCACCATAGCTACAGCACGAAAGACGAAAGCAACAATGAAGGCTGCTACCGCTTGTTGTTGTTGTTGTTGTTGTTGTCTTTGCTTTTTCCTCGTTATCTTCTCCGCCTCCTTCTCTTCCTCCTGTCCCCCACAGACAGACAGACAGACAGCTAGAGAGACACAGCGTCTTCTCCCCCACATTACCCGGCCGCCATAGCGTCTCTTTCTTTCTACCTCCCTTCCATCTTCTCTATTTCGTCCCGATGTCTCTACATGTCCAAGACATTTGCTTTTCATCTTCTCGCATAATCTTGCTCTCTCTCTCTCTCTCTCTCTCTCTATGCCTATATATATGGGTGTGTGTGTGTAGCTTTTCTCTGTCTTTGGATCTGCTCACCCACCTCATATCGCTCTTCTTTCTCTCTAACCTCTCTCTAACCTGCTGACCGCCGCGCGCGAGCGCATATCTGTTTGACTGACTGACTGACTGTCTGCCAGTCTACGCCGCAGTTGAATTGTTGTTGAACAACAGCACCAGCCGCACCACCGCCACCACAGACGCTGAACTTATTGAAGAGACTATGAAGCGACTATGCAGCGACAAGTCTCCTCTCTTTTTAAAGTCTCTCTCTTTTCTTCCTTGATGTTGTTGCTCGCTCTCTGTTTCGTCTCGCCCTGCCTAGTCGTCGTCGTCGTCGTTGTCGTCGTCATCATCATCCTCGTCCTCCTGCTGCTGCTGATGCTACTTCTCGACGTTCTCTTCATCCACGTCGTCGAGAACTACCAAGGAGTCCCAACTAGCGCCAGCCGTAACAGCAGCAGCAGCAGGCGATTCTGCTGCAGGCTGGCTGGATACTACGGGCGGCTAGCCGACTGACCACCTTTTGCTAGATGGTTCGCTTTTTCGTTCTCCCAAATCAACCGACCAACCAACCAACAGAGAGACAGACAGACAGACAGATATATAGATAGAGACAACCAATCGGCCACGGACACGGCGGAATGGGAACAACGAGCCAGACAACAACAACAACAACAACAACACCGACAAGAAAAATAACCCAAATCGTCGAGTGGCCCGTTGCCAACAGATTTCCCCTTCGTCGGCAATCGTCTTTAGCGTGTTCTCCTTTTACTGTCGTCGTCGTCGTCGTCATCTACTACTACCACCACCGCCACCACTATTACTTCTGCCATGATCATCACCATCATAAACAACAACAACACCATCATCATCATCATGAGAATCATGGTTCTTCCCATTCTAATCATTGTCATCATTATATTCATGACCATAACCGTCATCAGTATCATCATCATCATCATCATCAGCAGCGCCACCACTACCGCCATCATTCTCCTCTTGCCCTTTTCCTTCCCGCCACTGTTGTTGATGTTGCTGCTGATGTTGATGCTATTTCTTCTGGTCTTCTTCATCTCGGGCACTGTGCTGCCGTGGGTTGTTGTCGTCGTCGTGGTCGTTGTTATTTTCCTTATTGTTCTCCTTCTCCTTCTCGTTCTTGCTTCTTCTTCTCGTTGTTGCTGTTGTTGTTGTTCTCTTCTGCAGCACGGCCACGACCACCTCCACCACCTCCCCCACCGCCGTCTCCGGTTGGCCTGTCTC
Source organism: Dermanyssus gallinae (assembly GCA_003439945.1). Lineage (NCBI taxonomy): Eukaryota > Metazoa > Arthropoda > Arachnida > Mesostigmata > Dermanyssidae > Dermanyssus > Dermanyssus gallinae. Next base: position 1,664,917 of record QVRM01002848.1, read on the forward strand.
TCCCTTTCTCCCCACTCTCTCTTCCTTTCTTCCCGCCACCTCCCCCCCCCCTCATCCGACTCTACTTTTGACTCACTGACTCACTGACTGGCTGGCCGATCAATACATCCATACATCCATCGATATATCGACCGACCGACCAACAGACCAAAAGAACGCCCCAATGGCTTTGGCTTTCGGCTAGACTCCCCCCCCCCCCCGGCCAACCTCACCCCCTTCCTCTCCCTTCCTCGCCTCCTTTGGTTTGGCTTGTCTTCGTCCCCTTCGCTTCTGCTTCGTTCCGTTCGAAGACGGCGGCTGCTGCCGCTCGCTATGGATGTGCTACTGGCGGCGCAACTTCTGCTTCGGCTGCTGCTGCTGCTTCGTCGCTTTTGCGTGGTCCTCGTGGTTCTCGTGGTCGTCGTCTCCTCCTCCTCGTTCCCCTGCATCTGCCTCTCCATTATCTTCAGTCTGTCTTGCCGAATTCGTGCATCTTCGGAAAATACACACATGCAAGCAAGCACGCAAGTACGCTTACATAGCGTGCCACGACGACGACGCGGTGTAACTATTCCTCGTCTATTGTATATAAACAAAAAAATATATATATATATATATATGTCTGGTCGATGGTGGCATTGTTCTGCGCTGACTGCGTCGTCCAGGGAAATTGTTGTTGTTGTTGTTGTTGTCATGATCGTCACCGTCGGCAGCGGCAGCATCATCATCATCGGACAGCAGCGTTTGGACTTTCCACAACGCTGATGTCCGACAACCCACCGACCGACCGCTGTGAAAGGAAACGACTCTAGTACCAGTAGTAGTCGTAGTAGTAGTAGTAGTTGGTACCGCGACGGATAGTTGACGTCCAATTGAAGTGAGTGGTGGCGGTGTTACCTACTACAGTTTTAGAATGGCTTTACCACCCGCTTGGTGTTAGCAGCAGCAGCAGCGATCACCACCGCCATCGCCACCACCACCAGCATCGCCACCGCCACCACCACCACCGTTACCTTCAGTTGTCGTTGGCAGACAGCAACAACAACAACCGACCAACCAACCAACCAACCAACGAACCGACCAACCGGCAACAAACGCCCCATCGCCCCCAGCGCCCGTCCGTTCGTTCGTGTGTCGAGTCGAACCGGCTCACTCAGCCGCTAGAACTTTTTCTGTGCTTCGGCTCCCCGTCGACCGAAGCACACCGATAGATGGCAACAACACCAACAGAATCACCATCATCATCATCATCGCCAGCAGCATCAACACCACCAACAGAATCAACGTCGGTCAACATCGTCGGCGGGAGCCCAGAACACCAGAAGCAGCAATGGCGGCGGCGGCAGCAGCAGCTTCTCCACCTTCCCCTCCTTCGGCGACAGAACCACCAGATACAACGAGCCAGAGGGAGAGCGAAGGCTCCACCAGCCACAACAACAACAAAGACGACGACGACGACACAACCCCCCCCCCTCTTTCCACCCCTTCCCCCTACCGAATCAACTCCGCACGGTTAGATAGATGGCCATGCAGACAGGCAGGCGGGAGGGAGGAAGTGGGAAGGGGCGGGGGAGGCTGAAAGACTCGCCGCTCGGCCGTTCGCTGGTTTCCAACGATCCGGCGCTGATTCTTCGGCTGGCCGGCACGGCGCACGTTTTTTACACACACACATATATATGTGTAGATATATATATATATGTGTAGATATATATATATATATATATATATATATATATATATATATATATATATATATATGGTCGCCGACGTCCACGTCATTTCAGTTTTTCGTGCTATTTCGTTGGACGACTTTCTCTTCAAGTTGAGACTTTTATATATAATTCTCTCTTTATATATATATATATAGAAGAGACCTTTCTGCCATGATGCACTTCATATTATATATATATATATATAATTTTTTTTGCGATGATGCACTTCTGCACAGGTTCTGAACATATGCTACTCTAGCAGCAGCAGCAGAAGCAACCGCTGCATTAAGCGACGCACGCTGATTGCACAGAGGGAACGAAGAGGGAAAAGGAAAAAGGGAAGTCTGGTCTGTGCTAGGTCAAGAGCGTCAACCAGCCGCCAGCAGCAGCAGCAGCAACCCCAACGAGTGAGAAATGAACCACTCGTTGTTGACGCGTTGACGCTGAGGTGAGTTGGTGGGTAATTGTCCTCATTTGCTTTCTTCTTCGTCTTCTGTCCGCCGATTACCACCGCTGTCGCCCCGTTCGTTTCTTCCTTCGTTCGACACTGATGGGTTGTCGGTGGGTCAGAGATGCAGAATGTTGACGTCGCCGGACGTCTTTGGACGCGCGCGCATCGCACGCCGATGCCAGACGCGGACGGAGGGACGGACGGCCGGGCGGGCGGGGCAGAAACTGCACAACCAGAAGCCCGACCAGGAATGACGACAATGACCTGCCTGTCCAGAACCTGGCGAGCCGAACAGAAAAAAGTTCCGTTTGTTCTGCTGATAGCCGGCGGTATGACGACCCCTTTCCGCCGCCACCGCCATGGCCATGGCCATCCCGTCGCTGGCCGCTCTTCGCCGCTTAGCGAACAAGTCAACGTATTCTACTATTGACCCATTGCCGCTACCCACGCCCCACTGACTGGCACTACAAAGAGGCAACGCTGAACCACGTACACGGAAGAGAGGCAGGGGGGGGGGGGGGGGGTGAAGATACGCGATAATCATCCATCGCGTACGAATGGACGACTTTCATGCTTCATTCATAGACACGAGCCGCCACATGTCGTAGCGTTGACCATCGTACAACGACAGTGACAGTGGCACTCAAAACCAAGTGAGCGTCTTCAAGCAACTATGTCGCATCGTCTTAACAAAGCGATGCGAGTCTTGAATGCTACTTGAACACGCAGTGAAATTCATATGCCTCAGCCAGCGGCCAGCGTCCATATCACGTCACATTGCACACATCCACACCCACACACGGGCCTGTGTGTACTACATTCTGAATACTGAATGAGATTACGCACAAAGTCAATTAGGTAACAAGGTGGTACAACAACACAGTAGCGCATATATGTATAGTTACGTGGAAGTATATGGACGCGCTTTGTTATATACGGATTACATTATGTTCATGGTTCCTAATTATTAGTATTACTCTTCTTATTGAAAGTTAGTTTCTCCCCTTTGTCGCTGCAATGACTCACTTTTGGTTAAGAAGCCTCAGTAGGAATACTAGTTACAATAGATTGATTCGCTACAGCAGCAGCAGCAGCAGCAGCAGCATGCTCCTCAATTTACAAGCTAAACGGTAACAACAACAACAACAACAGCAGCAGCAGCAGCACTAGTAAGAACAGTGGTCAAAACAAGCACACCGTAACGCATAAGAATGCGGTGTATCAGCCTACTCTCATAAGTGACGGCAAGCGGACAAACGTTGGTTCGTATCCATTTCGTGACAACACGACGCCTAAGTGACAGTGACAAGTGGTCTCGGATTCGGCGAAATCCTCGACCTTGGGCCCGACCGACGGACCGACCGATTCGACCCCCTTTTCCACCGCCCTCTGCTCCCTCCGTACCTCCCTCGCTCCGTGGCCTCGCCCGATGCCCCTATATCGTAATCGTCATTTATGCGGCGTCGTCGTCGCCGCTGCCGCTGCCGCCGCCGTCGTCAAAATCGACCATCGTCAGATCCGTCTGACGACCCAGCACTTAGATGTAAGCGGTAAGCGAAAACCGTCGTCATCTGAGCGCCTACCTAGTTGCGCTTGATCGCTACTACCAACTACTCGTCGCTTCGGCACGGCCGACCGGCCGGCCGGCGATTACGTATTGTCTCATTCACAATCCCGGTTCTTCAGGGACTCCGAGGGATTGATTGACTAAGATGGCGACAATGGCGACGACTCGATCGGCGATTGTAGCCGACGAGTCTGGTGTGAGCGGGGGGGGGGGGGGAGAAGTGGGCACTTACTCATCGTCTTTGGCGACGTCATCAGCCTCCTCATCGTCATCATCATCATCATCTCGTCTTATTCTTAACGTAATAGAGTAGTATTCGTAGTAACATCAGTGGTGGTAGTTGGTATTGTTGATGTTGTCGGTGTTAGTGTTGTTGTTGTTGTTGTCGTCGTCGTCGACGTCAAAGGCAAAGTATTCCTTATCATGATATTAATAGCAGGAGTGTATTAATGGTAGTAGTAGTAGCAGTAGTATCAGCAGTACTATTAGGGCTAGTATCCGTTGCAGTATTGTTAGTCGCCGAAGCTGTAGAGGTTTGCAAAACCGGCGAGAAGGGAGGGTTTCTGACCTCATGAGCCTATGTCACCAGTTCAAGGCCGCGCTGGTGGTGCTGCTGCTGCTGCTGCTGCTAAGCAAACGCGTGCTGAGGAGGTGTACAGGGTGCTGCGGCAGAATCTGCTATCTCGCACTATTCATGCTTCGATCGAGCCGAGTCTATCGTCATCGGCATAGAGCGCCTCAACCGCTGCTGCAGCAGCAGCAGCAACAACATCGGCAACATCAGCAACACCGGCCGGAGTAGAAGCCCGGCATAGAAGTAGTTATCGTTAATACAAATGTAGCTGCAGCTAGCTGACGAAAGGAACCGGCGGCTTAAATCAAGCACGAGGGCAAAACCGGCATCTATCTAGGGAAAACCGACATTTATCGAGCCGGTTAGTATGGCCAGCGGCGGCGTCTCTCCCGCCTGCCAGAGCCAAAACTTGGCCTTTCGCCGCCTTTCGCCGCCGCCGACAACGACGACGATAACAACAACAACAACAATAAGGAGAGACAATACAATAAACCTAATTGGTTTGAGTACTATTTAGGCTTTGTTAGATCTTCTTTTGCTCTATGCTATCTTATCTAGAGAAGAAATCATTCCCTATAGTAAGTAAGCGAGATGCTATAGTGCGTTCGCTACGGTACATCAACGACGAAGGCAAAATAAAGAGTACCGTAACAGCAGTAGCAGCAGCAACAACAACAACAACAACAACAACCACATGTATAAGATTTAGTTATTTTAAATTTATCAGTTATACAAACAGTTGTCGTCCCCCCACTGGGTGCGTGTGGCCGCCATGCCAGCCGTATCAGCTCGCCATCATCCGTATATTGCTGTATGATTTATCATATATACGAGACGTGCTTTGTTTCGCATACTCAGAGTTACAACGACAAGCCAAACATAATCGAAGTAGCTACGTAAGACAAAATCACAATCACGGTATTCCATCGGCATGGTGGAGGATTCGACGCAGAGTACGAAAACAGCATCGCAGAACAAACGACGACAACATCATCAGCATCATCATCATCATCATCATTATCGTCATTATCGTCATGAGTGCTGGATAATAGGAATACAGACCTAACGTAGCGATAGCGAAATATATCAAGGAATAACATTTCGTTCCATCAGAACAATCATTGGAGCAGTAGTAATAGTAGTAGTAGTAGTAGTAGTAGTTGTTGTTGTTGTTGTAGAAGCAAGAACAACAAAGATGTATCCGCCATGCGCGTTGATATATCACAGGCTGTCGCTGTTCTTGTCTCGTTTAGCTGTTGCTATTTTGTTGTTGTTGTTGTTGTTGTCGCGGATGTTGTTGTTGTTGTGGTGGTAGTTCGTGGCTGTTAGAGTAGCCACCTTCCACGACATGATTCGATGGTTAGGTTCTATTATAAGTCAAACAAACAAACAAACAAGTAACTGATACGCGCTCGATAGCGGTGAACACAAGGCACGTATCAAATAACAAAAAACAGCAAACAGCAGCAACCACAACAACAACAACAACAACAGTGCTATTGGCAGTGGTAACAGCAAGAGCCAAATAACATCATCAGCATGACATCAACGAGGATAATCCCGGAATCCACATTAACAAATACAACAGCTAGAGCAGCAACAGCAACAAAGTACTAAACTGCGATATAATCATCATCATCATCATCACCAGCAACTGCAGCAGCAGCAGCAGCAGAAGCAGCAACAACAACAACATCATCAACAATAACATTCTTAATTATTAATAACTTGTTCACTAACAAAAAAATCATCATCATCATCATCATTAAAAACAACCATATCATCGTCATCAAAGAAACAACATCACAAACATCATAAAACACAACAACAACAACAACGACAACAACAACAACAACGACAACAACGACAACAACAACAACAATGCTGATACCGGCTGCATGGTTATTCTCGACGGCATCGGCTGCGAGAGCCATACCAGCATCAGCAGTCGTAGTAGGCGCTGTTGCATTCTATATTTGCCCTCGCGCGTGGCCTTGAGGGTGCGATGAACTCCTCCTTTACCGCCATTGCCGCCGTCATGTGCGACATCAGTAGCAGAAACAACAACAACAACAGCAGCAATATCATCATCGCCGTCGTAGTCAGACAGGCAAACATTGCCACTGCTCTCGTATTGGTTTCTTAATGTCTCCTCTCTCTCTCTCTCTCTCCTTGTCTGTCCCCTGGTCTGTTTGTCTATCTATCTCTCTATCTATACATATAGTTCGTCTCTAGTTGTTATACAATCTGTGTTAGTTAGTGGAACATAGTTGTATTTGTAACAATATTCGGGACTGCAAAGTCGATTTTTGGCTCATGATGAGCCGGCTGATTGCCTCTAATTAGAGGTAGACGCAGATCGCAGGTGGACGAACCGAGTTTCCTCTCTTCTCCTCTACTACTCAACGAGAATTGTTGCCCGTTTTACCCGTTGGTAGTTTCAAATCGCACGATGCCCTCAAACGTCCTCGACTATTGAGCAGATACCACAAAACGTTTGTGAAATGTGTATGAGTGAGAGAAAGAGATAACACACATTGCTTTAAGTGCAGCTGGATTGTGATCGTTACGGGTCGCCTGCGCTGCTATTCTGTGCGACTATTCGACTATTCATATTTCTTGCTGTCACATATGCTTTTTCGGCTGTTGTGCAATTTTCGACAGCCCTATCTATAGGTAGCTCGTCAACTGTGGCGACGGCTGATATATATATATATATATATATATATTTATATATGTTTATAAACATTCGCGGAATTTCGAAGCACGTTGTGATAACTAGCTGCGAGTTCGGCTGAAAAATAAAAACTACGGACTATCAACGAGAATATATTCCGCCACCATGCAACATTCAACTATCACAACTACAACAACAGCAACAACAACAACAACAACAACGACAGCAACAATGCCAACAACAACTACAACAGCAACCAAAACAACAACAAAAACTACTACTACTACCACTATACCTACAACAAAGTTCACAACAAGAACAAGAAGAATAAAGTCCAGACGTCCCCGACGGAGAGAATTGTCAACGTGTTTCATCTCACGGCGGGGCTCTAGCCGACGTTTTGCTCATTTAAGACAGCAACCACTTAATTAATCATTCAACGTTTACATACTTTGCCATTACCCTACGTGAATGTATTGTATCGGCTATATGGGTGTTGCTGCTTCGGTAAAACAGGCCATGCATGCGTGCATGATGCCGGTTGCTGCTGCTGCTGCTGCCGCCATTTCCGCCGTTTTAGTGGTTGTACAATACTCGACTTTTAGACTTCAAAGCAAGCAAGTTTGTCGGACTTCAAAGCAGGCAACTTAGTCGGTCTTTACGCTAGCTGGTCGCACTGCTACATCACACCACACTCCCTTGCCGCTGCCGCCAAATCATCTTTCCCTCATCAATAGTCGAACCGCTAGTGTGCTAGCGATAGATAATACGCGCGCAATCCCGCACGAGCATACGACGAGGACAATTTACACAGCGTATAGTAGACTAGACAACTATAAACAGGTACCGCCATTCATACGGGCACAATCAAACACACAACAGCCGGCGCTATATTTAATAGCAAGAGGGAAAAGTAGAAAATTAGTGAGAGAGAGAGAGAGGGGTACAAAAGGATGGAGATAATTAGAAATTGGGAGTGAGAGGAGTACAGAAGGATAAATATAATTAGAAATTAAGAGAGAGAGAGAGAGAGAGAGAGGGGGAGATGGAGCGAGAGAGATCGAGATTGTTTGTTGTAAGACGATAACATATCGGATGAGACAAGTAAGAAATGAAGCAAGGGTGTCCGCTGCCAGTAGCACCATCATCATACAGCATAAGAAACAGCAGCAGCAGCAGCGCTGGTAGCAAAGCTCGTGAGTGGTCGCCGCCGCCGCCACTAGAACAGCAACAACAACTACAGCAACTGGTGCACTTGACCTTACCCGCGTCGTCACTGGGCCAGCAGCAACAGCGGCGGCGGCGGCAGCAGACGGGAAAACATACAGACTGACCGAATGACTGACTGACTGGCAAACAGAGAGACACCGGGACAGGGAGCAGACACAGTCTGGAGAGAGCCGGGAGAGGAGTCTGCCGCCGGAAAAAAAGTAGAACCAAACAATCAGTAGCCATAGGCCAGCTGAAACAGGCGGTGGCGGCGGCGGCGGCTGCGGGGACGGTGGTTGCACCGGCAGAACAACGTCAATATCCATTCGACAATCTCGAGGCAACGGCACGGCCATCTGCTATAGAGATTTGGCCGATTCGAATCGCTTTCATGACGTGTGTGCATGACGCCGGCGACTTGTTCCTTGTGCGAGCCAGTAAGTTCAAGAATAACAACCGCACGCATTTAAAACGACAACAACAACAACAACTACTACAGCAACTACAACCACAACAACAGCAGCAGCAACTAATAAAAACTACAACTACTACAACAACAACAACAACAGCAACTAACAAATCTAGAAGAACTAGTCATATTATTATAGCAAACCAATCGACTATGGGGCCATCGCGGTATAAATTGAAATGGGTTAAACTTTTTGCACTAGATTTATCGTACGCAGCAGCAACAGCCCTGCTACTGGTGCTCGCTGTAGTGAGGGCCAGTGGGTGCCCGACTCACTGGCCTTCATCACCATTATGAGTTCGCGAATTTGGCTACAAAACCAAGCAGATCTGGCGACCAAAAAACGTCGAAGCCGAAGCTATCGACGAAGGGCATCGCCGGACAACGGCTGCCGCTGCGTGTATGTATCGTCGACATTTTACAGCTAGTGAGTCGCCACCGTACACCACCTATGCCTGTACTCCATCTCATAAAATATCGACGGTTCATCCGTCTGTACATACAGAGTTTGTTTGGCGGGACGGAGCCGCGGGAAGGCAGAGACAGCTAGCAAGACTCTGACACGAGAAATTGTGGCGGGTTCGGTCGCGATTTTAGCGATACATATATCATATAGCATCGGGTGCATGTTGTTCAACGTAACAACTTACTACTACTACTACTACAACTTGTGACAGTCGTTGGAACGTCGGAACATCGCAACGATTTGTTTCATGAAGAACACTGAGGTCTATCTATATTTCGGAACATGAAAAAACGAATACTGCTACCACTTCGCCTTGGTTTGGCAAGCATACGAAGGCGCCCGTTTTGTATGACATGCACAGCGAGCGAAACGCCACTCGAAACGGATGACGTTGGATTGACGGAAAATTGAGAAGCAGAAACGGAGGAGAAGAAGAAGAAGAAGAAGAAAAGGGTATGCCTCTCTCTTAGCGCGTCACCGGCGTAGTACGTAACGATATACGTATACGCGAGCGCGCCTTAGAAACATGTTTGCCATGATCCGGCGAAAGTGGCCCACGCGGCGTAGCTATTCTGATAATTCGGTCATAAATTGTTGATGAGAATTCATCCGAGCGAAACAGGGCTTGTTTGGGGCTCGCCTACACGCCGAAATGCGTTGCCTCGTTGCCCTTCTGCTTCGCCTGCCGTCTCTTTATACGAAACATACAGACGGTACAAACAAACACGAATGCACACACGTCTCCATACCTCTGTGTATGTGCATGTAGAAATGTATATACATAAATAAAAATATATAAATGTATGCCCCGAGCGGGCTGTGCACATGTTTTTACATCACAAATGTTTATCTTAATACACATAAGTAAATAAATATATATATATATATATATATATAAATACATCTGAAAACTGTATATATATATATATATATATATATATATACAGACTGTGAGAGAAAAAAACAAGATAAACGAGTACGAAGAACAACGGCTTGTAACGCTGAGTGTATAGCCGTGAAGGCATGCATAAGATATGTAGATAGATAGATTACTACTACTACTACTTACCCAGGTCAGGGGAAACCATACTGATGGTCACAGAGTTCGGATCCAGTTTGTCGCGCGCGTCTCCGGAGCGCACCCGGAGGTCAGATCATGCCTGCAACTGCAAAACGCCGATATGAAGACACTCACCCACACACACACACGCGCAAACACAATCACAATCACAATTAACACCCCTTAACGGACGCTGAGAAAAGTTCGCGTTCACAGCGCCGAATACATACATGTGTGTATGTATGTATGCATGCGTATACACATAAGCACCACAAGTGAACGTCGACGATAAGCCGGGCTGGCCGGCTAGCGAAGTTCCCGGAAGAGCAGGAGAAAGCGGCTTTGATTTGATTCATACGATTATTCCATGATCCACTAAGCTAACACACCACTCTGGCCGGCCGACAAACAACAATCCTTCGTTACACAGCAGCCAGCAACAGCCAGCCCGCTGAACAGCACGAACACTATTACCACGACGTTGTTGCCACCTCATCTCACTTCACCTTACCTCACCTCACCACCTTCTTGCTATGGCCTTCGTCGTGCATTTGCAAGTACCACCATGCATCGATCGAGCCCGCACCCCCCCTCCACGTCTCGACGGCGCCATCCATTAATGTCTCCATCCATCATCGATGCTTCCATCATCTACTTATTTCTTCTTCTTCTTCTTCTCTGTTTTGCCATTCGATCAAACACCACGGCCACTAACTAACTATCAGCACGTGAACATCTATGCATGGCTGCGTACGTAAACAGATCGAATCTATTCGTACTATACTACTATTTCCGAGTACCAAACGCGTCGGTGTTGAGCCGAAGTGCTGATCCACCTGCCGAAGTGCCCGGTGATGCCCCGAAAGGGTGAAGACGACGACGACAACAACAACAACAAGAGCATTAACAACGGCAACAATAACCGGGATGCCGCAAGCCAGCGGTGAATTGCTGTTTTACTGGCGTTGTTTATTCATTCAACGGCTATCTGCTGTTGCATTTTATCGGCCGTTCCACTTGTTGTAGTATAGTTAGTTGGTCGATGTGCGCGGGTGTCGTGGACACAGCGGATCACTACATCTCGGTATGTTATGCTGTCGTTTTCCAGCAGCAGCCGCAGCACTGTTCCTGCTTCGTTTGTCAGCAGAAGTCATGAAAATGTCGCCGATGTTCCCGATGCTCGATAACCAACCGGCCTACCGGCGTTTCGGGGCCGTTGGCTGGGTGTCTGTCAGATGGCTAGGTTAGGTGGCGCCGCGGGTTCGGGTTCAGGTTCGAGTTCTCTAGCACATCGGTGCACTCTTCTTTGACAATTAGTCGATTCTTTGACAGACAGACAGAGGAGGAGAGGGACAAGCATAAAAGCCGGCGTGTTGCGCACAGACAAGCGGACCCCTGCTCCCCCCGATTGGCCTGGTTCCTGCGCCCTGCTGCTGCTGACCCAGCGTTAGTTAGCTGAGCTCCGCCGCCAACACCAATGCCACCCCTGTTTTTTTTCTTCGTCTTTTTCTGTTTTTTTTTGGGGAGGCCTTTGTGTTTCTCTCGAGAGAGAGACGACGGGTCCTATTCAGCGGCACCGAAGCCCTTTTTAGACCTTAGTTGGGCTGGTTGTCAGTGGCGGGCTTCACTTGTTTTAGCTGCATCCACAAAAACACGCACATACGATGGTGATTGATAATCGTCGTTTTTGACGAAGACGAGCCGTTAATCACAACGACAACAGCAGCAACAACAACGACAACAACAATAAGATAACTATAGATAATAATCATAATAATTGAACAACAATAAGCACCAAAAACTAAAACACCAGCAGAGGGGACGGCGACGATGAGAACGGCACGGCCAGCCGCAACATCAGCATAGGTAATTGGGGTGCCGTCGTAACACAATAAATCCTTGATCGAAATGGGTAGGCGAATAGGCGACAAACCACGACAACAACGACAATAGCAATAACAACAACAATAGCATTTACTAGTACTACAGACTATAACACCAACAACAACAACAACACAAACAACCACCCAGCCAGAAGCACCAGCACCACTAGGCCGTCTACGACCTACTTGCCACTCAACACGACGACAATAACAACAAAAACAGCAACAACTACAACAACCACAAAGAAACAACTATAATTTTGTTTTCCTATGAACTACTTTACTTTTTCCTTAACTACTTATTAACTATTGCGACAACATTACGGATACAAACTATACGTCCACTAATCATTGCAACTTGCCTCTAGCGGGCGGCTACCAAAGGTCTTCGACCACCACCACCACCACAACAACAACCACAACAACCACAGCAACAATCACAACAACAATCACAACAACAACGACGACGAAGGCAACAAACAGTAGTTTAGCAGCAGTCAGTAGCACTTCGAAGTGCCCCTACTGCTGCTGGAGGTGGAGGTGGAGGTGGTGGTTGTTGTTGTTGTTGTTGGAGACGGGTGGGACAGTGGTGGTGATGGTGGTTGTGGCCGGGGTGGTGACGGCGAGAGTAGTGGTGAGATGGTGGAGAAGAAGTGGTGGTCTATGTTGTTATGAGAGTCGGTGCGAGGCGGCAGTGGGTCGCCCGGCCCGGTCCGTCGCTCGGCTCGGCCCGGTCCGGCCGTCGTCTGCCTGCCTGGATGCCTCCTATGCCTCTAGGTGGCTGGCTCTCTGGCTGTATCTTTCTTTCTCTACCTGTCCCCTTTTTCGTTCCTCTCTCTCTCTCTCTCTGTCTTCCTTCTCCCTTGATGTATCTGCCGCTGACGACACCAACAACAACAACAACAACAATAACAACAACTACTGCAACAACCTCAGCAATAATAACAAACAACAGCAACTACAGCAAGAGACGGGTGAGGCGGCACCAAAACGAACGCAGAAACTACTCTACCCGACTACACTGTGTTGTTTGTTACACACGTATCCGATCATCGCTACCACCACCACTACCACCACTACTGCCACTATCATCATTATCCTAGAGCAAGTAACAACGGCGGCAGTAGCAGCAACAACCAGAACAACAACTAGAACAACAACAACAGCAATAATGACGATAAAAGAAAAAATACCAACACCATCAACACACACACACACCCTACTTCGATGTGCTAGTACATGCACTGTACAGGGTGTCGTCTTCTTCTTCTCCTTCTCTTTGTTGTTGTTCTTGTTGTTGTTGTTGTTGTTGTGTTTCTGGCTGTGTGCTCCGTGAGTCTCTCCGTCCGTGAGCAACAGCAGCAACAGCAGCAGCAGCAGCCGGCTGGCTGGTTTGCTTCATAGCCCCGCCACGACCACGCAGCGCAGCGTTCTTCGCCTGCTTGATCGCTCGACTGACCACCGCTCACTGACTGCCAAACTAACTAACTACCCATCCGTCGTCGTCGTCGTCGTCGTCCTGATCTGAACCCAAGCCCCCCGCTGCTGCTGCTGCTGCAACAACCACAACAACAACACAACTTCACCCAACACTACCTCCTTTCTCTCGACAGACGACCAGCAAACACACACGGAGGGTCGGACGGATAGACGGAGAGACATTACAAACCCGTGACGCAGACAACAGCGACAGCAGAAGACGTCGCAGCCGCCACCGATGCCGGAGTTGCAGAAGCTACAGACGACGACGACAACGACGATTTTCGCAGACGGCCCCAGTTGCGGCGTCATTGCCGTCATCACGGCGGTGGCAGTCAACCAAAGGTTTAAGGCCCAAGTAGTCATTTCGGGCAACGAAAGTATCGTCATTCATTTTTGCAGTATCTAGCATGCATTCAGAAAGATATGTATATATATATATATATATATATATATATAGCGCGGGTGAGTAAAAGATATAGGCATGGCCAGACTTGATACGCTCAGTACACCCTTACTCTATGCGACACACTGTTCGGTGTACCATACAGCATCATCCAGAAGGAAGATGAGGAGGAAGAGGACAATCAAGAAGAGCAATAGCAATAACATTGACAATATTAACAGCAATAGCAACGAGAACAACAACAACAACAACTTTCAATAACAAAAGCTACAACGCGATCATGTACTTGGTACGAGCACTCTTGCAAGCAATTACACTTGCGAAACACGAAAATAAAAACAAAACCCATCCAGCACGACGATGGCCCACAAACAAAAACTCCACAACAACAATAACAATAACATACACAATAAGAGAAAGCTACCCACAACAGAGGAGCAGACAGACTTCATAAAGTGCCGCTGAATGCTGTCGCCCGGCGCTCGTTGAACAACAACAACAACAACAACCGCAGCAACAGCAACAACAACAACAACAACAGTAACTTCAACCACTAAACGCACTAGGAAACCAGTTAAGGCAAACACTGGGAGAACCAACAACAGCTGTATTTAATAGTTGTCGCTTTTGTCATAGTGGCAATTATTGTTGTTGTTTTTGTTGTTCTTATCTTCGTCGTCGTCGTCGTCGTTTACCCTTTGTTTGCTAGTGTAGTGCTCCGACGCCGCCGCTGTTGAGACAGCGTGCTCCTCACACAGGGTGGCCAACACGCAAAGAGCCGGCGCGTTTACAGCAACTACTATGCAAAGCCCGCGTGGTTCTTAAACGCCCACGTCCCCTCAACACCTAACCTGTTTTTCTACACCGGGTGACTCTAATAATAATAATAATAGTAAATATATCAAAATAATAAACATTATTTCGAGCGCTGCCGACTAACCCGACATGACCGCCTCTTGTTTGATAGCCGCTGTGGAGTTAGATAGCCAACCCACCTGCTGGCAAAACGCTACTATCCAGCCAATATCCATCATTAGCCTTCATTACCCATCCAATATCCATCATTAGCCTTCATTACCCAGCCAATATCCATCATTAGTCTTCATTACCCAGCCAATATGCATCTATATCCGCCAATAATGATCAATATCTCCCATCATCTATCAATGTCCATCATGATTAATTACTACCCCCCAATATCCATCAGTATCAACCATCAGAATCAGACGTAACAGCGCTAGGCAAACCCCGTACGTGTTTTGAACACCGCCGTCCTCAACGCCTTGGATTAAAACTATTTTTGTGTAGGATATATAGATGTATTATTCTGCTTTATTTAACACATATCAACATAACATAACATATAGACTATTTTTAAGCAGGTTGTTTGTAGCTCGAGACTATCCTCTGTCCCCACGAGCTTGAAAGGGCGCATACGGTGTATTTTCAATCTGTATTGGCGGCGGAACATTTTGTGATATATATATATATATATATATATTATATATATACACTGCCGAGTGTGCGATATATATATATATATATATATATATATATATATATATATATATATATATATATATATATATATATATATATATATATAGGGCTTTCCGAGCAGTTTTTGTGACAGCACGCCGCTAACTCTTCAAAGGCTCAGTTGCCCAAATACACCGGTCGGATATAGTAATCGCACACCGACAGATAACAGACTTGCCGTGTCGTAACACTTTAGCCTCAATACAGTTGAATACACCGTCGAATTAAAGTTTTCGTGTGCACTACGGCGACTGCTCGAATCGAAGAGTTTCGGGGGTCGATAGAGAAGCAGCCACTCTCCGATGTTGCGGCAGCAACATTGGCGGCTAATGCACCTTTCAAATACAAGACGCGTTTCAGTGCGAGGCATCGAAGTCTGCTCGGTTGGAGGAGTTTGGTTTTGTTGGTTGGTTTGCGGAACCGCCCTCCTTAACGAACCCGACGCTGGCGCTCCAGCTAAAACAGCGGAGAAGGCCTAACCGCGCGTTTTCAATATTGGTAAAGAAGATACGAGCATGAGCTCTCTGCATCGCGCATACCTTCTCAATGCTGTCAGACGCATATTTGTACCGATGTTTGTTTACTTAGCAACAACATGTAATCGCAACAGAATACGACTCAGATAGAAACACTAACTTCTTGTTCAATCTCACAGAACGGCGACTCGACAGTTATAATTATAGAATCACATTGTTGAACTGGCCTAACCCTGGGTTAGAGAACCCGTGGTCACACGCTCGCGCGGAGACAATTGTCCACTCCAAAGTGCTAACGTAGCGAAGTTATATAAATGAATGTCACATAAAGTAAATTCATACTAATTAACTTACTCACTGGTTAACATGTGTAGTTTGATAAATCTGGCAAATAAAGTATTAGTGTATAAAAAAAGCATTAAAGATGTACTCTATATTTATTTTAAATCTTGGATCTCGGTACGCTTAGTCTAAATGTGTTTCAATTTGTCGTACTTACTAGACGTCTTACGGATAGCTTTATAATGAGTGGACGAAAGGTGATTTTTTAAGCTATGAGTCTGTTTCTAAAATACGATATTTGTTGGGTTTTTTCGAGATAAGTTCCAAAGCGACATTTGGCTGATGTCGCTTCGTGTGGCACAATATTTCGAAGGCGCCCTGGAGAGAATTCGCATTGTACAAAATGAATATATGGAACACAGCACAGTTGCCTGTTTTTGGTGGCGAGATGGCCAAATAGTGTCGGACCTTAAGATAATGCCGCTGACCTCGTTGGTCCATGCCATGGAGCTCGCTAGTTCGTGCATTGTTTCAATTCTACTAGTATCGTCTCATGTTTAGTTCTAACTTCCGTCGCTCCTCGATGGGGTTGTTAAGGCGGACACTGGTTCTTTCGCTCTCGCGCTTCTTCTCTGGGCGGCACATTTTGGATGTCGTCTTTCGCCAGTCGTACGGGCAGTGGCGGTTGCGCTGTAGTTAGTAGCCAACCCAGGGCTTGTATTAGATCGCTGTCCCCCGTCGTGTGGTGCAACACTCAAGCATGTCTCAAGCTCTATGTTGACGATTGTGGCGAAGCGATCGTAGGAGCGTTCCTGTCGTGTAAGCGAGTGTCCGCTGTTGCCGCCGCCGCCGCCGCCGCGACAGTGTCTTTCGTCTTTGGTACGCGGCGACGAAGTGAGGAGGTAGCCTCGTCGTAAAGGCGTCTCGAGCGCAATTCTTTGGAGCAGCATGTGACGTAATTAACGTCCCGTCGTGTGCGTACATATCGGCATCTCCTATCTGTGTTTTGGTCGATTGTCCGATTGTCTCCCCGTCGTGTACGGACCTCGTTGCGTCCGCCGAGTTCCGCGGCGCGGTGCAGCGCTAAGACCATTCTCTCTTGGCCAGTTTGTAGCCGGCTTCGTGGTCGATCTCCGCGTTAGAAGCCGAGAGCCTCAGAGTGCTAAGCCACTGACCTACCTACGATTTCACCTTAGATTAAGCAGTGTTGCCGCAAGCGTTTTTCCGAATATGCTACTGTACTTTCAAGGACCCGTTGCTCGTATTTCGTGATTCGGTTGGCGCGTATATACAAATAAAGCCCGCTACAATTTTCGGAATTGCTCGTCGACGTCGAGTTCTTTGACAGTCTGACGGTGTTGATAATGGCAGACGTCCTCACTTACCAGATAAAAGGCACTTCCCTTTCAGCATAATTTTCAAACATAAATTGCGAAAACAACACTGATATGTGACAAAATATTAGTGTCCATAACGGCGGAAAACAATTGCATCTAAGAAAACGCCCCTTCTTATATATATATATATATATATATGCATATAACAGCGGACAAACAATCGCATCTCAGCCAACGCCATACTTTTATATGTATTTTTATATATATATATATATATATATATATATATATATATATATATATATTTATACACGTTCTGCGTTATTTACAACACATATACTTGAAATTCCGCGCTGGTGAGTGCGGCATCGGGAAGGTCTCAGCCTCACGAACGTCCACAACGGCAATAGACTCGAAGACAGCACACAATTCTGAACTGCCATGAATGGGCGGAGCAGCGTTTCCAACAAGATTAACACCGGAACGCTGGGGGCGGACATACCTAGCATCCGCAGATCGATGCAGGAGTTTCTGCCCCACCGGCACGAAGCGACTATTCGCAACCCTTAGGCCTCCGGAAAAGAATCTAGCCACAAGCTGGGGGGGGGTGAGATGACCACCTCGAGTCGAGTCGAGACCCAGAGTGCTGGCCCACACTTGAAGACGAGTTTCCTGCAGTGGTAGCCGTGTGTGAACCGCATTTTCAAGTTACGCACTTACGCAAAAAAAACGATGTGCGGATAAGCTTTAAATAGTTTTTGTTTGTCTATATGTATATCTGCTTAATTATTTCCATTTCATAATTTTGGAAAAAAACAAATGCCTCCACAAGAACGTGTTCAAAGCTGTAACACTCATGTGTTTTCCAAGCTCGACAGAGTTCCACGCACAGATGCTCAGGAGGTATTCACACACCTTGAGGGTTTAGAAATTTGGCTGTACTTGATTGAACTCGCGGGCTGTGCGCCACGCAAAAATTATTTTATATATATATATATAGGTTTTATTATTCTTATAATTCTAATTTATTTTAACGATATGTTTAACCTGGTTACAGTTTTAGCCGGAATGTTTATACCGTCAGGCTGCTTACATATGCTGGTGAACGTACATTTATCAATATGTTCTAATATAAAGGCTATGTCCATGCACTCAACATTATTCCTGCCGACGTTGCGGCGGTAGGCAACGCGTCTGAACTTTTGGTGTATTTTGGCCAAAATATTCTCATCGCAAATGAGTCCCTGATGTCATACAGGTGAAGCGTATAATAAGAGCGGGAGGACATATTGCATCTACAGTCTGACATACAGGGATGCATCTTTAATCTCAAACGAGCGCAATGTCCAGCTCAGTCTTCGTGTAGCAGCCGTTACCACGTAGTCAAGCATATAATGTGTATAGTTCCAGGTGTCGGATGTCAGTATTTTCAAGTGTTCAATTGCTTTCTTAACGGTTAGTTCCTTGGAGCCTAGCATGTATCGATGTGCAGGACTATTGTGTCCAAAGTGTAGCGCAGCACATTTGAAGCATTTGACTGTTTTGAGAGATAATTTGTTAATATTCGCCTCGAAGATTATCTGACAGGTCAAGTCGGATCTTCGGGATTGACCCCTCCAAGCAAATGAGTCAAGCCGGTCGATGACAAACAGGATCTCAAAAGGAATATAGCGCTGAGGTTTACTCCCAAAAAAAGTAGCAGTGTCGAGATGGAACTAGAAGCCGCTTTCTGCTATCAAAAAGGCATGAACATCCACATGACAGTAAATCCTAACCACTAATTGCTAAACTTCGACCTAAAAAACTCAGACGACAATACGTATTACCTGTGGCCAGCGGGGCCATGTTCTGCCGTACCTGGCCGCCTTGACGCAGCGTGCAATAGTGGCATTTGCACCCCAGGTACCACGTACAACATGCATTTGTAGTAGTAATTAGGAGTCAGTGAGAAGGAAGGAATGCTACGTAGATCAAGAGTACCGCATAAGTGCTACATGTGTTAAATTCATTCGAACGACGCATATATGCTTTAGGGTAACCTTTTTATACTTTGCAATTTTTATTAACGTTAGTAAGAATAGAATGCACATTAAATAGATAGTCGTACTAGACCCCACAATGTAGTTAGTTATAACTGCTACCTATAATACCCTTCGTGTGTAGCACGAATTCACTGGAGATCGCCACGCATACACTAACCAGTGGCTACCGGTCTCTCTTTAATGCTCGGTGGCTTGCGGCATCTTTGAAAAGATGATAATACTGCCCGTGTCCTCATTTCTTTTTTATAAACATTTATAGAGGTAAAGCGGGATGCAGTGGCGCACTGCCAGGAAGCGGGTTCACTGTAGAATCCCGTTGGCGGATAGCTTCCCTTGGCGTGTGGGACTCGGCACACGATGGCCTCCCGCAGGTGCGTCTTGCCACTGCTGTATTAAACCGATGTTCCAAACATAAACC
The DNA here is from genome assembly GCA_003439945.1 of Dermanyssus gallinae. Lineage (NCBI taxonomy): Eukaryota > Metazoa > Arthropoda > Arachnida > Mesostigmata > Dermanyssidae > Dermanyssus > Dermanyssus gallinae. The sequence goes on from QVRM01002848.1 coordinate 1,684,943, forward strand.
TTCACCTGCAACTAAAGTAGGGCAACATTAATACGCAGATGACGTTACCATGTGTTGTCCAGTTGGATCCCGACATGCCTATAATAACCAGCAACAGGCTGTCGATAATGCTGCTGTGTTGCAATGTTAAAACGTCTTGTTACAAAAGACCCATTCGTATGTATCAGACTCTGCAAAGTAAGCTGTTGCACTGCCCATATGCAAATGCTTGCTTGATTGTGTGCAAATAGATTTTTAAAAATACTCAACTAGAAGTGCCTCATAAAGGTGGCCATATTACCCAATTTGCGGACCTTTTCTTCAGGTATGGGAAACGTTTGGAAACGCTAATGCACCATCGGTACCCGCCTGGTGGTACTTTCACCTACTAAAAAACTTAATCCTTAGTTAAGTTTGTCCGATGGTTGTCATTCCATCACTTTTTATTTGCAATAAAGCTACTTTCTATGCAATTACAAAAGGATCTGTTCGGCGAGCATTAAAAAATTTAACTATGTATTAAAAGGGTTACATTACTGCCACAACGCCTTCTAGTCTTATAGTATATGTGCACCAAAATAAAAGTGTCGTGTGTAATATAAAATAAAATTTAATTGGGCGTCAACTTCGTCCCAATTATGATGACTTACCGTGACGGCGACCCGTTAAACGCTATTTTATCCTAACGGTTTTTTTCTACCAGCCCGTTGATTTTGCTGACCTGCATTTTGTTACCACGCAAGCCATAGCAAAAAGCGCGACGATCTGTCGCTGATCTCGCTTGTGTGAAAGATGGCGATCATAGGGCAGTCGGCGGGAGCACATCTTCTCATCTCTGACTTCAAGTTTTAATTGAACTTTGATGGGCTTTAGTCGGCTAAAGTTGTGCCACGTACAACTTTAGCAACATTAACGTACCATCACTATCATCGTCGAAGCAACGACAACAACAACAACAACAACAACAACAACAAGATTGGCATGTCTGCTCAGTGTTAGATCGTCGACCCCCGTCGTGTGGTGCACCTCTGTGGGGGAGTGTCTCTGCTTTGCGAATTGTGGCGAGGCGTAGAAGGCTTCCTGTCGTGTGCGGCCGCTGCCGGAATTTCTTTCTCTGGTGTGCAGCTGGCTAAACCCCGTCGTGTGGACGTTTCAAGCCGAAGTTCTTTTGAGCGCGTGACGTAGTTTACGTCCCGTCGTGTGTGATATCGGCATCCTCTGTTTGCACCGGCAATCCTGCTTGTCTCCCCGTCGTGCACGACCGGTTAAATCGTGTTCATATCAGAGTATACCGACGCTGTAAAACGGCGATACCTTCCTCTCCTTGCCAGTTCGTAGCTCCGATCCGCGTTAGACGCCTAGAGGCGAGAACCCAACGTTCTGACGATCTACTCAGTTTAGGTTAAGCTGTGCACAAAACCTCGGATATATAGGCTCGTAGATGTAGTATGCATGTGCCGCTCTAAACAAATATGTGGCTGCATTTTCTAAATACGCTACGGTAGTTCAAAGGGCCCGCCATCTTCTTTCATAACTCGATTAACCGTTATTCCCAAATTCAGTAGGCGAGATTCGGCATTGTTTGTCGGTGGTTCTTTGGTATTGTCTAACAGTTTCGATAATGCCAGACAGCATCGCTCATGTCAGATAATTGGCAACTTGGCACATTTCTCACAGCATAATTTTGAGAGTTAAATCGCGAAAACAACTCTAATATACTAGCGGTGACATCATATCTAGAGATTTATCAAAATACCAGTGAAGGATAAATTCTATCTAAGCAAACGCAATATATATATATATATATATATAAGTTTGGCATAACATTCGCTTCAAGAAAAGCATACGCACTGCCATAATTTCAATGCCAGCTCTTTGCATTTTCTTTGTCATTCTTATTTAGAAAAGAGCACTTCGTCTTGTCTTAGGCCTCCCACGTCGCGTCTCAATAACGATAGAACAATATAAGGAACTCTCGGTGCTCCCGTTACCACATCTTATTAAATTTACCATAGTTGTCGAAATAAAGCGTATTCTTCTTGGCCATCATCCTAACCTGGTTGGCTTATCGAATCTGCAAGGACCCAAAACACCCGAGGCTCGGCATCTCACTTGCTTATTGTCTCCCCGGCCACAAGTACGCAATCAAGGTTTGCACTATGTAATTCAGGTGTTACCTTGTGGAACAAGTTACCTAGTGGCATTAGGACACTAATATCGCTTAGTCAATTCAAAAACACTGCTAGAACGCACTATCTTACCTTACTTGCGTCTGAATAAACCATATTTATGTAATTATGTACACAATCTATAGATAAATAATTGCAATAACACGAGATACTACGGTGATAATGTATAAAATCTTACTGTAACTTGTACATATGCTTCGCACTAGCCTGTGGCTATATGAAATTGTAACACAAATGAGAAACTACAATTAAGAATGAATAAACGTCATATCATATCATATCATTTTTGCAGGCGCTCTAGGGGCTAGGGCACTCGGCAGACACAATCGGTGGTTTCGTTTGTACCTACCGGCTAGAAGCCAGGCTGTGAAAGTTGAAACCGTCGAACCCGCATAGCGATTCGTCGACATCGATACCTCACAGACTTTTGTCCTAGGCCCTTTCTTGGCTTTAGTCCTAATATTCAGGGTGAGAATCTAAGCTAGACAACTGCATCTGCTGACGATACTCTATCCTCTTTCGGCTCACGCCTTCCCATATTAACTCTTAGACTTGCTAGGCTGCCTTTCGCGAGTAGAAATATCGCCAACCGTTTTAAGTTTTAAGCTTGTTGTCAACAATAGATAAAATAATAAGAAAACATGCAATATAAACATTCCATACTAGCCTTTGGTGGCTTTGAGAAGCTTGAACCTCTGTACAAATGTAAACCAATCATGAGAAATATCTCTATCTATCTATCTATCTATCTATCTTAGTAGTACAAGGACAAACCTAATTTTATTTCTATTTCCCCAGATTCACCGTTTGCTTCACCACATGACGAACTGTTGCAGGTAAAAGAGAGCGGCTCTTGAGAAGAACACAGACATCATATTATTTTCAAACGCTACGCAATTATTTCATATCGGCGTCGTATGAGGCTGATAGACATTTTCACTGCTTAATTAGACTCTACAAAACTGTATCTTACTAGTACTCTGCTACAGCATTCTTATATGGGGAGGCGTATGATACTAGCTAATTGTTCGCAGAGCAAAGCTTATTCACTTTACGTGGCGCGCAAGCTTCGACAGGTTGGTCTTCGGGTTGCAATCCTAGGTTTAAACATTTGCCGTGGAAGGACTCCGTTAGGCGTTGTCTAAAGATCATCGCTAGATTCCTCTAGTCTTTAAGGAATCTAGTGACAAAATCCTGGAGTTTCGCTTACCGAAGATATCTGTTTTACTCGGCACGAAATTGCTCTCTGGTTGTTTTAGTTGTTTTTACGTTACGAGTTTTTGTGTTTGCGTTTGCATAAAGCAACTGTAATGATGAAATTCGTGTCACTTAATGTAAACTTGTTAGAGTAAGACCCGTTTGCACGTGTTGTGGTAAAACCTGTTAAGTAGGTTAACATTTACAATCTAAATGTGTTCGTTGCTACTCTATGTGCTCAATCTGGGCACTCTCTATTTATTATTTATGGGAGAATTTAAGCGTCGTAACATTTAGCTCTGTAAATATACCACATTTGTCTCCAAGGGATGCAATTCGTACGCATCTATATACGTGCATATAGTCCAGAGTAATAAAATAATATTTTTTTTCAAGTGTATGCTCAATAATTGCGCTAAATCTCGTATCTCTCACAATAAAAGCTGCTTTGCCTATGCTGAGAGCCAAAGCTATGATCTGCTTCACAAGCTGTGCCTCGAGCCGATCACCCGTGATCTTTTTCACATATCTGCGTGATATAACTGTCAAGTTCCTCAGAGATATCACACAGGTGCCCTGGTAGTATATTCCCAGGGCCGTAGAAACAAGACAGTAACATCTTGACAGTTCGAGAATTTTTCTTCGCTTCCATGATACTGCGTGTTCCAAAAAAAATATATATAGATGTGGATCAAAATGTTAGTAGCATGGAATACAAACAATAGACGTGCAAAGTACTCGTACCTTTTATTGCTCAGTATAGTCCGCCCTAGAAGCTTAGCACATCTAGTTTAACGATCTTCCATAGCCATTATACCACGAGCAAAAAGTTCCGAATTTGTAGACCCAAAATACTCGTATACGGCTCATATAAAATCATTGTTATTCTGATATATCTTTGTCCGGAAAGATACTTCTTGAGGTTAACAGAGAAATAATAGTCTTACGAGCCCAGGTTTGGAGTACATGGGGATGCTTGACACTTTGAAAATTTAGTTTGCGTAATTTGGCCACGACCAAAAACACATGTGGGTGGGACAATGCAAACAGAGTACGTTTGTCATGAAGTCAATATACGTTGCTTTAACCGACAAATGAATAAGTTACATAGTGCAGAAGTAGTATGTATATACACGTTAAATCATTACAATTATACATGTATATCAAGTAAACATGCAGCATAGATACACACTTAATTAATTGGAAATCTCAGAAAAGAAACGCCACGTACATCAAAGTAGTGCATGCGCGCTACATATGTAGCTGCGTGCAAAGTGCGTGCAAAGTATAAAATCGTTGATTCGCATCAAGTAAATAGTAATTCACTGCGCACAAAGCATAGCCCTCACGCGACATATGCCTTTTCCAGGTAACTTTTCCAGAAGGTTGCCTATTTTGGGATCAAGTTAGTGTAAATAAAAATAAATTAAATAGTGGTAGTAGTCGAACATCCAAAATAGTATGTTCTACTGCTGCCACATCTACTTGTCTATGGCACGAATAAAGTATACTGGGAAACATCATGTTTGATGAAATGTGTTGATCAGTACCTACTGGTCTGTTTCTTAAGGCTCGGTGTCTTGCGGCGTCGTCGAAAAGAGTATGGTGTCCCGCGTGTCCTTATTCCCAAAAGCACAACCGTCGCCTTTATCCTGCACTACACTTGTGCCCCACATGTACGCAGTTGTTCGAAATTACCCAAAATCTTAATTCATAAAAACATTTATTTGTGTATATGTAAAAACGTACCCTCCAATAGGATAATACAACGTGTTATTACTTTTAAGCAAAATAACCCATACTCTGCCAAGACCATACATCAGCCTTGGAACAATTTTGAGGTAGAGCAGTGCCACTGCCGTCAGGACGGACAGTCGCTGGACGTTGCCGACCTCTCCATGAGAAGAGACTAGGGCTGTGCTCAGTGTCTCGACGATGTGCGCAGTAAAGGTCGTTCCAGTATGGTTGTGCCGAAGCCCCGGAGACCGGAAGGAGTTGACGAAATTTAAGGATTGGCCGCCGCAACATATAACGTCTTTAGCAGACATTGACCTCCTCTTTTGAATTTCACAGCCTTGCTCTTCATGGCGTTTATTTCCAGGCCTCTTGAGACAAGAAACACCTCTGCCATGGCAGTGATGCGCTTGATGGCACCCACTTCCTGCTCACCCTGTACCGGCAAGGTGACCGCATCAAAGGAGCTCAACAATACACTCAGAAGAGAGCCACCAACCCTTGCGTGTCGGAATGACTTCCCCACCAGGATGCACCAGAAGATCTCGAGGTGCCTCGTCCATCGAGGAGGCGTCCGGTGTACGTATTTCAGAAAAACAGCACACGCTAGTATCGTAGATTGGCTCTTCCAAATCTGTGCTCTGAAATAATTACGTATTTCTCCTGTAGTTTCATAGAACATAGGCAATCAGTGTACATTAAACCTTCGTTTGCAATTACGCGGCACTAAAACGGCGCCTGTGCGCCACAATTTCATGTTGAATTCATCAATACTTTTATTTCGCTCATATTAAGTATGCTCAAGGCATGTCATTCGAGAGGGGCAGTACAGCGATCTCTTCGTAGGAGCCAGGCAGGCGCATGATACTTCGTACACACTTGGGAGCACGCACAGCCGACACATGCACTCCGTGTACTCCTCGTGAAATAAAGAAGTAGTCTAAATTCGTATTAAACGCAATAAAAGCTGGAGCCAATAAAACTTAAATTATATTGTAACGATGTCGTTGCTACGTTAAGTCACTGGGGATGGTAGCTCAGCCGGGCGGCGACTACAACGCGAGAGACTCGGGGCAATCACAGCGTAAGATCTGACTCGCAAGGTTACCGGACGGAGAATGCGTTGTTAGCATCCTTCTCCCGGGCTATTTATTGGCTCCAGTGACGCCGTAGCGTTTGTATAGTACTAATGTTAAAAGGTTGGTGCGAATCTGTGACGTTGTTAATCGGTCGGGTTACACACTTCTCTCGGCGGTGCACGTTGTCCTTGGTGGTGATGATGATGCCGATACTCTGGATGTGGCGCGGTCCGCGGACGATGGTGCACGTGCCCTATTGTCATCACCACGCAGCCTAGTGGTCTCCTTGGTCGTCATGCTGCACGTTGAATTGGGTGCTTGCTTGGCTTACTGACGTCGTCAGTTGTCGGTGCTGTAGGTCGTTGACGTTTGAGTTGGCTTGGGTGGTTGGTCGGCCTGCTGACGTCATAATTGGCTGTTGGCGTCTCAGTGACTGGCAATTCAGTGACTACGCTGTGGTTGGCTTCTGTTACTACGCTGTGGTAGGCCTCGTTACAATATCGCGAAGAAGATTTACAGTCTGAAACCCCGTTAGTAACGGCAAAATATGATACGAACATTTCCAAAAACGGCTTGATACGTACTGTGACCTGTGACCAAGCGATGATATTGATAAACTAAACGAACACTGGATCAATCATATATTTGAAGAAGACGAAAAATAGACAGCACTGGCACGTGAAAAAGACGCCAATCCGAGACCGCTTGAATATGTCGATTATCTTCTAAGGCGTTTTTCTGTAGTTCCCGATATGTGACGTCGCAGTCCGTTGCATTCGTACAAATTAGATCTAATGTGAATCTGCCGTGGCACAATATGGGTGTGCTCTTAAGTATATATACAACCCACATGTCGCATGATGTCACCGTTTTTATTAACATTTTATTATGTTAGTCGCAGCAGGCCCGAGCGTTTCAAGCTTTCCTGATGAAGCACCTCTGTGGGGCCCTGTGGAACACAGAGACGCATCTCTAACAGTTGAGCTTCGGAGCCTTACAGCTAGCGATGAATGGGTCAAAACTATACCACTTGTAGCACTGCACTGCTACTGTTAATGATATAGTACGGCTCCCCGAGTATCCACCCGAGTCGCTTCTGTAACTCCCGAAGACAGCTCCCGACGTCGTTACGAACTCGGCATTGTGAGGCTCCAGAGCGCCATCAGGCCACTGATGACAACTACGCTGTTTCCTGCTTGGCAAAAATTGGTGCTCGTTGCACCGACACTGTTGCGTTCGTTGCCTCTGTTTGCAAGCAAGATATTCTTTGTTTACAGGCTGGCGCAGGACGGGCTGATGTACGCATTCCTTATGACGCTAATGAGAATAATGTGTCATAATGTACAGTGCCAGTTTCGGAGGTGGTGGCGACAACGACGACGTCAATGCTGATGCTAGCGATGATTGTTGCTACTGCTGGTGGTGGCGATATTGATGGCTGTTGGTGATGGTTAAATGGTTACCACGTCCGCACCGTTGAAATCCAAAGTACCACCTATTCAGGCATGTAAACCCATATATTGAACGTCAGAGCAAACAGCTCGTTAGAAACCTGCTTCCAGCGGGCTCGATGAATTGAGTTGGCTGTTCATTTAGTCCTAATTACGATCGGCTAACGTGACGGCGGCTGGTTAAACGGTATATTTGTCCTGGAGATACTTCCCTGCCGGCCCGTCGATTTATTTAGATATTTGTCTTAGAGATATCTCCCTATGGGCCCGATTCGGACCCGCATTTTGTGACCACGCAAGCCATAATGATAAACGCGCGATGACCTGTCCTTGATCTCACTTGGAAAAAAGATGGCAGCCATCGTAAGCCATCATCGGCGGATTTAAGTAAGGCTGCATCAACCGCTCGTCGATTTAAACAAACAGCAGAGTGTCAGCTGCCTATCTTCTTCACATCGTCATCGTAGCAGCGGCAACAACGAGCAAAGATCGACTCCTATTTGCTTTCTTCTTCTCTCTCTCCCTCCGCTTTTGGAGGTTGTTCTGCAGCAACGGTTATCTTTCGAGACCTTTTGTTAGATCGCCGACCTCCGTCGCGTGGTGCAGCCAGCTCTGCGGAGGAGTGTCTCAGCTTTGCGATTTGCAGCGAAGCGTAGAAGCCTTCCCGTCGTGATCAGCCAATGCCGGAGTTCCTATGTTTGGTGTGCAACTTAAAGTAAACATAAGGGGCGAAGACACCTTGCAGCTGAGTCAAAACGTAGGGACCCCTTAAGGGGACCCTCTCAGTTGCAAGGCCTTCTTTTTGCTTATCGCAGATCTAGCCCGCCATGTGCGGAAAGAGTTTAGAAACGCCGTCATCGTTATGTATGCGGATGACATCGTAGTGGCCCACCGGGACCGCGGTGCCATTAGTCGGATTATCGGCGACGTGGAAAGTTAACTTCACCGTAAGGGCCTACAGATAAATTCGCGGAAGACGAAAGCCATTAGGTTTTGCCGTAGGGGTCGATTGGCTGCAGCAGACGTAATACCCTGTTGTGGTCAACCGCTGGAGTTTGTAAACTCCTTTCCATATTTGGGTCTACGACTGCACTATACGGGAACGACCTTTACCCAGCACATCGGGGACAGATGTCGAGCGGCTATTACCTCTATTCACACAGAGGTGAGAGACCTTCGGCGACTGTCATTGAGTGCCGCAGTGCTTTTTTTTAAGCTTAAGATTGTACCAATGTTGAGCTACAGCCTTGGCAGGGTGTAGGGCCATCTTTCAGCGGCAAATTTTGCACAGCTAGAAAGATGCTTCACAATATAAAGCGCGCTCTTTGCTTGCCGCGGACGGCAAGAAACCGCTTTGTGTACTTGCTAGCGGGCTGCGGACCGGCAGTGGAAACAATCAGAGTCAGGCTTAAGTCACATATTACTGAACCACTTCAACCATTTTTGTTAGAGTGGCAGGGAACAGTGACCGAGGCCTCGGCTGAGGTAGCGCAGTTAGACGTGTACCTCGCCAGGGAGCTTTGGGATGGAATGGCATGCACTAGCCGGCACGTGTACACAAGGTACATTGTGCATAGCTATCATCACTTGGTGTGTTCGACTCAAGGATTTCACCAAATTGGCGATCAATGTCTTTGCCGGTTCTGCTCGCAGATATGCGCTAAATACTACGTAGCGGGCTGCCAGACGCAACAACGGTCTTTGCACTTTCTCGCCCGGTGGGACGGTAACTGAAGTGTTAAAATTGTATATAATGATGGTTGTATTGTAATTATGTACGGTCTTGAAATGCAAAGTTATTGCGAAATAAACAATATATATATATATATATATATATATATATATATATTTGATGTGCGGACTTTTTTACTTCCACCGCATTGTGAACGCGTAGCAAACATTTAATACTGAACCCTCCGGTACGCTTGCCTCCCGTCGTATACTGCCGAAGTACCAAGTTCTTTCAATAGAAAGGCATGGTACAACGCAAGATTGCCCTTATTTTGCTTCTTCTCATTCTTGTTTCCCTTCCGCAGTGGAAGAAACATGTGGGGGATTACGATGGCAAAGGTCGATACAGTACGACGACGCGCCATCGACTCTATAGTGAACGACGCGGCGGTTGCGAAGTTCCCGGCGTGACGCCAGGTGGGTGTGATCTCAGTGGCGGCGGCGGCCGATCTAACAGATGTCGTCCTCATAGAAGCTTTATGAAGGCCTAAAGTTCGCAAGCAAATTTCGGTGATAAAGTTTTAAATCATGTAGTAGTTATAAGAAAGGTTATGGCAGTGTTAGATATCCTTTCCTAATAACTGAGAGCAATGTTTACCTATAGAGCCCGGTTACGAGGGGGACACAGGAAGTATGAGAGTTTTGGCAGGTAATACAATGCCTTGGTGATAGTCACCCACCAGCCGGCAGGTACTGCTGTACAGAGTACCTAAAACATTTTCCCTCCTATATATATATAAAATTTATTTGCCATGCCTTGTGTAATATCTTGTGAATCAGATGCGTTCGCTGTGAAGTATCATGTCATACAGCGTGCTGCTGGCTTCGTATTTAGTTGTATATTATTGCTATGGTATCATTATATGTATTTTAACAAACATCCTTGTCTGTCGTGCATTCATACTATTAATTGGATTATCACAATGGTTATAACAATAGTTTGTTTTAGCGGGGCGTTTTCCCATGATTCTTTACAATATATGCCATTTGTATGGCATACAATGGCCATTGTATGCCTACAATGACAGCCTTCATTTACCTCATACAGCAAGAGGTAAATGAAACCATTTACCTCTTGCCATAATGGTTTATCACTGAAACCTAATGCCTCGGCTAGAGACACTGTTCTCACTTTTCCTAGCTCGTCGCACTTCAGCACGATATGTTCGATAGATCACACGCTATATTTTTTCAGTAACGTGCTAAACCTCAAAAGGTTGAATGCCTGTCTTCCATACTTGAGTGGCGCTTATCATATGAGAGGTGTCTAATGAAAAGGTACGAAACGACATTACAAGCGAGTACAATTGAGGTCTTTATTCCAAAGAAATCATCAGAGGCTTCGAAAGCAAATCTATCCCACTGTTTCAGGAGCCAAAGGATTTCCTCCCGGAGTTCCTACAGCTGCGACAAGAGCTGTGACCAGCGCTTCATTTTGTCCTTCAGTTGTCGTAGTTAAAGCGCTTCCTTTTGAGATATATAGCGGATTAAACTAAAGGCTGACCAGGCTGTTGTCGAGCACGATGGCGTGGTGCATGCGCCTCGCGACCGGAGACACATAGGTTCAAGTCCAACTGTTGCACATTTTTATGTTATGGGGTTCATCGTATGAAGCAATGCGAAAGCAGTCCCGTGGACGTTAAACGTTGGCTGAAGGTCAGCCCGAAAATGTTATGTCCAGGCTATAGAACGGATCCTCAAACTGTCCCCACTCAAAATTGGCTAGTACACTTTGAGTGAGCCCGGAGACGTGTCGTTGCGCCTTATCGTGGAGCAGAATCATAGAGTACAGCTTTGCATTTTTAGGTGGAGATGACGAGTCATGCTTTCACTGCATACTGTCCCGCTTTGTTTCTGGCTCCAAGTGAGGGCACCAACCTTCGTCACTGGTCACGATCCGCTCCAAAAAAGCGGGGTCTTCACGATACTGGAACGAGTATTGAAGTGCTAGTCCCATACAAAGTTCATTTTGCGTTTTGCTAAGCTACTTGTCGTGCGTGATTGTCCACACTGTTCCAACTGTTGGCCCCATCACTGGCGACATTCGCATTATTGTGACACGCCAATCACTTCTCACCCGGTCGTTCGCCTTGTGAATGAGTTTGACTGTGATTGCGGTGTTTGTCTAGCCTGGTGTTGGAGCAGCACTTAAACACTCGTGGCCTTTACGAAAACGGGCACTCTACTTTCTCACTGACGTCGCAGGACGAGCGGCATGCAAAGCCATGCCGCGTGTGTGTGACTGCCATCCAACCGCTTAGCGAATTGTCTGGTTTTAGTCCGTTTGTAGTTCGTTGTAGTGTTCTCCGTTATATTCATCTAAAATAAATATTTTTCTACTTACACGCAATGCTGCGCTAGAAATATATTTGTTGAGCGGCCGAATATAGTCCAATCACGCCACTAACCAGTAGTGTGGCACGTGGTGATAACTCAACTCGGCTTCAAATCTAGCACATAAGTAATATTTGTGTTAGAAACTCTTAAAAGTAGAGTCAATGGATCTATAGAACCTTAAAAGAAGATTTGATACATCAATAAAACCTCAAAAGTAAGTTTAATAAACCAATAGAATCCTAAAATAATATTCTAGATACTGCACCGTATGCAGGGCGTATCTCCAGCTGGGAATAAAAGGCTAGCTGATATCGACGTGCGGTTTACAGTAACTGACGTTTTGAAGTCAAGCCGGGGAAGGAGACTGAAAAGAAACGGGCATCACCGGAATTAGTTCAATTATAGTATTCAACGCATTTGGAATATTATATACATTTTAAATTTCGATGATTATATAAAAACGTTAAATAGAATATTCCTTAGTGTAATATCATTTGTAATTATGACGTAGTATCCGTTCTCGAAGTATATATGAAATAACTTGCAAACATCTACATTTCAATTAATTTAATAAACTTATATTTTAACTAAATACTTAGAAACCAAAATAGCATTTAAAACTTAAAGTCAGCATGCCTTACAATTTTTAGCCGTACACTTTTTATTTAGCGGCAATTAATCTGATGACGTTTTCTCTCGTTTTGTTCCAGCTATTGTTTCTGCAGCTGTAGGACTAGCTTTTTAGTAGTTTTTCGGGCTGACTCTTAGCCAACAACCCCAAGAGATCAAACACAGACACCCATGTGTCTCCTCCGGTCGCAAGGCCCACGGGAATGCAACACGCCACCGGGTATATATACATATATATTTTTATATATATATATATATATATATATATATATATACATGGCACCGTGATCGTCCCCAGATATCGAGCTCTACTGGAACCCGAATTCGGCCTGCTCAAAAACATCAGCGGTTGGGGACGTTTTCAATGGAAACCATAAGATCGACAAGGCTTATAGGGAGCTATCAGGACACGTTGTCGATAGCTCTGCGCGTTGAAAGCTGCAACAGTTTACACAGGTGTATCCGGTGAATTATGAATTATTGTTATACATCATTACATCTGTTACTACTTCTGTCCTGCCAGTCGCCCTTTACTAAGTGTAAGAACACGAATAGGTTATTTCTATGATCTAACTTCTAAACGTAAAGTTTCAGCTAGGTTAAGCAGTGTTGCTTTAGCACTAACGTGACACCGGTTTGATAAATAACTTGTAAAAGTATTTTCAGCAAGTTTACCATATGTCGAAGATTGAGCAATATTACCTAAAATCAGTTGACGCTCTGGCAACCCAGTGATGACGCATTCAATCTGGAGATTGATCATAACTTATGAGCTGCTTCGTCTACTACAGCGAAACCAGCCATTGGAGAGCTTTTCGAAACCGCCCTCCTTAACGAACCCGACGCTGGCGCTCCAGCTAAAACAGCGGAGAAGGCCTAACCGCGCGTTTTCAATATTGATATGATATGATATGATATGACGTTTATTCATTCTTAATTGTAGTTTCTTATTTGTGTTACAACTTCATATAGCCACAGGCTAGTGCAAAGCATATGTACAAGTTACAGTAAGATTTTATACATTATCACCGTAGTATCTCGTGTTATTGCAATTATTTATCTATAGATTGTGTACATGATTACATAAATATGGTTTAATCAGACGCAAGTAAGGTAAGATAGTGCGTTCTAGCAGTGTTTTTGAATTGACTAAGCGATATTAGTGTCCTAATGTCACTAGGTAACTTGTTCCACAAGGTAACACCTGAATTACATAGTGCAAACCTTGATTGCGTACTTGTGGCCGGGGAGACAATAAGCAAGTGAGATGCCGAGCCTCGGGTGTTTTGGGTCCTTGCAGATTCGATAAGGCCAACCAGGTTGGGATGATGGCCAAGAAGAATACGCTTTATTTCGACAACTATGGTAAATTTAATAAGATGTGGTAACGGGAGCACCGAGAGTTCCTTATATTGTTCTATCGTTATTGAGCCGCGATGTGGGAGGCCTAAGACAAGACGAAGTGCTCTTTTCTGAAGCAAATGAAGCGGAGTTACATTAGATGCATAAGAAAGACCGTACACCTCCAGCCCGTATGTCAGGTGGCTCTGTACATACGCGTGGTACATTGCCGTAAGGCATTGGCGGGGAAGGATTTTGCGTGTGCGGTATATGGCGGCTACGCCACTGACAATTTTTTTTCCTGACATGTTTCGCATGCGCCTGGAACGTCAGATGTTCGTCAAGAACAATGCCCAGGAACTTCGCTTCAACTAGTATATTAAGCCTGCGGTCGCATGCAAAAGCTTCAGGATTGATTGTCGATTGGCCTCTTGGAGTTTTAAATTGAACAATTCCTGTTTTTGACCAATTAATATAGAGGCCGTTATTTCTGAACCATAGAGATAGCCTTTCAATATCCTCACGAATCATTGTTTCAACTTGTTGGGGAGAGTCGCCCACGAATAGAGCCGTTGTGTCGTCAGCAAACAAGGTTAGTTTTGCGTGGTTAGGAATAATAAAAATATCGTTAACAAAAATATTAAATAATAGCGGACCACTGATACTCCCTTGAGCCACTCCAATCGATATATTTTCTATATGAGAAGAAGATTGTCCAATTTGGACAACTTGGCGTCTTTCACAGATGAATGAGCGCATCCACTTTATAAAATTTTCACTAGCCCTATAAGTAGAGAGTTTTTTTTAAAAGAATGTCTAAGTCAACTGTATCAAACGCCTTTCTAAGGTCAATAAATACCGCTGCTACAATCTTCTCTGATTTTAAGTGTTTCCGTATGTCCTCGACAAAATCCATGACAGGCACCACCGTCGACATCTTAGGTCGAAAACCGAACTGCCTACAATGTAGGACGTTGTGTCCTTCGATAAAATCTGTAAACTGTTCAAAAATGCATTTTTCAAAGACCTTCGATATTGGCGCGGGAATGCTGATAGGTCTATAGTTGTCTCGGGACAGGCGATCCCCGCCTTTGAACAATGGAACCACACGGTATAGCTTTAGGACATTGGGGTATACTCCTGTTCTGATGGAAAGATTGATAATATACTCGAGAGGCGATGCGAGTGCGTCCGCAGCCCTACGAAGAACCAGTGATGGAATCTGTTCGGGGGCGGTGGAGCATATTTTAACATTTTGTAAAAAGTGGTGAATTCTGTGAACGTTGACTGGCCGCAGAGAGAATTGTTCGGCAGGCGTCGAGAAGTTATCCGGAATGGCATAGCTCGATGAGCACTCGTTGTAACGGGTCACACATGTTGCGTAGTAGTGGTTGAATATGTTAGCTAGCGAAGTTTCATCGGTGACGAGTTCCCCGTTTACAAGAAGTTTGGTACATTTTTTATCCTGAACACCTCCAAGTACAGGTTGGATTGCCTCCCAAGGACCCCTCCGGTTATTAATTCTGTCTGTAACTATGTTGCAGTTCGCTTCCATTCTACATTTGCGTGAGAATCTTGTCACCCTGTTCCTGAGTATACGATACGTTTTGCATTTGCCGTTGTGTGTGGGGTCAGCTCTGTGTATTGCGTACGCCTGTTCCTTCTCTTTAATAAGGGCATACAATTCCGGTGTCACCCAATTTTTTCGAATTACGTTTCTCGACTTAGTATTCTTGATCTCAGTACTATTACGCTTCACCGCCGACATAACTCTTACTCTAAACAATTCAAATGCCTCGTTGACGTCATGCAGTCCGTATAGGTCGTCCCACATAGACGATGACAGTTCGGCGACTATTTGATCATAGTTGAGTTTGAATTGTGGGCACTCGTTGGCGGCCGACGGCTTAGATTTTAGACAAATAAATGTGGTAAAGTGGTCAGAAAAAGTGGTCGTAAGAACGCCGGAGGCGATAGTTGTCTTGGGTGAAACATTGCAGTAAATATGATCTATGCATGTTTCGGTGATACGTTGGCCGTGAGCGGTGTCCACACAAGCCACTCTAGTCGGCAAACCAATAATCTCTCGAAAGTCATACGAGTGTAGTAACTCATACAGGTCAGTTGCATGTGAGCCCTTATCTAACAAGTCAATATTCGCATCACCGAGACATATTGTGTTTAGGCTATTCATTTTTGGCAGTAATTCTTCTAGTGCACACAAGAAATCCAAGGGCCTCCCCGACGGTTGCCTATAAAATGCTCCCACAACTGTACTCTGACCATCGGCAAACACCTCAACAAAAATACTTTCGCATCGAGCGTCTGCCGGAAGGAGTAGTTTGAGATCTTTCCGCTCGCGTACCACATAATCATGTCTAATAAACAGTGCCACACCTCCACCCGGCTCATTACGGCAATCAACAAATTGGTTATAATTATTAATCTGAAAAGCGGCTGCCTCCTGTCGCGAGATACGAGTTTCCGACAAAGCGATAAATGACGGAGGGTAAGGAAGCAAATGTAACATCGTTTCAATGTCGTGTATATGAGACTTGGCACCATTAATATTGCAGTGTATTCCGTGAAAAGAGTCAGGTTCTATTTTAAGTTCTGTGACATTAATTGTTTGACTAGCTGTCATATAGTAATAATATGGTGACGACTATTTGCGACCGACAAGGGCATCGATATCGGTGTCGGTTGTCACGTCCCGCCAGGGAGCGTTGCTGTTGAGACGGATTTGTACGCGGCAGTCTGACGTTCGGACGTCAGAAATTTTTCTGTTGGCCTTGAGGTGACGGAGGCGGTAATGCAGGCTCGCGTTGGCGGGTGTCAGATGGTCATTGGCGTAGATGTTGTTGTTGCTTCCCTGGCAGCCGGCTAGAATGCTCGACTTCGGCTTCACTTCCCGGCATCTTCGTTGCACCTCAAGTTTCCTCCACCGACAGACAAACCGCACCAGCAGCTGGGAGCGGTCGGTGATGTTTTTCCCGTTGATCGTACGAGTTCTGGGGCAGCGGTGGGCGACGTCGATGTCGCGTTCATCAAGTTCCACATTTAGTTGCTGGCAAAGTTCAATAACCGTCGCGCGCACTTCCTCGTCCGTTTCCTTCTCTTTCGCGGTAATCCCATTAACTACCACGTCAGACCGGCGGTCGTACTGGTCCTTAAACGCATGTCCGGCCGATGCCGACTCCGCTAGCGCCTTTGCGCCAGTCGACATCTCCTTAATTGTGTTAACGGTCGAATGGACCTCTTGCACAGCGGCTACAGCCTCCTCCACTGAATGCATATAATATTCCATAGAGGTGTCTGTAGTGTTCATTCTTTGCTTTAGGTCGGGGACTTCTGCCTCAAGTCGCTCAACTTTACCGGTGAGAAGCAAGCATTCGTTAATTTTTGTCTCCAACCGCTCCATCTGAGCTGGCATGCTGGTAAGAACAGATAGCTTTGATTCGAGAGACGTCAGCAGGGCGCTCACATCAGCCGTAGAATCTTTGCGCGCTGACATCTGTTCCGATGCCGCCGATAGTGAATGGCCCGCCAAACCTCTCGTGTCGATATCTGATGACTCGACGGTTTGGGCGGCTTGGTGGTTTTGGCTCGGGCTGGTGGAGCCGTTATCTCTCTCGCTAATGTCGTTGGGGTCTGCACTGTTTTCGCTGGAGGCGGCCGTATTATTGGTAGTTAGATTATGTGAGTTCTTTGTGTGACTTCCTGTAGCAACGCGGTTAACTTTACAGCTTGGGCAGCACCACTTAAATAATGGATCATCAGATTTCCTTTTGTTGATCACTGTCATAATAACATCGACACATCTTGGATGGTAGTGAGATGAGCATGTATCGCAACTTATAGGCGCCCTCTTAACCGTCGTGCGGCATTTTCCGCAGATTTGGTTTAGCGAACGACTAGAATCATCGCGAGACACATTCATGGCTGACATTTCACTGGGCTTACTTGAGGTATTCTTTATGTTTGTTGACTGAGGCATCACTGTGGGAATGCAGGTCGATGTGCGCGTCGAAGGTGAAAAACACTGATTAACGGGTCTGAAAATCTGGAATACTTGCGTCTGAGCACTAGGGATCAGCTTGTACACTTCATTTGTTGAGTAATTTGCTCTACCATGTTGCAAATGACGAGATTTTCGGTGATTTTCGGGAGCTCGAAGAAACACGTCCGATCATCAACAGATCCCAGACACGAGTTGGTAAAGAAGATACGAGCATGAGCTCTCTGCATCGCGCATACCTTCTCAATGCTGTCAGACGCATATTTGTACCGATGTTTGTTTACTTAGCAACAACATGTAATCACAACAGAATACGACTCCGATAGAAACACTAACTTCTTGTTTAATCTCACAGAACGGCGACTCGACAACAAATGATGATGTCATTAACGTTTTACATTCACTAAAACTACCCTGAAACAGCAGTAACAGCCTCACAAATTATAATCAGATAAATGCATCTGGCAAAAAATAAAAAAACAGGTATAATCATAGAATCACATTGTTGAACTGGCCTAACCCTGGGTTAGAGAACCCGTGGTCACACGCTCGCGCGGAGACAATTGTCCACTCCAAAGCGCTAACGTAGCGAAGTTATATAAATTAATGTCAACTAAAAGTAAATTCATACTAATTGATTTACTCACTGGTTAACATGTGTAGTTTGGTAAACCCGGCAAATAAAGTATTAGCGTATAAAAACAAGAATTAAAGATGTACTCTATATTTACAGGTATTTTAAATCTTCTTGGATCTCGGTACGCTTAGTCTAAATGTGTTTCAATTTGTCGTACTTACTAGACGTCTTACGGATAGCTTTATAATAAGTGGGCGAAAGGTGACTTTTTAAGCTATGAGTCTGGAGATTGATCATAACTTATGAGCTGCTTCGTCTACTACAGCGAAACCAGCCATTGGAGAGTGCCAATGCCGGTTCTCGTCGCAAGTGCTACGCAATGAGGCCGCAGCAATCCATCTCAACGTGGGACGGTCGCTAGAATTTATATAAGGGGTCATTCGTTTGAATTTATATACTTTGGAAAATGCAACTAAGTTGTGAAATAAATAAAACGACAACAAACCTTAAGACGTTGGTGTGGCGTTAAATAAGCGATCCTTACTTAAGCTTAAATACGCAATAGATTCAAAGCCATAATTTGGCTAGGCAAACCCCGTACGTGTTTTGAACACCGCCGTCCTCAACGCCTTGGATTAAAACTGTTTTTGTGTAGGATATATAGATGTATTATTCTGCTTTATTTAACACATATCAACATAACATAACATACAGACTATTTTTAAGCAGGTTGTTTGTAGCTCGAGACTATCCTCTGTCCCCACGAGCTTGAAAGGGCGCATACGGTATATCTTTAATCTGTGTTGGCGGCGGAACATTTTGTGATATATATATATATATACACTGCCAAGTGTGCAATATATATATATATATATATATATATATATATATATATATATATATATATATAGGGTTTTCCGAGCAGTTCTTGTGACAGCACGCCGCTAACTCTTCGAAGGCTCACTTGCCCAAATACACCGGTCGTATATAGTAATCGCACACCGACAGATAACAGACTTGCCGTGTCGTAACACTTTAGCCTCAATACAGTTGAATACACCGTCGAATTGAAGTTTTCGTGTGCACTACGGCGACTGCTCGAATCAAAGAGTTTCAGGGGTCGATAGAGAAACAGCCACTCTCCGATGTTGCGGCACCAACATTGGCGGCTAATGCACCTTTCAAACACAAGACGCGTTTCAGTGCGAGGCATCGAAGTCTGCTCGGTTGGAGGAGTTTGGTTTTGTTGGTTGGTTTGCGGAACCGCCCTCCTTAACGAACCCGACGCTGGCGCTCCAGCTAAAGCAGCGGAGAAGGCCTAACCGCGCGTTTTCAATATTGGTAAAGAAGATACGAGCATGAGCTCTCTGCATCGCGCATACCTTCTCAATGCTGTCAGACGCATATTTGTACCGATGCTTGTTTACTTAGCAACAACATGTAATCGCAACAGAATACGACTCCGATAGAAACACTAACTTCTTGTTTAATCTCACAGAACGGCGACTCGACAACAAATGATGGTGTCATTAACGTTTTACACTCACTAAAACTACCTTGAAACAGCAGTAACAGCCTCACAAATTATAATCAGATAAATTCATCTGGCAAAAATGAAAAAAAAACAGGTATAATCATAGAATCACATTGTTGAACTGGCCTAACCCTGGGTTAGAGAACCCGTGGTCACACGCTCGCGCGGAGACAATTGTCCACTCCAAAGTGCTAACGTAGCGAAGTTATATAAATGAATGTCACATAAAGTAAATTCATACTAATTGGCTTACTCACTGGTTAACATGTGTCGTTTGGTCGGTAAATAAAGTATTAGCGTATAAAAAAAGCATTAAAGATGTACTTATATTTACAGGTATTTTAAATCTTCTTGGATCTCGGCCCGCTTAGTCTAAATGTGTTTCAATTTGTCGTACTTACTAGACGACTTACGGATAGCTTTATAATGAGTGGACGAAAGGTGATTTTTTAAGCTATGAGTCTATATCTAAAATACGATATTTGTTGGGTTTTTTCGAGATAAGTTCCAAAGCGACATTTGACTGATGTCGCTTCGTGTGGCACAATATTTCGAAGGCGCCCTGGAGAGAATTCGCATTGTACAAAATGAATATATGGAACACAGCACATTGCCTGTTTTTGCCCGGACAACACCTTAAGATAATGCCGCTGGCTTCGGACCTCGTTGGTCCATGCCATGGAGCTCGCTGGCTCGTGCATTGTTTCAGTTCTACTAGTATCGTCTCATGTTTAATTCTAACTTCCGTCGCTCCTCGATGGGGTTGTTAAGGCGGACACTGGTTCTTTCGCTCTCGCGCTTCTTCTCTGGGCGGCACATTTTGGATGTCGTCTTTCGCCAGTCGTACGGGCAGTGGCGGTTGCGCTGTAGTTAGTAGCCAACCCAGGG
Organism: Dermanyssus gallinae; assembly: GCA_003439945.1. NCBI lineage: Eukaryota > Metazoa > Arthropoda > Arachnida > Mesostigmata > Dermanyssidae > Dermanyssus > Dermanyssus gallinae. Next base: position 1,705,628 of record QVRM01002848.1, read on the forward strand.
CTTGTATTAGATCGCTGTCCCCCGTCGTGTGGTGCAACACTCAAGCATGTCTCAAGCTCTATGTTGACGATTGTGGCGAAGCGATCGTAGGAGCGTTCCTGTCGTGTAAGCGAGTGCCCGCTGTTGCCGCCGCCGCCGCCGCCGCCGCCGCGACAGTGTCTTTCGTCTTTGGTACGCGGCGACGAAGTGAGAAGGTAGCCTCGTCGTAGAGGCGTCTCGAGCGCAATTCTTTGGAGCAGCATGTGACGTAATTAACGTCCCGTCGTGTTCGTACATATCGGCATTTCCGATCTGTGTTTTGGCCGTCGGTCGATTGTCCGATTGTCTCTCCGTCGTGTACGGACCTCGTTGCGTCCGCCGAGTTCCGCGGCGCGGTGCAGCGCTAAGACCGTTCTCTCTTGGCCAGTTTGTAGCCGGCTTCGTGGTCGATCTCCGCGTTAGAAGCCGAGAGCCTCAGAGTGCTAAGCCACTGACCTACTTACGATTTCACCTTAGATTAAGCAGTGTTGCTGCAAGCGTTTTTTCCGAATATGCTACTGTACTTCCAAGGACCCGTAGCTCGTATTTCGTGATTCGGTTGACGCGTATATCCAAATACAGCCTGCTACAATTTTCGGCATTGCTCGTCGACGTCAAGTTCTTTGACAGTCAGACGGTGTTGATAATGGCAGACGTCCTCACTTCCCAGATAAAAGGCACTTCCCTTTCAGCATAATTTTCAAACATAAATTGCGAAAACAACACTGATATATGACAAAATATTAGATAGATAGATAGATAGATAGGTTTTATTATTCTCATAAGTGGTTTACATTTGTACAGAGGTTCACAGCTCCTCAAAGCCACCAAAGGCTAGTATGGAGTTTATATTGCATGTCTTTTTATAATTTTATTTACTGTCATTATAATTATTATCATGTTCGGCTTATGTTAGTAAGGTACCTAAATAGTATTGCTTCGCACTTTGTTTGAATATTGTCAAAGAAGAGGTTGCGCGCACATCTGCGGGGAGCTTGTTCCAATATGTGGCACCGAGATTTGATATTGAGAAACGAGATTGGTTACATGAAGCTGTAGACAAGATCAGAAGTTGTGTGTGCGATCCCCTTGTGTTCATGGTTGATGTCGAATGGGAAAGATTGAGCAGGTTGGGATGAAGTCCCATTAAAATTCGTTTGATCTCTATTACGACAGACATCTCTATTTGCAGAGGGTAAGGCAGAATCGACATCTCTACGTATTTATAACGAAGGGACTCCCATGGTGGATATCCCCATATTACGCGCAAGGCTCTTTTTTGCAAGCGATGTATGGGGCATAAAAAACGCATATAAGTCATTCCAAATATTTCGACTGCGTAAGTCAGATAACTATGAACGTAGGCGTAGTACATGGCGAGCAGACAATCACGGGGCAGAATATTACGACTCTTGAACAGAGCAGCAATGCTCCCTACAATCTTTTTACGAATGTGATCTGTATGAGCTTTAAACGATAACCGGGAATCCAGGACAACGCCTAGGAATTTTGTCTCATTCATCATCCTAAGAGTGTGGTTTCCGCATTGAAATGTCTCATTGTTCATACTTAGGACACCTCTCGGCGATAAGAACTGGATAACACCGGTTTTCGACCAATTCACGGACAAGCCATTGGCTCTAAACCAATCTGAAAGTCGCTTAAGGTCTTCTTTAATGATCTGCTCTACCTCTTGTCGGGAATCGCCGACAAAGAGTGCTGTGGTATCATCAGCAAATAGGGTCAGTCGGCCGTGTTTTGGTACTTCAAATATATCGTTGATAAATATATTGAACAGCAGTGGGCCGCCGATACTCCCTTGAGCTACTCCAACTGATATGTTCTCGATATCTGAAAACTTCTGCCCGATCTGCACCATTTGTTGTCTTTCTGACATAAAAGAACGTACCCACGATTGAACACGTTCGTCAGCTCCATAGGCTCCTAGTTTGGTAATCAGAATATTAATGTCGACGGTATCAAACGCCTTTCTCAGGTCAACAAATAGAGCAGCAACCGTTTTCTTCTTCTCAAGACTTTGACGGACGTCATTTACAAAGCTCATAACAGTGTCCATAACGGCGGAAAACAATTGCATCTAAGAAAACGCCCCTTCTTATATATATATATATATATATATATATATGCATATAACAGCGGACAAACAATCGCATCTCAGCCAACGCCATACTTTTATATGTATATATTTTATATGTATTTATATATATATATGTATATATATATATATATATATATATATATATATATATATATATATATATATATATATATATATATATATATCAACGTTCTGCGTTATTTAAAACACATATACTTGAGATTCCGCGCTGGTGAGTGCGGCATCGGGAAGGTCTCAGCCTCACGAACGTCCACAACGGCAATAGACTCGAAGACAGCACACAATTCTGAACTGCCCAGAATGGGCGGAGCAGCGTTTTCAACAAGATTAACACCGAAACGCTGGGGGCGGACATACCTAGCATCCGCAGATCGATGCAGGAGTCTCTGCCCCACCGGCACGAAGCGACTATTCGCAACCCTTAGGCCTCCGGAAAAGAATCTAGCCAGCTGGGGGGGGTGAGATGACCACCTCGAGTCGAGTCGAGACCCAGAGTGCTGGCCCACACTTGAAGACGAGTTTCCTGCAGTGGTAGCCGTGTGTGAACCGCATTTTCAAGTTACGCACTTACGCAAAAAAAACGATGTGCGGATAAGCTTTAAATAGTTTTTGTTTGTCTATATGTATATCTGCTTAATTATTTCCATTTCATAATTTTGGAAAAAAACAAATGCCTCCACAAGAACGTGTTCAAAGCTGTAACACTCATGTGTTTTCCAAGCTCGACAGAGTTCCACGCACAGATGCTCAGGAGATATTCACACACCCTAAGGGTTTACAAATTTGGCTGTACTTGATTGAACTCGCGGGCTGTGCGCCACGCAAAAATTATTTTAAATATATATATATAGATTTTATTATTCTCATAATTCTAATTTATTTTAACGATATGTTTAACCTGGTTACAGTTTTAGCCGGAATGTTTATACCGTCAGGCTGCTTACATATGCTGGTGAACGTACATTTATCAATATATTCTAATATAAGGGCTATCTATGTCCATGCACTCAACATTATTCCTGCCGACGTTGCGGCGGTAGGCAACGCGTCTGAACTTTTGGTGTATTTTGGCCAAAATATTCTCATCGCAAATGAGTCCCTGATGTCATACAGGTGAAGCGTATAATAAGAGCGGGAGGACATATTGCATCTACAGTCTGACATACAGGGATGCATCTTTAATCTCAAACGAGCGCAATGCCCAATTCAGTCTTCGTGTAGCAGCCGTTACCACGTAGTCAAGCATATAATCATCCGACGTGTATAGTTCTAGGTGTCGGATGTCAGTATTTTCAAGTGTTCGATCGCTTTCTTAACGGTTAGTTCCTTGGAGCCTAGCATGTATCAATGTGCAGGACTATTGTGTCCAAAGTGTAGCGCAGCACATTTATCAACACATTTGAAGCATTTGACTGTTTTGAGAGATAATTTGTTAATATTCGCCTCGAAGATTATCTGACAGGTCAAGTCGGATCTTGGGGATTGACCCCTCCAAGCAAATGAGTCAAGCCGGTCGATGACAAACAGGATCTCAAAAGGAATAAAGCGCTGAGGTTTACTCCCAAAAAAAGTAGCAGTGTCGAGATGGAACTAGAAGCCGCTTTCTGCAATCAAAAAGGCATGAACATCCACATGACAGTAAATCCTAACCACTAATTGCTAAACTTCGACCTAAAAAACTCAGACGACAATACGTATTACCTGTGGCCAGCGGGGGCCATGTTCTGCCATACCTGGCCGCCTTGACGCAGCGTGCAATAGTGGCATTTGCACCCTAGATACCACGTACAACATGCATTTGTAGTAGTAATTAGGAGTCAGTGAGAAGGAAGGAATGCTACGTAGATCAAGAGTACCGCATAAGTGCTACATGTGTTAAATTCATTCGAACGACGCATATATGTTTTAGGGTAACCTTTTTACACTTTGCAATTTTTATTAACGTTAGTAAGAATAGAATGCACATTAAATAGGTAGTCGTACTAGACCCCACAATGTAGTTAGTTATAACTGCTACCTATACTCTTCGTGTGTAGCACGAATTCACTGGAGATCGCCACGCATACACTAACCAGTGGTCTCTCTTTAATGCTCGGTGGCTTGCGGCATCTTTGAAAAGATGATAAGGTTGCAAGTGTCCTCATTTCTTTTTTATAAACATTTATAGAGGTAAGGCGGGATGCAGTGGCGCACTGTCAGGAAGCGGGTTCACTGTAGAATCCCCTTGGCGGATGGCTCCCCTTGGCGTGTGGGACTCGGCACACGATGGCCTCCCGCAGGTGCGTCTTGCCACTGCTGTATGAAACTGATGTTTCAAACATAAACCTTCACCTGCAGCTAAAGTAGGGCAACACCAATACGCAGATGACGTTACCATCTCTTGTCCAGTTGGATCCCGACATGCCTATAATAACCAGCAACAGGCTGTCGATAATGCTGCAGTGTTGCAATGTTGAAACGTCTTGTTACAAAAGACCCATTCGTATGTATCAGACTCTGCAAAGTAAGCTGTTGCACTGCCCATATGCAAATGCTTGCTTGATTGTGTGCAAATAGATTTTTAAAAATACTTAACTAGAAGTGCCTCATAAAGGTGGCCATATTACCCAATTTGCGGACCTTTTTTTTAGGTACGGGAAACGTTTGGAAACGCTAATGCACCATTGGTACCCGCCTGGTGGTACTTTCACCTACTAAAAAACTTAATCCTTAGTTAAGTTTGTCCGATGGTTGTCATTCCATCACTTTTTATTTGCAATAAAGCTACTTTCTATTCAATTACAAAAGGATCTGTTCGGCGAGCATTAAAAAAGCTTAACTATGTATTAAAAGGGTTACGTTATTGCTACAACGCCTTCTAGTCTTATAGTATATGTGCACCAAAAAGAAAGTGTGGTGTGTAAAATAAGAAAAACGAATTGAATTGGGCGTCAACTTCGTCCCATTTATGATGACTTAACGTGACGGCGACCCGTTAAACGCCATTTTATCCTAACGGTTTTTTTATACCAGCCCGTTGATTTTGCTGACCTGCATTTTGTTACCACGCAAGCCATAGCAAAAAGCGCGACGATCTGTCGCTGATCTCGCTTGTGTGAAAGATGGCGATCATAGGGCAGTCGGCGGGAGCACATCTTCTCTGACTTCAAGTTTTAATTGAACTTTGATGGGCTTTAGTCGGCTAAAGTTGTGCCACGTACAACTTTAGCAACATTAACGTACCATCACTATCATCGTCGAAGCAACGACAACAACAACAACAACAAGATTGGCATGTCTGCTCAGTGTTAGATCGTCGACCCCCGTCGTGTGGTGCACCTCTGTGGGGGAGTGTCTCTGCTTTGCGAATTGTGGCGAGGCGTAGAAGGCTTCCTGTCGTGTGCGGCCGCTGCCGGAATTTCTTTCTCTGGTGTGCAGCTGGCTAAACCCCGTCGTGTGGACGTTTCAAGCCGAAGTTCTTTTGAGCGCGTGACGTAGTTTACGTCCCGTCGTGTGTGATATCGGCATCCTCTGTTTGCACCGGCAATCCTGCTTGTCTCCCCGTCGTGCACGACCGGTTAAATCGTGTTCATATCAGAGTATACCGACGCTGTAAAACGGCGATACCTTCCTCTCCTTGCCAGTTCGTAGCTCCGATCCGCGTTAGACGCCTAGAGGCGAGAACCCAACGTTCTGACGATCTACTTAGTTTAGGTTAAGCTGTGCACAAAACCTCGGATATATAGGCTCGTAGATGTAGTATGCATGTGCCGCTCTAAACAGATATGTGGCTGCATTTTCTAAATACGCTACGGTAGTTCAAAGGGCCCGCCATCTTCTTTCATAACTCGATTAACCGTTATTCCCAAATTCAGTAGGCGAGATTCGGCATTGTTTGTCGGTGGTTCTTTGGTATTGTCTAACAGTTTCGATAATGCCAGACAGCATCGCTCATGTCAGATAATTGGCAACTTGGCACATTTCTCACAGCATAATTTTGAGAGTTAAATCGCGAAAACAACTCTAATATACTAGCGGTGACATCATATCTAGAGATTTATCAAAATACCAGTGAAGGATAAATTCCATCTAAGCAAACGCAATATATATATATATATATATATATATATATATATATATATATATATAAGTTTGGCATAACATTCGCTTCAAGAAAAGCATACGCACTGCCATAATTTCAATGCCAGCTCTTTGCATTTTCTTTGTCATTCTTATTTAGAAAAGAGCACTTCGTCTTGTCTTAGGCCTCCCACGTCGCGTCTCAATAACGATAGAACAATATAAGGAACTCTCGGTGCTCCCGTTACCACATCTTATTAAATTTACCATAGTTGTCGAAATAAAGCGTATTCTTCTTGGCCATCATCCCAACCTGGTTGGCCTTATCGAATCTGCAAGGACCCAAAACACCCGAGGCTCGGCATCTCACTTGCTTATTGTCTCCCCGGCCACAAGTACGCAATCAAGGTTTGCACTATGTAATTCAGGTGTTACCTTGTGGAACAAGTTACCTAGTGGCATTAGGACACTAATATCGCTTAGTCAATTCAAAAACACTGCTAGAACGCACTATCTTACCTTACTTGCGTCTGAATAAACCATATTTATGTAATTATGTACACAATCTATAGATAAATAATTGCAATAACACGAGATACTACGGTGATAATGTATAAAATCTTACTGTAACTTGTACATATGCTTCGCACTAGCCTGTGGCTATATGAAGTTGTAACACAAATGAGAAACTACAATTAAGAATGAATAAACGTCATATCATATCATATCATATCATTTTTGCAGGCGCTCTAGGGGCTAGGGCACTCGGCAGACACAATCGGTGGTTTCGTTTGTACCTACCGGCTAGAAGCCAGGCTGTGAAAGTTGAAACCGTCGAACCCGCATAGCGATTCGTCGACATCGATACCTCACAGACTTTTGTCCTAGGCCCTTTCTTGGCTTTAGTCCTAATATTCAGGGTGAGAATCTAAGCTAGACAACTGCATCTGCTGACGATAGATCCTCTTTCGGCTCACGCCTTCCCATATTGACTCTTAGACTTGCTAGGCTGCCTTTCGCGAGTAGAAATATCGCCAACCGTTTTAAGTTTTAAGCTTGTTGTCAACAATAGATAAAATAATAAGAAAACATGCAATATAAACATTCCATACTAGCCTTTGGTGGCTTTGAGAAGCTTGAACCTCTGTACAAATGTAAACCAATCATGAGAAGAACAAAATATCTCTATCTATCTATCTATCTTAGTAGTACAAGGACAAACCTAATTTTATTTCGATTTCCCCAGATTCACCTCTTGCTTCACCACATGACGAACTGTTGCAGGTAAAAGAGAGCGGCTCTTGAGAAGAACACAGACATCATATTATTTTCAAATGCTACGCAATTATTTCATATCGGCGTCGTATGAGGCTGATAGACATTTTCACTGCTTAATTAGACTCTATAAAACTGTATCTTACTAGTACTCTGCTACAGCATTCTTATATGGGGAGGCGTATGATACTAGCTAATTGTTCGCAGAGCAAAGCTTATTCACTTTACGTGGCGCGCAAGCTTCGACAGGTTGGTCTTCGGGTTGCAATCCTAGGTTTAAACATTTGCCGTGGAAGGACTCCGTTAGGCGTTGTCTAAAGATCATCGCTAGATTCCTCTAGTCTTTAAGGAATCTAGTGACAAAATCCTGGAGTTTCGCTTACCGAAGATATCTGTTTTACTCGGCACGAAATTGCTCTCTGGTTGTTTTAGTTGTTTTTACGTTACGAGTTTTTGTGTTTGCGTTTGCATAAAGCAACTGTAATGATGAAATTCGTGTCACTTAATGTAAACTTGTTAGAGTAAGACCCGTTTGCACGTGTTGTGGTAAAACCTGTTAAGTAGGTTAACATTTACAATCTAAATGTGTTCGTTGCTACTCTATGTGCTCAATCTGGGCACTCTCTATTTATTATTTGTGGGAGAATTTAAGCGTCGTAACATTTAGCTCTGTAAATATACCACATTTGTCTCCAAGGGATGCAATTCGTACGCATCTATATACGTGCATATAGTCCAGAGTAATAAAATAATATTTTTTTTCAAGTGTATGCTCAATAATTGCGCTAAATCTCGTATCTCTCACAATAAAAGCTGCTTTGCTTATGCTGAGAGCCAAAGCTATAATCTGCTTCACAAGCTGTGCCTCGAGCCGATCACCCGTGATCTTTTTCACATATCTGCGTGATATAACTGTCAAGTTCCTCAGAGATATCACACAGGTGCCCTGGTAGTATATGCCCAGGGCCGTAGAAACAAGACAGTAACATCTTGACAGTTCGAGAATTTTTCTTCGCTTCCATGATACTGCGTGTTCCAAAAAAAATATATATACATGTGGATCAAAATGTTAGTAGCATGGAATACAAACAATAGACGTGCAAAGTACTCGTACCTTTTATTGCTCAGTATAGTCCGCCCTAGAAGCTTAGCACATCTAGTTTAACGATCCTCCATAGCCATTATACCACGAGCAAAAAGTTCCGAATTTGTAGACCCAAAATACTCGTATACGGCTCATATAAAATCATTGTTATTTTGATATATCTTTGTCCGGAAAGATACTTCTTGAGGTTAACAGAGAAATAATAGTCTTACGAGCCCAGGTTTGGAGTACATGGGGATGCTTGACACTTTGAAAATTTAGTTTGCGTAATTTGGCCACGACCAAAAACACATGTGGGTGGGACAATGCAAACAGAGTACGTTTGTCATGAAGTCAATATACGTTGCTTTAATCGACAAATGAATAAGTTACATAGTGCAGAAGTAGTATGTATATACACGTTAAATCATTACAATTATACATGTATATCAAGTAAACGTGCAGCATAGATACACACTTAATTAATTGGAAATCTCAGAAAAGAAACGCCACGTACATCAAAGTAGTGCATGCGCGCTACATATGTAGCTGTGTGCAAAGTGCGTGCAAAGTATAAAATCGTTGATTCGCATCAAGTAAATAGTAATTCACTGCGCACAAAGCATAGCCCTCACGCGACATATGCCTTTTCCAGGTAACTTTTCCAGAAGGTTGCCTATTTTGGGATCAAGTTAGTGTAAATAAAAATAAATTAAATAGTGGTAGTAGTCGAACATCCAAAATAGTATGTTCTACTGCTGCCACATCTACTTGTCTATGGCACGAATAAAGTATACTGGGAAACATCATGTTTGATGAAATGTGTTGATCAGTAACTACTGGTCTGTTTCTTAAGGCTCGGTGTCTTGCGGCGTCGTCGAAAAGAGTATGGTGTCCCGCGTGTCCTTATTCCCAAAAGCACAACCGTCGCCTTTATCCTGCACTACACTTGTGCCCCACATGTACGCAGTTGTTCGAAATTACCCAAGATCTTAATTCATAAAAACATTCATTTGTATATATGTAAAAACGTACCCTCCAATAGGATAATACAACGTGTTATTACTTTTAAGCAAGATAACCCATACTCTGCCAAGACCATACATCAGCCTTGGAACAATTTTGAGGTGGAGCAGTGCTACTGCCGTCAGGACGGACAGTCGCTGGACGTTGCCGACCTCTCCATGAGAAGAGACTAGGGCTGTGCTCAGTGTCTCGACGATGTGCGCAGTAAAGGTCGTTCCAGTATGGTTGTGCCGAAGCCCCGGAGACCGGAAGGAGTTGACGAAATTTAAGGATTGGCCGCCGCAACATATAACGTCTTTAGCAGACATCGACCTCCTCTTTTGAATTTCACAGCCTTGCTCTTCATGGCGTTTATTTCCAGCCCTCTTGAGACAAGAAACACCTCTGCCATGGCAGTGATGCGCTTGATGGCACCCACTTCCTGCTCACCCTGTACCGGTAAGGTGACCTCATCAAAGGAGCTCAACAATACACTCAGAAGAGAGCCACCAACCCTTGCGTGTCGGAATGACTTCCCCACCAGGATGCACCAGGAGATCTCGAGGTGCCTCGTCCATCGAGGAGGCGTCCGGTGTACGTATTTCAGAAAAACAGCACACGCTAGTATCGTAGATTGGCTCTTTCCAAATCTGTGCTCTGAAATAATTACGTATTTCGCCTGTAGTTTCATAGAACATAGGCAATCAGTGTACATTAAACCTTCGTTTGCAATTACGCGGCACTAAAACGGCGCCTATGCGCCGCAATTTCATGTTGAATTCATCAATACTTTTATTTCGCTCATATTAAGTATGCTCAAGGCATGTCATTCGAGAGAGGCAGTACAGCGATCTCTTCGTAGGAGCCAGGCAGGCGCATGATACTTTGTACACACTTGGGAGCACGCACAGCCGACACATGCACTCCGTGTACTCTTCGTGAAATAAAGAAGCAGTCTAAATTCGTATTAAACGCAATAAAAGCTAGAGCCAATAAAACTTAAATTATATTGTAACGATGTCGTTGTTACGCTAAGTCACTGGGGATGGTAGCTCAGCCGGGCGGCGACTACAACGCGAGAGACTCGGGGCAATCACAGCGTAAGATCTGACTCGCAAGGTTACCGGACGGAGAATGCGTTGTTAGCATCCTTCGTCCGGACTATTTATTGGCTCCAGTGACGCCGTAGCGTTTGTATAGTAATAATGTTAAAAGGTTGATTCGAATCTGTGATGTTGTTAATCGGTCGGGTTACACACTTCTCTCGGCGGTGCACGTTGTCCTTGGTGGTGATGATGATGCCGATACTCTGGATGTGGCGCGGTCCGCGGTCGATGGTGCACGTGCCCTATTGTCATCACCACGCAGCCTAGTGGTCTCCTTGGTCGTCATGCTGCACGTTGAATTGGATGCTTGCTTGGCTTACTGACGTCGTCAGTTGTCGGTGCTGTAGGTCGTTGACGTTTGAGTTGGCTTGGGTGGTTGGTCGGCCTGCTGACGTCATAATTGGCTGTTGGCGTCTCAGTGACTGGCAATTCAGTGACTACGCTGTGGTTGGCTTCTGTTACTACGCTGTGGTAGACCTCGTTACAATATCGCGAAGAAGATTTACAGTCTGAAACCCCGTTAGTAACGGCAAAATATGATACGAACATTTCCAAAAACTGCTTGATACGTACTGTGACCAAGCGATGATATTGATAAACTAAACGAACACTGGATCAATAATATATTTGAAGAAGACGAAATATAGACAGCACTAGCACGTGAAAAAGACGCCAATCCGAGACCGCTTGAATGCCGCTTATCTTCTAAGGCGTTTTTCTGTAGTCCCCGATATGTGACGTCGCAGTTCGTTGCATTCGTACAAATGAGACCTAATGTGAATCTGCTGTGGCACAATATGGATGTGCTCTTAAGTATATATACAACCCACATGTCGCATGATGTCAGCGTTTTTATTTACATTTTATTATGTTAGTCGCAGCAGGCCCGAGCGTTTCAAGCTTTCCTGATGAAGCACCTCTGTGGGGCCCTGTGGAACACAGAGACGCATCTCTAACAGTTGAGCTTCGGAGCCTTACAGCTAGCGATGAATGGGTCAAAACTATACCACTTGTAGCACTGCACTGCTACTGTTAATGATATAGTACGGCTCCCCGAGTATCCACCCGAGTCGCTTCTGTAACTCCAGAACGCCATCAGGCCACTGATGACAACTACGCTGTTTCCTGTCTGGCAAAAATTGGCGCTCGTTGCACCGACGCTGTTGCGTTGCCTCTGTTTGCAAGCGAGATATTCTTTGTGTACAGGCGGGCGCAGGACGGGCTGATGTACGCATTCCTTATGACGCTAATGAGGAAAATATGTCATAATGTACAGTGCCAGTTTCGCGGGTGGTGGCGACAACGACGACGTCAATGCTGATGCTAGCGATGATTGTTGCTACTGCTGGTGGTGGCGATATTGATGGCTGTTGGTGATGGTTAAGTGGTTACCACGTCCGCACCGTTGAAATCCAAAGTACCACCTATTCAGGCATGTAAACCCATATATTGAACGTCAGAGCAAACAGCTCGTTAGAAACCTGCTTCCAGCGGGCTCGATGAATTGAGTTGGCTGTTAATTTCGTCCTAATTACGATCGGCTAACGTGGCGGAGACTGGTTAAACGGTATATTTGTCCTGGAGATACTTCCCTGCCGGCCCGTCGATTTATTTAGATATTTGTCTTAGAGATATCCCCTATGGGCCCGATTCGGACCCGCATTTTGTGACCACGCAAGCCATAATGATAAACGCGCGATGATCTGTCCTTGATCTCACTTGGAAAAAAAATGGCAGCCATCGTAAGCCATCGTCGGCGGATTTAAATAAGGCTGCATCAACCGCTCGTCGATTTAAACAAACAGCAGAGTATCAGCTGCCTATCTTCTTCACATCGTCATCGTAGCAGCGGCAACAACAAGCAAAGATCGACTCCTATTTGCTTCTTTTTCTCTCTCTCCCTCCGCTTTTGGAGGTTGTTCTGCAGCAACGGTTATCTTTCGAGACCTTTTGTTAGATCGCCGACCTCCGTCGCGTGGTGCAGCCAGCTCTGCGGAGGAGTGTCTCAGCTTTGCGGTTTGCAGCGAAGCGTAGAAGCCTTCCCGTCGTGATCAGCCAATGCCGGAGTTCCTATGTTTGGTGTGCAACTTAAAGTAAACATAAGGGCCAAAAACCTTGCAGCTGAGTCAAAACGTAGGGACCCCTCAAGGGGACCCTCTCAGTTGCATGGCCTTCTTTTTGCTTATCGCAGACCTAGCCCGCCATGTGCGGAAGGAGTTTAGAAACGCCGTCATCGTTATGTATGCGGATGACATCGTAGTCGCCCACCAGGACCGCGGTGCCATTCGTCGGATTATCGGCGACGTGGAAAGTTAACTTCATCGTAAGGGCCTACAGATAAATTCGCGGAAGACGAAAGCCATTAGGTTTTGCCGTAGAGGTCGATTGGCTGCAGCAGACGTAATACCCTGTTGTGGTCAACCGCTGGAGTTTGTAAACTCCTTCCCGTATTTGGATCTACGACTGCACTATACGGGAACGACCTTTACCCAGCACATCGGGGACAGTGTCGAGCGGCTATTACCTCTATTCACACAGAGGTGAGAGACCTTCGGCGACTGTCATTGAGTGCCGCAGTGCTTTTTTTTTAGCTTAAGGTTGTACCAATGTTGAGCTACAGCCTTGGCAGGGTGTAGGGCCATCTTTTAGCGGCAAATTTTGCACAGCTAGAAAGATGCTTCACAATATGAAGCGCGCTCTTTGCTTGCCGCGGACGGCAAGAAACCGCTTTGTGTACTTGCTAGCGGGCTGCGGACCGGCAGTGGAAACAATCAGAGTCAGGCTTAGGTCACCTATTACTGAACCACTTCAACATTTTTTGTTAGAGTGGCAGGGAAAAGTGACCGAGGCCTCAGCTGAGGTAGCGCAGTTAGACGTGTGCCTCGCCAGGGAGCTTTGGGATGGAATGGCATGCACTAGCCGGCACGTGTACACAAGGTACATTGTGCATGGCTATCATCACTTGGTGTGTTCGACTCAAGGATTTCACCAAATTGGCGATCAATGTCTTTGCCGGTTCTGCTCGCAGATATGCGCTAAATACCACGCAGCGAGCTGCTAGACGCAACAACGGTCTTTGCACTTTCTCACCCGGTGGGACGGTAACTGAAGTGTTAAAATTGTATATAATGATGGCTGTATTGTAATTATGTACCATCTTGAAATGCAAAGTTATTGCGAAATAAACAATATATATATATATATATTTGATGTGCGAACTTTTTTTTACTTCCACCGCATCGTGCACGCGTAGCAAACATTTAATACTGAACCCTCCGGCACGCTTGCCTCATGTCGTATACTGCCAAAGTACCAAGTTCTTTCAATAGAAAGGAATGGTACAACGCAAGATTGCCCTTATTTTGCTCCTTCTCATTTTTGTTCCCTTTCCGCAGTGGAAGAAACATGTTGGGGATTACGATGGCAAAGGTCGACGCAGTACGACGACGCGCCATTGACTCTATTGTGAACGACGCGGCGGTTGCGAAGTTCCCGGCGTGACGCCAGGTGGGTGTGATCTCAGTGGCAGCGGCGGCGGCCGATCTAACGGATGTCGTCCTCATAGAAGCTTTATGAAGGCCTAAAGTTTGCAAGCAAGTAGTTATAAGAAAGGTTATGGCAGTGTTAGATATCCTTTCCCAATAACTGAGAGCAATGCTTACCTATAGAGCCCGGTTACGAGGGGGGCACAGGAAGTATGAGAGTTTTGGCAAGTAATACAATGCCTTGGTGATAGTCACCCACCAGCCGGCAGGTACTGCTGTACAGAGCATTTTCCCTCCTATATATATATATATATATATATATATATATATATATATATATATATATATATATATATATAAGTTCGATTTACCATTCCTTGTAGAATATCTTGCGAATCAGATGCGTTCGCTGTGAAGTATCATGTCATACAACGTGCTGCTGGCTTAGTATTTAGTTGTAGATTATTGCTATGGTATGTAACAAACATCTTTGTCTGTCGTGCATTTATACTATTAATTGGATTATGGCAATGGTTATACGACTACCTAATCACACCATAGTTTGTTTTAGCGGGACGTTTTCCCATGATTCCTTACAATGCATGCCATTTACCTAGCCGACGGTTGGTTTCATTTACTTTTTGCCATAATGGTTTATCACCGAAACCTAATGCCTCGGCTAGAGACACTGTTCTCACTTCTCCTAGCTCATCGCACTTCAGCACGATATGTTCGATAGATTCTTCTTATAGATCACACGCTATATCCTCCTCTGTCCACGTTAGGATCCACAGGCTAAGTATTGTTCCTTTGACAATCTACTTAGCTTAGTTAGTGTTGCAAGGCGACACAGTTGCAGGTACGCATTTGACCAGACGTGTGGTTGAATTTTTTCAGTAACGTGCTACACCTCAAAAGGTTGAATGCCTGTCTTCCTTACTTGAGTGGCGCTTATCATATGAGAGGTGTCTAATGAAAAGGTACGAAACGACATTACAAGCGAGTACAATTGAGGTCTTTATTCCAAAGAAATCAGAGAGGCTTCGTAAGCAAATCTATTTCAGTGTTTCAGGAGCTAAAGGATTTCCTCCCGGAGTTCCTACTGCTGCGACAAGAGCTG
Organism: Dermanyssus gallinae; assembly: GCA_003439945.1. Taxonomy (NCBI): domain Eukaryota; kingdom Metazoa; phylum Arthropoda; class Arachnida; order Mesostigmata; family Dermanyssidae; genus Dermanyssus; species Dermanyssus gallinae. Next base: position 1,720,920 of record QVRM01002848.1, read on the forward strand.
TGACCAGCGCTTCATTTTGTCCTTCAGTTGTCGTAGTTAAAGCGCTTCCTTTTGAGATCTATAGCGGATTAAACTGAAGGCTGACCAGGCTGTTGTCGAGCACGATGGCGTGGTGCATGCGCCTCGCGACCGTAGACACATAGGTTCAAGTCCAACTGTTGCACATTTTTATGTTATGGGGTTCGTCGTACGAAGCAATGCGAAAGCAGTCCCGTGGACGTTAAACGTTGGCTGAAGGTCAGCCCGAAAATGTTATGTCCAGGCTATAGAACGGATCCTCAAACTGCTCCCACTCAAAATTGGCTAGTACACTTTGAGTGAGCCCGGAGACGTGTCGATGCGCCTTATCGTGGAGCAGAATCATAGAGTACAGCTTTGCATTTTTAGGTGGATATGACGAGTCATGCTTTCACTGCATACTGTCCCGCTTTGTTTCTGGCTCCAAGTGAGGGCAGCAACCTTCGTCACGGGTCACGATCAGCTCCAAAAAAGCGGGGTCTTCACGATACTAGAGCGAGTATTCAAGTGCTAGTCCCATACAAAGTTCATTTTGCGTTTTGCTAAGCTACCTGTCATGCGTGATTGTCCACACTGTTCCAACTGTTGGCCCCATCACTGGCGACATTCGCATTTTTGTGACACGCCAATCACTTCTCACCAGGTCGTTCGCCTTGTGAATGAGTTTGACTGTGATTGCGGTCTTTGTCTAGCCTGATGTTAGATCATCACTCAAACACTCGTGGCCTTCACGAAAACGGGCACTCTACTTTCTCACTGACGTCGCAGGACGAGCGGCATGCAAAGCCATGCCGCACGTGTGTGACTGCCATCCTACCGCTTAGCGAATTCTCTGGTTTTTGTCCGTTTGTAGTTCGTTATAGTGCTCTCCGTTATATTCATCTAAAATAAATCTTTTTCTACTTACACGCAATGCTGCGCTAGAAATATATTTGTTGAGCGGCCGAATATAGTCTAATCACGCCACTAGCCACTAGTGTGGCACGTGGTGATAACTCAACTCGGCTCCAAATCTAGCACATAAGTAATATTTGTGTTAGAAACCCTTAAAAGTAGACTCAATGGATATATAGAACCTTAAAAGATTTGATACATCAATAAAACCTCAAAAGTAAGTTTAATAGACCAATAGAATCCTAAAATAATATTCTAGATACTGCACCGTATGCAGGGCGTATCTCCAGCTGGGAATAAAAAGCTAGCCGATATCGACTTGCGGCTTACAGTAACTGACGTTTTGAAGTCAAGCCGGGGAAGGAGACTGAAAAGAAACGGGCATCACCGGAATTAGTTCAATTATAATATTCAACGCATTTGAAGTATTATATATATTTTAATTTTCGATGATCATATAAAAACATTAAATAGAATATTCCTTAGTGTAATATAATTTGTAATTATGACGTAGTATCCGTTCTCGAAGTATATATGAAATAACTTGCAAACATCTACATTTCAATTAATTTAATCAACTTATATTTTAACTAAATACTTAGAAACCAAAATAGCATTTAAAACTCAAAGTCAGCATGTCTTACAATTTTTAGCCGTACACTTTTTATTTAGCGGCAATTAATCTGATGACGTTTTCTCTCGTTTTGTTCCAGCTATTGTTTCTGCAGCTGTAGGACTAGCTTTTTAATAGTTTTTCGGGCTGACTCTTAGCCAACAACCCCAAGAGATCAAACACTGGCACCCATGTGTCTCCTCCGGTCGCAGGGCACACGCGAATGCAACACGCCACCGGGTATATATACATATATATTTATATATATATATACATATATATTTATATATATATATATATATATTATATATATTCCATATTATATATATTATATATATATATATATACATGGCACCGTGATCGTCCCCAGATATCGAGCTCTACTGGAACCCGAATTCGGCCTGCTCAAAAACATCAGCGGTTGGGGACGTTTTCAATAAAAACCATAAGATCGACAAGGCTTATAGGGAGCTATCAGGACACGTTGTCGACAGCACTGCGCGTTGAAAGCTGCAACAGTTCACACAGGTGTATCCGGTGAATTATGAATTATTGTTATACATCATTTCATCTGTTACTACTTCTATCCTGCCAGTCGCCCTTTACCAAGTGTAAGAACACGAATAGGCTATTTCTATGATCTAACTCTAAACGTAAAACTTCAGCTAGGTTAAGCAGTGTCGCTTTAGCACTAACGTGACACCGGCTTGATAAATAACTTGTAAAAGTATTTTCAGCAAGTTTACCATATGTCGAAGATTGAGCAATATTACCTAAAATCAGTTGACGCTCTGGCAACCCAGTGATGGCGCATTCAATCTGGAGATTGATCATAACTTATGAGCTGCTTCGTCTACTACAGCGAAACCAGCCATTGGAGAGCTTTTCGAAACCGCCCTCCTTAACGAACCCGACGCTGGCGCTCCAGCTAAAACAGCGGAGAAGGCCTAACCGCGCGTTTTCAATATTGGTAAAGAAGATACGAGCATAAGCTCTCTGCATCGCGCATACCTTCTTAATGCTGTCAGACGCATCTTTGTACCGAGGTTTGTTTACTTAGGCAACAACATGTAATCGCAACAGAATACGACTCCGATAGAAACACTAACTTCTTGTTTAATCTCACAGAACGGCGACTCGACAACAAATGATGGGTGTCATTAACGTTATTACACTCACGTTTTCAATCGCCGACAGTTTGGATTCCGCCCTAAAATGTCCACCACCGTCCCTGTTATGAGCTTCGTAATGACGTCCGTCAAAGTCTTGAGAAGAGAAAACGGTTGCTGCTCTATTTGTTGACATGAGAAGGCGTTTGATACCGTCGACATTAATATTCTGATTACAAACATAGGAGCCTATGGAGCTGACGAACGTGTTTCAATCGTGGGTACGTTCTTTATGTCAGAAAGACACAAAATGGTCAGATCGGGCAGAAGTTTTCAGATATCGAGAACATATCAGTTGAGTAGCTCAAGGGAAGTCAATCGGCGGGCCCACTGCTGTTCAATATATTTATCAACGATATATTTGAAGTACCAAAACACGGCCGACTGACCCTATTTGCTGATGATACCACAGCACTCTTTGTCGGCGATTCCCGACAAGAGGTAGAGCAGATCATTAAAGAAGACCTTAAGCGACTTTCAGATTGGTTTAGAGCCAATGGCTTGTCCGTGAATTGGTCGAAAACCGGTGTTATCCAGTTCTTATCGCCGAGAGGTGTCCTAAGTATGAACAATGAGACATTTCAATGCGGAAACCACACTCTTAGGATGATGAATGAGACAAAATTCCTAGGCGTTGTCCTGGATTCCCGGTTATCGTTTAAAGCTCATACAGATCACATTCGTAAAAATATTGTAGGGAGCATTGCTGCTCTGTTCAAGAGTCGTAATATTCTGCCCCGTGATTGTCTGCTCGCCATGTACTACGCCTACGTTCATAGTTATCTGACTTACGCAGTCGAAATATTTGGAATGACGTATATGCGTTTTTTATGCCCCATACATCGCTTGCAAAAAAGAGCCTTGCGCGTAATATGGGGATATCCACCATGGGAGTCCCTTCGTTATAAATACGTAGAGATGTCGATTCTGCCTTACCCTCTGCAAATAGAGATGTCTGTCGTAATAGAGATCAAACGAATTTTAATGGGACTTCATCCCAACCTGCTCAATCTTTCCCATTCGACATCAATCATGAACACAAGGGGATCACACACACAACATCTGATCTTGTCTACAGCTTCATGTAACCAATCTCGTTTCTCAATATCAAATCTCGGTGCCACATATTGGAACAAGCTCCCCGCAGATGTGCGCGCAACCTCTTCTTTGACAATATTCAAACAAAGTGCGAAGCAATACTATTTAGGTACCTTACTAACATAAGCCGAACATGATAATAATTATAATGACAGTAAATAAAATTATAAAAAGACATGCAATATAAACACTCCATACTAGCCTTTGGTGGCTTTGAGGAGCTGTGAACCTCTGTACAAATGTAAACCACTTATGAGAATAATAAAACCTATCTATCTATCTATCTACTAAAACTACCCTGAAACAGCAGCCTCACAAATTATAATCAGATAAATTCATCTGGCAAAAAATAAAAAAACAGGTATAATCATATAATCACATTGTTGAACTGGCCTAACCCTGGGTTAGAGAACCCGTGGTCACACGCTCGCGCGGAAACAATTGTCCACTCCAAAGTGCTAACGTAGCAAAGTTATATAAATGAATGTCAACTAAAAGTAAATTCATACTAATTGATTTACTCACTGGTTAACATGTGTAGTTTGGTAAACCCGGCAAATAAAGTATTAGCGTATAAAAACAAGCATTAAAGACTTACTCTATATTTACAGGTATTTTAAATCTTCTTGGATCTCGGTACGCTTAGTCTAAATGTGTTTCAATTTGTTGTACTTACTAGACGTCTTACGGATAGCTTTATAATGAGTGGACGAAAGGTGATTTTTTAAGCTATGAGTCTATTTCTAAAATACGATATTTGTTGGGTTTTTTCGAGATAAGTTCCAAAGCGACATTTGGCTGACGTCGCTTCGTGTGGCACAATATTTCGAAGGCGCCCTGGAGAGAATTCGCATTGTACAAAATGAATATATGGAACACAGCGCATTGCCTGTTTTTGGTGGCGAGATGGCCAAATAGTGACGGACAACACCTTAAGATAATGCCGCTGGCTTCGGACCTCGTTGGTCCATGCCATGGAGCTCGCTGGTTCGTGCATTGTTTCAATTCTACTAGTATCGTCTCATGTTTAATTCTAACTTCCGTCGCTCCTCGATGGGGTTGTTAAGGCGGACACTGGTTCTTTCGCTCTCGCGCTTCTTCTCTGGGCGGCACATTTTGGATGTCGTCTTTCGCCAGTCGTACGGGCAGTGGCGGTTGCGCTGTAGTTAGTAGCCAACCCAGGGCTTGTATTAGATCGCTGTCCCCCGTCGTGTGGTGCAACACTCAAGCATGTCTCAAGCTCTATGTTGACGATTGTGGCGAAGCGATCGTAGGAGCGTTCCTGTCGTGTAAGCGAGTGTCCGCTGTTGCCGCCGCCGCCGCGACAGTGTCTTTCGTCTTTGGTACGCGGCGACGAAGTGAGAAGGTAGCCTCGTCGTAGAGGCGTCTCGAGCGCAATTCTTTGGAGCAGCATGTGACGTAATTAACGTCCCGTCGTGTGCGTACATATCGGCATCTCCTATCTGTGTTTTGGCCGTCGGTCCAGTGTCCGATTGTCTCCCCGTCGTGTACGGACCTCGTTGCGCCCGCCGAGTTCCGCGGCGCGGTGCAGCGCTAAGACCGTTCTCTCTTGGCCACTTTGTAGCCGACTTCGTGGTCGATCTCCGCGTTAGAAGCCGAGAGCCTCAGAGTGCTAAGCCACTGAATTACCTACGATTTCACCTTAGATTAAGCAGTGTTGCCGCAAGCGTTTTTCCGAATCTGCTACTGTACTTTCAAGGACCCGTTGCTCGTATTTCGTGATTCGGTTGGCGCGTATATACAAATAAAGCCTGCTACAATTTTCGGAATTGCTCGTCGACGTCGAGTTCTTTGACAGTCTGACGGTGTTGATAATGGCAGACGTCATCATTTCCCAGATAAAAGGCACTTCCCTTTCAGCATAATTTTCAAACATAAATTGCTAAAACAACACTAATATATGACAAAATATTAGTGTCCATAACGGAGGAAAACATCTAAGAAAACGCCCCTTCTTATATATATATATATATATATATATATATATATATATATATGCATATAACAGCGGACAAACAATCGCATCTCAGCCAACGCCATACTTTTATATGTATATATTTTATATGTATTTATATATGTATATATATATATATATATATATATATATATATATATATATATATATATATATATATATATATATATATATATATATATATACACGTTCTGCGTTATTTAAAACACATATACTTGAGATTCCGCGCTGGTGAGTGCGGCATCGGGAAGGTCTCAGCCTCACGAACGTCCACAACGGCAATAGACTCGAAGACAGCACACAATTCTGAACTGCCCAGAATGGGCGGAGCAGCGTTTTCAACAAGATTAACACCGAAACGCTGGGGGCGGATCTACCTAGCATCCGCAGATCGATGCAGGAGTCTCTGCCCCACCGGCACGAAGCGACTATTCGCAACCCTTAGGCCTCCGGAAAAGAATCTAGCCACAAGCTGGGGGGGGTGAGATGACCACCTTGAGTCGAGTCGAGACCCAGAGTGCTGGCCCACACTTGAAGACGAGTTTCCTGCAGTGGTAGCCGTGTGTGAACCGCATTTTAAAGTTACGCACTTACGCAAAAAAAACGATGTGCGGATAAGCTTTAAATAGTTTTTGTTTGTCTATATGTATATCTGCTTAATTATTTCCATTTCATAATTTTGGAAAAAAACAAATGCCTCCACAAGAACGTGTTCAAAGCTGTAACACTCATGTGTTTTCCAAGCTCGACAGAGTTCCACGCACAGATGCTCAGGAGATATTCACACACCCTAAGGGTTTACAAATTTGGCTGTACTTGATTGAACTCGCGGGCTGTGCGCCACGCAAAAATTATTTTAAATATATATATAGATTTTATTATTCTCATAATTCTAATTTATTTTAACGATATGTTTAACCTGGTTACAGTTTTAGCCGGAATGTTTATACCGTCAGACTGCTTACATATGCTGGTGAACGTACATTTATCAATATATTCTAATATAAGGGCTATCTATGTCCATGCACTCAACATTATTCCTGCCGACGTTGCGGCGGTAGGCAACGCGTCTGAACTTTTGGTGTATTTTGGCCAAAATATTCTCATCGCAAATGAGTCCCTGATGTCATACAGGTGAAGCGTATAATAAGAGCGGGAGGACATATTGCATCTACAGTCTGACATACAGGGATGCATCTTTAATCTCAAACGAGCGCAATGTCCAATTCAGTCTTCGTGTAGCAGCCGTTACCACGTAGTCAAGCATATAATCATCCGACGTGTATAGTTCTAGGTGTCGGATGTCAGTATTTTCAAGTGTTCGATCGCTTTCTTAACGGTTAGTTTCTTGGAGCCTAGCATATATCGATGTGCAGGACTATTGTGTCCAAAGTGTAGCGCAGCACATTTATCAACACATTTGAAGCATTTGACTGTTTTAAGAGATAATTTGTTAATATTCGCCTCGAAGATTATCTGACAGGTCAAGTCGGATCTTTGGGATTGACCCCTCCAAGCAAATGAGTCAAGCCGGTCGATGACAAACAGGATCTCAAAAGGAATAAAGCGCTGAGGTTTACTCCCAAAAAAAGTAGCAGTGTCGAGATGGAACTAGAAGCCGCTTTCTGCAATCAAAAAGGCATGAACATCCACATGACAGTAAATCCTAACCACTAATTGCTAAACTTCGACCTAAAAAACTCAGACGACAATACGTATTACCTGTGGCCAGCGGGGGCCATGTTCTGCCATACCTGGCCGCCTTGACGCAGCGTGCAATAGTGGCATTTGCACCCTAGATACCACGTACAACATGCATTTGTAGTAGTAATTAGGAGTCAGTGAGAAGGAAGGAATGCTACGTAGATCAAGAGTACCGCATAAGTGCTACATGTGTTAAATTCATTCGAACGACGCATATATGTTTTAGGGTAACCTTTTTACACTTTGCAATTTTTATTAACGTTAGTAAGAATAGAATGCACATTAAATAGGTAGTCGTACTAGACCCCACAATGTAGTTAGTTATAACTAACTACCTATACTCTTCGTGTGTAGCACGAATTCACTGGAGATCGCCACGCATACACTAACCAGTGGTCTCTCTTTAATGCTCGGTGGCTTGCGGCATCTTTGAAAAGATGATAAGGTTGCAAGTGTCCTCATTTCTTTTTTATAAACATTTATAGAGGTAAGGCGGGATGCAGTGGCGCACTGTCAGGAAGCGGGTTCACTGTAGAATCCCCTTGGCGGATGGCTCCCCTTGGCGTGTGGGACTCGGCACACGATGGCCTCCCGCAGGTGCGTCTTGCCACTGCTGTATGAAACTGATGTTTCAAACATAAACCTTCACCTGCAGCTAAAGTAGGGCAACACCAATACGCAGATGACGTTACCATCTCTTGTCCAGTTGGATCCCGACATGCCTATAATAACCAGCAACAGGCTGTCGATAATGCTGCAGTGTTGCAATGTTGAAACGTCTTGTTACAAAAGACCCATTCGTATGTATCAGACTCTGCAAAGTAAGCTGTTGCACTGCCCATATGCAAATGCTTGCTTGATTGTGTGCAAATAGATTTTTAAAAATACTTAACTAGAAGTGCCTCATAAAGGTGGCCATATTACCCAATTTGCGGACCTTTTTTTTAGGTACGGGAAACGTTTGGAAACGCTAATGCACCATTGGTACCCGCCTGGTGGTACTTTCACCTACTAAAAAACTTAATCCTTAGTTAAGTTTTCCGATGGTAGTCATTCCATCACTTTTTATTTGCAATAAAGCTATATTCTATTCAATTACAAAAGGATCTGTTCGGCGAGCATTAAAAAAGCTTAACTATGTATTAAAAGGGTTACGTTATTGCTACAACGCCTTCTAGTCTTATAGTATATGTGCACCAAAAAGAAAGTGTGGTGTGTAAAATAAGAAAAACGAATTGAATTTGGCGTCAACTTCGTCCCAATTATGATGACTTAACGTGACGGCGACCCGTTAAACGCCATTTTATCCTAACGGTTTTTTTCTACCAGCCCGTTGATTTTGCTGACCTGCATTTAGTTACCACGCAAGCCATAGCAAAAAGCGCGACGATCTGTCGCTGATCTCGCTTGTGTGAAAGATGGCGATCATAGGGCAGTCGGCGGGAGCACATCTTCTCATCTCTGACTTCAAGTTTTAATTGAACTTTGATGGGCTTTAGTCGGCTAAAGTTGTGCCACGTACAACTTTAGCAACATGAACGTACCATCACTATCATCGTCGAAGCAACGACAACAACAACAACAACAAGATTGGCATGTCTGCTCAGTGTTAGATCGTCGACCCCCATCGTGTGGTGCACCTCTGTGGGGGAGTGTCTGTGCTTTGCGAATTGTGGCGAGGCGTAGAAGGCTTCCTGTCGTGTGCGGCCGCTGCCGGAATTTCTTTCTCTGGTGTGCAGCTGGCTAAACCCCGTCGTGTGGACGTTTCAAGCCGAAGTTCTTTTGAGCGCGTGACGTAGTTTACGTCCCGTCGTGGGTGATATCGGCATCTTCTGTTTGCACCGGCAATCCTGCTTGTCTCCCCGTCGTGCACGACCGGTTAAATCGTGTTCATATCAGAGTATACCGACGCTGTAAAACGGCGATACCTTCCTCTCCTTGCCAGTTCGTAGCTCCGATCCGCGTTAGACGCCTAGAGGCGAGAGCCCAACGTTCTGACGATCTACTTAGTTTAGGTTAAGCTGTGCTGCAAAGCCTCGGATATATAGGCTCGTAGATGTAGTATGCATGTGCCGCTCTAAACAGATGTGTGGTTGAATTTTCTAAATACGCTACGGTAGTTCAAAGGGCCCGCCATCTTCTTTCATAACTCGATTAACTGTTATTCCCAAATTCAGTAGGCTAGATTCAGCATTGTTTGTCGGTGGTTCTTTGGTATTGTCTAACAGTTTCGATAATGCCAGACAGCATCGCTCATGTCAGATAATTGGCAAATTGGCACATTTCTCACAGCATAATTTTCAGAGTTAAATCGCGAAAGCAACTCTAATATACTAGCGGTGACATTATATCTAGAGATTTAACAAGATACCAGTGAAGGGTAAATTGTATCTAAGCAAACGCAATATATATATATATATATATATATATATATATATATAAAGTTTGGCATTCGCTTCAAGAAAAGCATACGCACTGCCATAACTTCAATGCCAGCTCTTTGCATTTTCTTTATCATTCTTATTTTTGCAGGCGCTCTAGGGGCTAGGGCACTCGGCAGGCACACTCGGTGGTTTCGTTTGTACCTACCGGCTAGAAGCCAGGCTGTGAAAGTTAAAACCGTCGAACCCGCATATCGATTCGTCGACATCGATACCTCACAGACTTTTGTCCTAGGTCCTTTCTTGGCTTTAGTCCTAATATTCAGAGTGAGAATCTAAGCTAGACAACTGCATCTGCTGACGATCCTCTATCCTCTTTCGGCTCACGCCTTTCCATATTGACTCTTAGGCTTGCTAGGCTGCCTTTCGCGAGTAGAAATATCGCCAACCGTTTTAATAGGATTAAGCTTGTTGTCAACAATAGATAACATAATAAGAAGACATGCAATATAAACATTCCATACTAGCCTTTGATGGCTTTGAGAAGCTTGAATCTCTGTACAAATGTAAACCACTCATGAGAAGAACAAAATATCTCTATCTATCTATCTTAGTAGTACAAGGACAAACCTAATTTTATTTCGATTTCCCCAGATTCACCTCTTCCCCAGATTCACCTCTCTCTCACCACAGAACAAAGCTTATTCATTTTACGTGGCGCGCAAGCTTCGACAGGTTGGTCTTCGGGTTGCAATCCTAGGTTTAAACATTTGCCGTGGAAGGACTCCGTTAGGCGTTGTCTAAAGATCATAGCTAGATTCCTCTAGTCTTTAAGGAATCTAATGACTAAATCCTGGAGTTTCGCTTACCGAAGATATCTGTTTTACTCGGCACGAAATTGCTCTCTGGTTGTTTTAGTTGTTTTTACGTTACGAGTTTTTGTGTTTGCGTGTGCATAAAGCAACTGTAATGATGAAATTCGTGTCACTTAATGTAAACTTGTTAGAGTAAGACCCGTTTGCACGTGTTGTGGTAAAACCTGTTAAGTAGGTTAACATTTACAATCTAAATGTGTTCGTTGCTACTCTATGTGCTCAGTCTGGGCACTCTCTATTTATTATTTGTGGGAGAATTTAAGCGTCGTAGCATTTAGTTCTGTAAATATACCACATTTGTCTCCAAGGGATGCAATTCGTACGCATCTATATACGTGCATATAGGGGTCCAGAGTAATAAAATAATATTTTTTCAAGTGTATGCTTAATAATTGTGCTAAATCTCGTATCTCTCACAATAAAAGCTGCTTTGGCTATGCTGAGAGCCAAAGCCATCATCTGCTTCACAAGCTGTGCCTCGAGCCGATCACCCGTGATCCTTTTTACGTATCTGCGTGATATAACTGTCAAGTTCCTCAGACATATCACGCAGGTGCCCTGGTAAGTATATGGCCAGGGCCGTAGAAACAAGACAGTAACATCTTGACAGTTCGAGCATTTTTCTTCGCTTCCATGATACTGCGTGTTCCAAAAAAATATATATACAGGTGGATCAAAATGTTAGTAGCATAGAATACAAACAATAGACGTCCGAAGTACTCGTACCTTTTCCTTTTATTGCTCAGTATAGTCCGCCCTAGAAGCTTGACACATCTAGTCTAACGATCCTCCATAGCCATTATACCACGAGCAAAAAGTTCCGAATTTTTAAACCCAAAATACTCGTATACGGCTCATATAAAATCATTGTTATTTTTTATAACAATGATTTTATATGAGCCGTATAAAAGATAAAGATATATCAGATATCGGACAAAGATATCTGATATATCTTTGTCCGAAAAGATACCTCTTGAGGTTAACAGACAAATAATAGTCTTACGAGGTCAGGTCCGGAGTACATGGGAATGCTTGACAATTTGAAAATTTAGTTCGCGTAACTTGGCCACGGCCAAAAACACATGTGGTTGGGACAATGCAAACAGAGTACGTCTGTCATGAAGTCAATATACGTTGCTTTAATCGACAAATGAATAAGTTACATAGTGCAGAAGTAGTATGTATATATACGTTAAATCATTACAATTATACATGTATATCAAAGTAGTGTATGCGCGCTACATATGTAGCTGCGTGCAAAGTGCGTGCAAAGTATAAAATGGTTGATTCGCATCAAGTAAATAGTAATTCACTGCGCACAAAGCATAGCCCTCACGCGACACATGATTTTTCCAGGTAACTTTTCCAGAAGGTTGCCTATTTTGGGATCAAGTTAGTGTAAATAAAAATAAATTAAATAGTGGTAGTAGTCGAACATCCAAAATAGTATGTTCTACTGCTGCCACATCTACTTGTCTATGGCACGAATAAAGTATACTGGGAAACATCATATTTGATGAAATGTGTTGATCAGTAACTACCGGTCTGTTTCTTAAGGCTCGGTGTCTTGCGGCGTCGTCGAAAAGAGTATGGTGTCCCGCGTGTCCTTATTCCCAAAAGCACAACCGTCGCCTTTATCCTGCACTACACTTGTGCCCTACATGTACGCAGTTGTTCGAAATTACCCAGGATCTTAATTCATAAAAACATTTATTTGTGTATATGTAAGAACGTACCCTCCAATAGGATAATACAACGTGTTATTACTTTTAAGCAAAATAATCCATACTCTGCCAAGACCATACATCAGCCTTGGAACAATTTTGAGGTGGAGCAGTGTCACTGCCGTCAGGACGGACAGTCGCTGGACGTTGCCGACCTCTCCATGAGAAGAGACTAGGGCTGTGCTCAGTGTCTCGACGATGTGCGCAGTAAAGGTCGTTCCAGTATGGTTGTGCCGAAGCCCCGGAGACCGGAAGGAGTTGACGAAATTTAAGGATTGGCCGCCGCAACATATAACGTCTTTAGCAGACATCGACCTCCTCTTTTGAATTCCACAGCCTTGCTCTTCATGGCGTTTATTTCCAGCCCTCTTGAGAAAAGAAACACCCCTGCCATGGCAGTGATGCGCTTGATGACACCCACTTCCTGCTCACCCTGTACCGGTAAGGTGACCTCATCAAAGGAGCTCAACAATGCACTCAGAAGAGAACCACCAACCCTTGCGTGTCGGAATGACTTCCCCACCAGGATGCACCAGGAGATCTCGAGGTGCCTCGTCCATCGAGGAGGCGTCCGGTGTACGTATTTCAGAAAAACAGCACATGCTAGTATCGTAGATTGGCTCTTCCAAATCTGTGCTCTAAAATAATTACGTATTTCGCCTGTAGTTTCATAGAACATAGGCAATCAGTGTACATTAAACCTTCGTTTGCAATTACGCGGCACTAAAACGGCGCCTGTGCGCCGCAATTTCATGTTGAATTCATCAATACTTTTATTTCGCTCATATTAAGTATGCTCAAGGCATGTCATTCGAGAGAGGCAGTACAGCGATCTCTTCGTAGGAGCCAGGCAGGCGCATGATACTTCGTACACACTTGGGAGCACGCACAGCCGACACATGCACTCCGTGTACTCCTCGTGAAATAAAGAAGCAGTCTAAATTCGTATTAAACGCAATAAAAGCTAGAGCCAATAAAACTTAAATTATATTGTAACGATGTCGTTGTTACGCTAAGTCACTGGGGATGGTAGCTCAGCCGGGCGGCGACTACAACGCGAGAGACTCGGGGCAATCACAGCGTAAGATCTGACTCGCAAGGTTACCGGACGGAGAATGCGTTGTTAGCATCCTTCTCCCGGGCTATTTATTGGCTCCAGTGACGCCGTAGCGTTTGTATAGTAATAATGTTAAAAGGTTGACTCGAATCTGTGACGTTGTTAATCGGTCGGGTTACACACTTCTCTCGGCGGTGCACGTTGTCCTTGGTGGTGATGATGATGATGCCGATACTCTGGATGTGGCGCGGTCCGCGGACGATGGTGCACGTGCCCTATTGTCATCACCACGCAGCCTAGTGGTCTCCTTGGTCGTCATGCTGCACGTTGAATTGGATGCTTGCTTGGCTTACTGACGTCGTCAGTTGTCGGTGCTGTAGGTCGTTGACGTTTGAGTTGGCTTGGGTGGTTGGTCGGCCTGCTGACGTCATAATTGGCTGTTGGCGTCTCAGTGACTGGCAATTCAGTGACTACGCTGTGGTTGGCTTCTGTTACTACGCTGTGGTAGGCCTCGTTACAATATCGCGAAGAAGATTTACAGTCTGAAACCCCGTTAGTAACGGCAAAATATGATACGAACATTTCCAAAAACGGCTTGATACGTACTGTGCCCTGTGACCAAGCGATGATATTGATAAACTAAACGAACACTGGATCAATAATATATTTGAAGAAGACGAAAAATAGACAGCACTGGCACGTGAAAAAGACGCCAATCCGAGACCGCTTGAATATGCCGCTTATCTTCTAAGGCGTTTTTCTGTAGTTCCCGATATGTGACGTCGCAGTCCGTTGCATTCGTACAAATGAGATCTAATGTGAATCTGCCGTGGCACAATATGGGTGTGCTCTTAAGTATATATACAACCCACATGTCGCATGATGTCACCGTTTTTATTAACATTTTATTATGTTAGTCGCAACAGGCCCGAGCGTTTCAAGCTTTCCTGATGAAGCACCTCTGTGGGGCCCTGTGGAACACAGAGACGCATCTCTAACAGTTGAGCTTCGGAGCCTTACAGCTAGAGATGAATGGGTCAAAACTATACCACTTGTAGCACTGCACTGCTACTGTTAATGATATAGTACGGCTCCCCGAGTATCCACCCGAGTCGCTTCTGTAACTCCAGAACGCCATCAGGCCACTGATGACAACTACGCTGTTTCCTGTCTGGCAAAAATTGGCGCTCGTTGCACCGACGCTGTTGCGTTGCCTCTGTTTGCAAGCGAGATATTCTTTGTTTACAGGCGGGCGCAGGACGGGCTGATGTACGCATTCCTTATGACGCTAATGAGGAAAATATGTCATAATGTACAGTGCCAGTTTCGGGGGTGGTGGCGACAACGACGACGTCAATGCTGATGCTAGCGATGATTGTTGCTACTGCTGGTGGTGGCGATATTGATGGCTGTTGGTGATGGTTAAGTGGTTACCACGTCCGCACCGTTGAAATCCAAAGTACCACCTATTCAGGCATGTAAACCCATATATTGAACGTCAGAGCAAACAGCTCGTTAGAAACCTGCTTCCAGCGGGCTCGATGAATTGAGTTGGCTGTTAATTTCGTCCTAATTACGATCGGCTAACGTGGCGGAGACTGGTTAAACGGTATATTTGTCCTGGAGATACTTCCCTGCCGGCCCGTCGATTTATTTAGATATTTGTCTTAGAGATATCCCCCTATGGGCCCGATTCGGACCCGCATTTTGTGACCACGCAAGCCATAATGATAAACGCGCGATGATCTGTCCTTGATCTCACTTGGAAAAAAAATGGCAGCCATCGTAAGCCATCGTCGGCGGATTTAAATAAGGCTGCATCAACCGCTCGTCGATTTAAACAAACAGCAGAGTATCAGCTGCCTATCTTCTTCACATCGTTATCGTAGCAGCAGCAACAACGAGCAAAGATCGACTCCTATTTGCTTCTTTTTCTCTCTCTCCCTCCGCTTTTGGAGGTTGTTCTGCAGCAACGGTTATCTTTCGAGACCTTTTGTTAGATCGCCGACCTCCGTCGCGTGGTGCAGCCAGCTCTGCGGAGGAGTGTCTCAGCTTTGCGGTTTGCAGCGAAGCGTAGAAGCCTTCCCGTCGTGATCAGCCAATGCCGGAGTTCCTATGTTTGGTGTGCAACTTAAAGTAAACATAAGGGCCAAAAACCTTGCAGCTGAGTCAAAACGTAGGGACCCCTCAAGGGGACCCTCTCAGTTGCATGGCCTTCTTTTTGCTTATCGCAGACCTAGCCCGCCATGTGCGGAAGGAGTTTAGAAACGCCGTCATCGTTATGTATGCGGATGACATCGTAGTCGCCCACCAGGACCGCGGTGCCATTCGTCGGATTATCGGCGACGTGGAAAGTTAACTTCATCGTAAGGGCCTACAGATAAATTCGCGGAAGACGAAAGCCATTAGGTTTTGCCGTAGAGGTCGATTGGCTGCAGCAGACGTAATACCCTGTTGTGGTCAACCGCTGGAGTTTGTAAACTCCTTCCCGTATTTGGATCTACGACTGCACTATACGGGAACGACCTTTACCCAGCACATCGGGGACAGTGTCGAGCGGCTATTACCTCTATTCACACAGAGGTGAGAGACCTTCGGCGACTGTCATTGAGTGCCGCAGTGCTTTTTTTTTAGCTTAAGGTTGTACCAATGTTGAGCTACAGCCTTGGCAGGGTGTAGGGCCATCTTTTAGCGGCAAATTTTGCACAGCTAGAAAGATGCTTCACAATATGAAGCGCGCTCTTTGCTTGCCGCGGACGGCAAGAAACCGCTTTGTGTACTTGCTAGCGGGCTGCGGACCGGCAGTGGAAACAATCAGAGTCAGGCTTAGGTCACCTATTACTGAACCACTTCAACATTTTTTGTTAGAGTGGCAGGGAAAAGTGACCGAGGCCTCAGCTGAGGTAGCGCAGTTAGACGTGTGCCTCGCCAGGGAGCTTTGGGATGGAATGGCATGCACTAGCCGGCACGTGTACACAAGGTACATTGTGCATGGCTATCATCACTTGGTGTGTTCGACTCAAGGATTTCACCAAATTGGCGATCAATGTCTTTGCCGGTTCTGCTCGCAGATATGCGCTAAATACCACGCAGCGAGCTGCTAGACGCAACAACGGTCTTTGCACTTTCTCACCCGGTGGGACGGTAACTGAAGTGTTAAAATTGTATATAATGATGGCTGTATTGTAATTATGTACCATCTTGAAATGCAAAGTTATTGCGAAATAAACAATATATATATATATATATATATATTTGATGTGCGAACTTTTTTTTACTTCCACCGCATCGTGCACGCGTAGCAAACATTTAATACTGAACCCTCCGGCACGCTTGCCTCCCGTCGTATACTGCCAAAGTACCAAGTTCTTTCAATAGAAAGGCATGGTACAACGCAAGATTGCCCTTATTTTGCTCCTTCTCATTTTTGTTCCCTTTCCGCAGTGGAAGAAACATGTTGGGGATTACGATGGCAAAGGTCGACGCAGTACGACGACGCGCCATTGACTCTATTGTGAACGACGCGGCGGTTGCGAAGTTCCCGGCGTGACGCCAGGTGGGTGTGATCTCAGTGGCAGCGGCGGCGGCCGATCTAACGGATGTCGTCCTCATAGAAGCTTTATGAAGGCCTAAAGTTTGCAAGCAAGTAGTTATAAGAAAGGTTATGGCAGTGTTAGATATCCTTTCCCAATAACTGAGAGCAATGCTTACCTATAGAGCCCGGTTACGAGGGGGGCACAGGAAGTATGAGAGTTTTGGCAAGTAATACAATGCCTTGGTGATAGTCACCCACCAGCCGGCAGGTACTGCTGTACAGAGCATTTTCCCTCCTATATATATATATATATATATATATATATATATATATATATATATATATATATATATATATATATATATATATATATATATATATATATATATATATATAAGTTCGATTTATCATTCCTTGTAGAATATGTTGTGAATCAGATGCGTTCGCTGTGAAGTATCATGTCATACAGCGTGCTGCTGGCTTCGTATTTAGTTGTATATTATTGCAATGGTATTATTATATGTATTTTAACAAGCATCTTTGTCTGTCGTGCATTCATACTATTAATTGGATTATCACAATGGTTATACGACTACCTAATCACACAATAGTTTGTTTTAGCGGGACGTTTTCCTTACAATGCATGCCATTTACCTAGCCGACGGTTGGTTTCATTTACTTCTTGCCATAATGGTTTATCACTGAAACCTAATGCCTCGGCTAGAGACACTGTTCTCACTTCTCCTAGCTCGTCGCACTTCAGCACGATATGTTCGATAGATTCTTCTTATAGATCACACGCTATATCCTCCTCTGTCCACGTTAGGATCCACAGGCTAAGTATTGTTCCTTTGACAATCTACTTAGCTTAGTTAGTGTTGCAAGGCGACACAGTTGCAGGTACGCATTTGACCAGACGTGTGGTTGAATTTTTTCAGTAACGTGCTACACCTCAAAAGGTTGAATGCCTGTCTTCCTTACTTGAGTGGCGCTTATCATATGAGAGGTGTCTAATGAAAAGGTACGAAACGACATTACAAGCGAGTACAATTGAGGTCTTTATTCCAAAGAAATCAGAGAGGCTTCGTAAGCAAATCTATTTCAGTGTTTCAGGAGCTAAAGGATTTCCTCCCGGAGTTCCTACTGCTGCGACAAGAGCTGTGACCAGCGCTTCATTTTGTCCTTCAGTTGTCGTAGTTAAAGCGCTTCCTTTTGAGATCTATAGCGGATTAAACTGAAGGCTGACCAGGCTGTTGTCGAGCACGATGGCGTGGTGCATGCGCCTCGCGACCGTAGACACATAGGTTTAAGTCCAACTGTTGCACATTTTTATGTTATGGGGTTCGTCGTACGAAGCAATGCGAAAGCAGTCCCGTGGACGTTAAACGTTGGCTGAAGGTCAGCCCGAAAATGTTATGTCCAGGCTATAGAACGGATCCTCAAACTGCTCCCACTCAAAATTGGCTAGTACACTTTGAGTGAGCCCCGAGACGTGTCGACGCGCCTTATCGTGGAGCAGAATCATAGAGTACAGCTTTGCATTTTTATGTGGAGATGACGAGTCATGCTTTCACTGCATACTGTCCCGCTTTGTTTCTGGCTCCAAGTGAGGGCACCAACCTTCGTCACTGGTCACGATCCGTTCCAAAAAAGCGGGGTCTTCACGATACTGGAGCGAGTATTCAAGTGCTAGTCCCATACAAAGTTCATTTTGCGTTTTGCTAAGCTACCTGTCATGCGTGATTGTCCACACTGTTCCAACTGTTGGCCCCATCACTGGCGACATTCGCATTGTTGTGACACGCCAATCACTTCTCACCAGATCGTTCGCCTTGTGAATGAGTTTGACTGTGATTGCGGTCTTTGTCTAGCCTGATGTTAGATCATCACTCAAACACTCGTGGCCTTCACGAAAACGGGCACTCTACTTTCTCACTGACGTCGCAGGACGAGCGGCATGCAAAGCCATGCCGCGTGTGTGTGACTGCCATCCAACCGCTTAGCGAATTGTCTGGTTTTAGTCCGTTTGTAGTTCGTTGTAGTGTTCTCCGTTATATTCATCTAAAATAAATATTTTTCTACTTACACGCAATGCTGCGCTAGAAATATATTTGTTGAGCGGCCGAATATAGTCCAATCACGCCACTAACCAGTAGTGTGGCACGTGGTGATAACTCAACTCGGCTTCAAATCTAGCACATAAGTAATATTTGTGTTAGAAACTCTTAAAAGTAGACTCAATGGATCTATAGAACCTTAAAAGAAGATTTGATACATCAATAAAACCTCAAAAGTAAGTTTAATAGACCAATAGAATCCTAAAATAATATTCTAGATACTGCACCGTATGCAGGGCGTATCTCCAGCTGGGAATAAAAAGCTAGCCGATATCGACTTGCGGCTTACAGTAACTGACGTTTTGAAGTCAAGCCGGGGAAGGAGACTGAAAAGAAACGGGCATCACCGGAATTAGTTCAATTATAATATTCAACGCAATTGAAGTATTATATATATTTTAATTTTCGATGATCATATAAAAACATTAAATAGAATATTCCTTAGTGTAATATAATTTGTAATTATGACGTAGTATCCGTTCTCGAAGTATATATGAAATAACTTGCAAACATCTACATTTCAATTAATTTAACTGTTTCAACTGTTTGTTTATTGACATTTCTTGTAGATAATTGCACACATTAATTTCAAGCTCCATTAAGCACATAGCTTGTTCGGAGCCCCTTTTATGAATAACAATGTATAATTTATATATGCCATTTTCACCTATTTACAATATATTGCAACATGATTGTATTTTTATATCACTTTTAACCAGATACCAAAGTTTCAAGATAATGCTCTTTGAGATCGCATTTGAATTTGAGCAGGTACTTTGTCTGCCTAACGGAGGCCGGTACTTTGTTCCAGTAGGAGGCCCCAATGTTTCTGATTGATAGCCTTGACTGGTTGGAGTTGGCGTGTGACAGAGTAAGCAGGTTTGATGCGTTACCCCTTGTAGATATGGGTGTTGCTGATGTTGCCAGACCATATAAGTTTGGATGCACTCCAAGGAGTATACGCTTAATTTCAACTACGAGACAGTATTCTATAAGTTTTGGGAACGGCAAAATGTTAATATTTTTGTAGTGCGGTTGCACTGAATCTCGCATCCAGAGGTCCAGAGTTGTTCTCAGTGCTCGTTTTTGGAGTCGGTGAAGCGACCTGATAAGACGCATCTGTGTTAAGCCATAAACTTCTACAGCGTAGGTCAGGTGACTATGGACGTAGGCAAAATACATCGCCATCAGGCAGTTTTGGGGAAGAATTCGTCGAGCTCTGTATAGAGCTGCATTGCTGCCAGATATTTTCTTACGTATATGTGTGACATGCGCTTGAAAGGTCAGCTTTTCGTCCAACGTAACGCCTAGGAACTTCGTTTCCTTTAGAAGCGAAAGGGCTATGCCGTCGCACTGGAAACGGAGGGGATTAATCGTAACGGAACCCCGCGGGGAAAGGAATTGCATTACACCTGTTTTCCTCCAATTCATATAGAGACCGTTACTCCTGAACCATGATGATAACCTCTGAAGGTCCTCGCGGACCATAGCCTCTACCTCAGTTGGGGAGTTCCCGACGAATAGGGCGGTGGTATCGTCCGCAAACAAGGTCAACTTTGCATGTTTTGTTACGCTAAATATGTCGTTAATAAAGATGTTGAAGAGAAGTGGACCACCTATACTGCCCTGAGCCACTCCAACAGATATATTTCTTACATCCGAGATTGCATTGCCCACTTGAACAACTTGCCTCCTATTCGACATAAACGACCGCAGCCAAGACAAAAAATATCATCCGCTCCATATCGAGTTAACTTTTTAATCAGAATATTTACATCAACTGTATCAAATGCTTTTCTAAGATCTATAAATACGCTGGCGACTGTCCTTTTTAACATTAGGTTTCTGCGAACCTCTTCAACAAAATCCATGATGGGTACAGTCGTCGACATTTTGGATCGAAAACCGAACTGACGCTGACTTAGGCCATTAAACATCTCAAAGTGTTCGTTCAACTGTTCATATATAGCTTTTTCGAAAATCTTGGACATTGGAGGGGGGATACTGACCGGCCTGTAATTTTCCTTGCTTAGTCTGTCACCGCCTTTAAACAGTGGTACAACGCGATACAATTTGAGGGCCGTAGGGTAGATCCCCTGGCGTGTCGACAGATTAACTATGAATGCCACTGCGTCAGCAATAACGTCAGCGCAGTGTCTCAAGACTTGAGAGGGTATGTGACCTTCTCCCACCGAGCAAATTGTGACCCTTTTCAGCAGGTAATGCGCTCGATCCACAGGGACTGGCCTAGGCGAAAATGGCTCGTGCAGTTCAGGTATCGACATCGGTACCTCGTAAGCGGCCGAGCATTCGGTGTCAGCCGTTACGCAAGTTGCATAATAGTCATTAAGGATGTTAGAAAGTCGTACACAGTCTGTGACTATCTCATCATCAATCTTTAGTTTGACACACTTTTTTTCCTGGGCACCTCCCATGACTGGCTGGATGGCTTCCCATGGGCTCCGCCTCTCCTGTATTCTATCGCAAACAATCTTCCCATTCGCCTCCAGCCTGCACTTTCTTGAAAACGAGACAACTTTGTTTCTCAGTCTAACATACGCTTGACGCCTGCGGGCGTTGGGGCCACTGCGATACGCCGTATAGGCTGCCTTTTTCTCCTTTATCATTTCAAGCAGCTCGGCAGTGACCCATGGCTTACGTGGCTGACCTTTGTTTAACTTTTGCCTAATTTCTCTTTTGCCTCTAGTCACTGCCGCCATCACTCTCTCGTTAAAGCATGCAAACGCCTCATCTACATCCGAGATATCGTATAAGTCGTTCCAGTTAGTTATTGCAAGTTCTTAAGTTAATCAACTTATATTTTAACTAAATACTTAGAAACCAAAATAGCATTTAAAACTAAAAATCAGCATGTCTTACAATTTTTAGCCGTACACTTTTTATTTAGCGGCAATTAATCTGATGACGTTTTCTCTCGTTTTGTTCCAGCTATTGTTTCTGCAGCTGTAGGACTAGCTTTTTAGTAGTTTTTCGGGCTGACTCTTAGCCAGCAACCCCAAGAGATCAAACACTGGCACCCATGTGTCTCCTCCGGTCGCAGGGCACACGCGAATGCAACACGCCACCGGGTATATATACATATATATTTATATATATATATATTATATTCCATATTATATATATATATATATATATATATACATGGCACCGTGATCGTCCCCAGATATCGAGCTCTACTGGAACCCGAATTCGGCCTGCTCAAAAACATCAGCGGTTGGGGACGTTTTCAATGGAAACCATAAGATCGACAAGGCTTATAGGGAGCTATCAGGACACGTTGTCGATAGCACTGCGCGTTGAAAGCTGCAACAGTTTACACAGGTGTATCCGGTGAATTATGAATTATTGTTATACATCATTACATCTGTTACTACTTCTGTCCTGCCAGTCGTCCTTTACCAAGTGTAAGAACACGAATAGGCTATTTCTATGATCTAACTTCTAAACGTAAAGTTTCAGCTAGGTTAAGCAGTGTTGCTTTAGCACTAACGTGACACCGGTTTGATAAATAACTTGTAAAAGTATTTTCAGCAAGTTTACCATACGTCGAAGATTGAGCAATATTACCTAAAATCAGTTGACGCTCTGGCAACCCAGTGATGACGCATTCAATCTGGATATTGATCATAACTTATGAGCTGCTTCGTCTACTACAGCGAAACCAGCCATTGGAGAGCTTTTCAAAACCGCCCTCCTTAACGAACCCGACGCTGGCGCTCCAGCTAAAACAGCGGAGAAGGCCTAACCGCGCGTTTTCAATATTGGTAAAGAAGATACGAGCATGAGCTCTCTGCATCGCGCATACCCTCTCAATGCTGTCAGACGAACTGTCAGATGAAACACTAACTTCTTGTTTAATCTCACAGAACGGCGACTCGACAACAAATGATGGTGTCATTAACGTTTTACACTCACTAAAACTACCCTGAAACAGCAGTAACAGCCTCACAAATTATAATCAGATAAATTCATCTGGCAAAAAATAAAAAAACAGGTATAATCATAGAATCACATTGTTGAACTGGCCTAACCCTGGGTTAGAGAACCCGTGGTCACGCGCTCGCGCGGAGACAATTGTCCACTCCAAAGTGCTAACGTAGCGAAGTTATATAAATGAATGTCAACTAAAAGTAAATTCATACTAATTGATTTACTCACTGGTTAACATGTGTAGTTTGGTAAACCCGGCAAATAAAGTATTAGCGTATAAAAACAAGCATTAAAGATGTACTCTATATTTACAGGTATTTTAAATCTTCTTGGATCTCGGTACGCTTAGTCTAAATGTGTTTAAATTTGTCGTACTTACTAGACGTCTTACGGATAGCTTTATAATGAGTGGACGAAAGGTGATTTTTTAAGCTATGAGTCTATTTCTAAAATACGATATTTGTTGGGTTTTTTCGAGATAAGTTCCAAAGCGACATTTGGCTGACGTCGCTTCGTGTGGCACAATATTTCGAAGGCGCCCTGGAGAGAATTCGCATTGTACAAAATGAATATATGGAACACAGCGCATTGCCTGTTTTTGGTGGCGAGATGGCCAAATAGTGACGGACAACACCTTAAGATAATGCCGCTGGCTTCGGACCTCGTTGGTCCATGCCATGGAGCTCGCTGGTTCGTGCATTGTTTCAATTCTACTAGTATCGTCTCATGTTTAATTCTAACTTCCGTCGCTCCTCGATGGGGTTGTTAAGGCGGACACTGGTTCTTTCGCTCTCGCGCTTCTTCTCTGGGCGGCACATTTTGGATGTCGTCTTTCGCCAGTCGTACGGGCAGTGGCGGTTGCGCTGTAGTTAGTAGCCAACCCAGGGCTTGTATTAGATCGCTGTCCCCCGTCGTGTGGTGCAACACTCAAGCATGTCTCAAGCTCTATGTTGACGATTGTGGCGAAGCGATCGTAGGAGCGTTCCTGTCGTGTAAGCGAGTGTCCGCTGTTGCCGCCGCCGCCGCGACAGTGTCTTTCGTCTTTGGTACGCGGCGACGAAGTGAGAAGGTAGCCTCGTCGTAGAGGCGTCTCGAGCGCAATTCTTTGGAGCAGCATGTGACGTAATTAACGTCCCGTCGTGTGCGTACATATCGGCATCTCCTATCTGTGTTTTGGCCGTCGGTCCAGTGTCCGATTGTCTCCCCGTCGTGTACGGACCTCGTTGCGCCCGCCGAGTTCCGCGGCGCGGTGCAGCGCTAAGACCGTTCTCTCTTGGCCACTTTGTAGCCGACTTCGTGGTCGATCTCCGCGTTAGAAGCCGAGAGCCTCAGAGTGCTAAGCCACTGAATTACCTACGATTTCACCTTAGATTAAGCAGTGTTGCCGCAAGCGTTTTTCCGAATCTGCTACTGTACTTTCAAGGACCCGTTGCTCGTATTTCGTGATTCGGTTGGCGCGTATATACAAATAAAGCCTGCTACAATTTTCGGAATTGCTCGTCGACGTCGAGTTCTTTGACAGTCTGACGGTGTTGATAATGGCAGACGTCATCATTTCCCAGATAAAAGGCACTTCCCTTTCAGCATAATTTTCAAACATAAATTGCTAAAACAACACTAATATATGACAAAATATGAGTGTCCATAACGGAGGAAAACAATTGCATCTAAGAAAACGCCCCTTCTTATATATATATATATGCATATAACAGCGGACAAACAATCGCATCTCAGCCAACGCCATACTTTTATATGTATTTATATATATATATATATATATATATATATATATATATACACGTTCTGCGTTATTTACAACACATATACTTGAAATTCCGCGCTGGTGAGTGCGGCATCGGGAAGGTCTCAGCCTCACGAACGTCCACAACGGCAATAGACTCGAAGACAGCACACAATTCTGAACTGCCCAGAATGGGCGGAGCAGCGTTTTCAACAAGATTAACACCGAAACGCTGGGGGCGGACTTACCTAGCATCCGCAGATCGATGCAGGAGGTTCTGCCCCACCGGCACGAAGCGACTATTCGCAACCCTTAGGCCTCCGGAAAAGAAGCTAGCCACAAGCACCCCCTACCCCTGATTGCTTGATGTATTTCCATTGACAGAGCCCGGTGTGTGGTGAGGAAGGCGGGAAAGGGGGGGTTGAGATGACCACCTCGAGTCGAGTCGAGACCCAGAGTGCTGGCCCACACTTGAAGACGAGTTTCCTGCAGTGGTAGCCGTGTGTGAACCGCATTTTCAAGTTACGCACTTACGCAAAAAAAAACGATGTGCGGATAAGCTTTAAATAGTTTTTGTTTGTCTATATGTATATCTGCTTAATTATTTCCATTTCATAATTTTGGAAAAAAACAAATGCCTCCACAAGGACGTGTTCAAAGCTGTAACACTCATGTGTTTTCCAAGCTCGACAGAGTTCCACGCACAGATGATCGGGAGATAGTCACACACCCTGAGGGATTAGAAATTTGGCTGTACTTGATTGAACTCGCGGGCTGTGCGCCACGCAAAAATTATTTTAAATAGATATATAGGTTTTATTATTCTCATAATTCTATTTTATTTAACCGATATGTTTAACCTGGTTACAGTTTTAGCCGGAATGTTTATACCGTCAGGCTGCTTACATATGCTGGTGAACGTACATCTATCAATATGTTCTAATATAAGGGCTATGTCCATGCACTCAACATTATTCCGGCCGACGTTGCGGCGGTAGGCAACGCGTCTGAACTTTTGGTGTATTTTGGCCAAAATATTCTCATCGCAAATGAGTCCCTGATGTCATACAGGTGAGGCGTATAATAAGAGCGGGAGGACATATTGCATCTACAGTCTGACATACAGGGATGCATCTTTATTCTCAAACGAGCGCAATGTCCAGTTCAGTCTTCGTGTAGCAGCCGTTACCACGTAGTCAAGCATATAATGTGTATAGTTCTAGGTGTCGGATGTCAGTATTTTCAAGTGTTCGATCGCTTTCTTAACGGTTAGTTCCTTGGAGCCTAGCATGTATCAATGTGCAGGACTATTGTGTCCAAAGTGTAGCGCAGCACATTTATCAACACATTTGAAGCATTTGACTGTTTTGAGAGATAATTTGTTAATATTCGCCTCGAACATTATCTGACAGGTCAAGTCGGATCTTGGGGATTGACCCCTCCAAGCAAATGAGTCAAGCCGGTCGATGACAAACAGGATCTCAAAAGGAATAAAGCGCTGAGGTTTACTCCCAAAAAAAGTAGCAGTGTCGAGATGGAACTAGAAGCCGCTTTCTGCAATCAAAAAGGCATGAACATCCACATGACAGTAAATCCTAACCACTAATTGCTAAACTTCGACCTAAAAAACTCAGACGACAATACGTATTACCTGTGGCCAGCGGGGGCCATGTTCTGCCATACCTGGCCGCCTTGACGCAGCGTGCGATAGTGGCATTTGCACCCTATATACCACGTACAACATGCATTTGTAGTAGTAATTAGGAGTCAGTGAGAAGGAAGGAATGCTACGTAGATCAAGAGAACCGCATAAGTGCTACATGTGTTAAATTCATTCGAACGACGCATATATGTTTTAGGGTAACCTTTTTACACTTTGCAATTTTTATTAACGTTAGTAAGAATAGAATGCACATTAAATAGGTAGTCGTACTAGACCCCACAATGTAGTTAGTTATAACTAACTACCTATACTCTTCGTGTGTAGCACGAATTCACTGGAGATCGCCACGCATACACTAACCAGTGGTCTCTCTTTAATGCTCGGTGGCTTGCGGCATCTTTGAAAAGATGATAAGGTTGCAAGTGTCCTCATTTCTTTTTTATAAACATTTATAGAGGTAAGGCGGGATGCAGTGGCGCACTGTCAGGAAGCGGGTTCACTGTAGAATCCCCTTGGCGGATGGCTCCCCTTGGCGTGTGGGACTCGGCACACGATGGCCTCCCGCAGGTGCGTCTTGCCACTGCTGTATGAAACTGATGTTTCAAACATAAACCTTCACCTGCAGCTAAAGTAGGGCAACACCAATACGCAGATGACGTTACCATCTCTTGTCCAGTTGGATCCCGACATGCCTTTAATGATATGATATGATATGATATGACGTTTATTCATTCTTAATTGTAGTTTCTCATTTGTGTTACAACTTCATATAGCCACAGGCTAGTGCGAAGCATATGTACAAGTTACAGTAAGATTTTATACATTATCACCGTAGTATCTCGTGTTATTGCAATTAGTTATCTATAGATTGTGTACATGATTACATAAATATGGTTTATTCAGACGCAAGTAAGGTAAGATAGTGCGTTCTAGCAGTGTTTTTGAATTGACTAAGCGATATTAGTGTCCTAATGCCACTAGGTAACTTGTTCCACAAGGTAACACCTGAATTACATAGTGCAAACCTTGATTGCGTACTTGTGGCCGGGGAGACAATAAGCAAGTGAGATGCCGAGCCTCGGGTGTTTTGGGTCCTTGCAGATTCGATAAGGCCAACCAGGTTGGGATGATGGCCAAGAAGAATACGCTTTATTTCGACAACTATGGTAAATTTAATAAGATGTGGTAACGGGAGCACCGAGAGTTCCTTATATTGTTCTATCGTTATTGAGACGCGATGTGGGAGGCCTAAGACAAGACGAAGTGCTCTTTTATGAAGCAAATGAAGCGGAGTTATATTAGATGCATAAGAAAGACCGTACACCTCCAGACCGTATGTTAGGTGGCTCTGTACATACGCGTGGTACATTGCCGTAAGGCATTGGCGGGGAAGGATTTTGCGTGTGCGGTATATGGCGGCTACGCCACTGACAATTTTTTTTCTGACATGTTTTGCATGCGCCTGGAACGTCAGATGTTCGTCAAGAACAATGCCCAGGAACTTCGCTTCAACTAGTATATTAAGCCTGCGGTCGCATGCAAAAGCTTCAGGATTGATTGTCGATTGGCCTCTTGGAGTTTTAAATTGAACAATTCCTGTTTTTGACCAATTAATATAGAGGCCGTTATTTCTGAACCATAGAGATAGCCTTTCAATATCCTCACGAATCATTGTTTCAACTTGTTGGGGAGAGTCGCCCACGAATAGAGCCGTTGTGTCGTCAGCA
Source organism: Dermanyssus gallinae (assembly GCA_003439945.1). Lineage (NCBI taxonomy): Eukaryota > Metazoa > Arthropoda > Arachnida > Mesostigmata > Dermanyssidae > Dermanyssus > Dermanyssus gallinae. Next base: position 1,749,183 of record QVRM01002848.1, read on the forward strand.
AACAAGGTTAGTTTTGCGTGGTTAGGAATACTAAAAATATCGTTAACAAAAATATTAAATAATAGCGGACCACTGATACTCCCTTGAGCCACTCCAATCGATATATTTTCTATATGAGAAGAAGATTGTCCAATTTGGACAACTTGGCGTCTTTCACAGATGAATGAGCGCACCCACTTTATAAAATTTTCACTAGCCCTATAAGTAGAGAGTTTTTTTAAAAGAATGTCTAAGTCAACTGTATCGAACGCCTTTCTAAGGTCAATAAATACCGCTGCTACAGTATTCTCTGATTTTAAGTGTTTCCGTATGTCCTCGACAAAATCCATGACAGGCACAACCGTCGACATCTTAGGTCGAAAACCGAACTGCCTACGATGTAGGACGTTGTGTCCTTCGATAAAATCTGTAAACTGTTCAAAAATGCATTTTTCAAAGACCTTCGATATTGGCGCGGGAATGCTGATAGGTCTATAGTTGTCTCGGGACAGGCGATCCCCGCCTTTGAACAATGGAACCACACGGTATAGCTTTAGGACATTGGGGTATACTCCTGTTCTGATGGAAAGATTGATAATATACTCAAGAGGCGATGCGAGTGCGTCCGCAGCCCTACGAAGAACCAGTGATGGAATCTGTTCGGGGGCGGTGGAGCATATTTTAACATTTTGTAAAAGGTGGTGAATTCTGTGAACGTTGACTGGCTGCAGAGAGAATTGTTCGGCAGGCGTCGAGAAGTTATCCGGAATGGCATAGCTCGATGAGCACTCGTTGTAACGGGTCACACATGTTGCGTAGTAGTGGTTGAATATGTTAGCTAGCGAAGTTTCATCGGTGACGAGTTCCCCGTTTACAAGAAGTTTGGTACATTTTTTATCCTGAACACCTCCAAGTACAGGTTGGATTGCCTCCCAAGGACCCCTCCGGTTATTAATTCTGTCTGTAACTATGTTGCAGTTCGCTTCCATTCTGCATTTGCGTGAGAATCTTGTCACCCTGTTCCTGAGTATACGATAAGTTTTGCATTTGCCGTTGTGTGTGGGGTCAGCTCTGTGTATTGCGTACGCCTGTTCCTTCTCTTTAATAAGGGCATATAATTCCGGTGTCACCTAATTTTTTCGAATTACGTTTCTCGACTTAGTATTCTTGATCTCAGTACTATTACGCTTCACCGCCGACATAACTCTTACTCTAAACAATTCAAATGCCTCGTTTGAGTACATAATCGTTTGATAATAACCAGCAACAGGCTGTCGATAATGCTGCAGTGTTGCAATGTTGAAACGTCTTGTTACAAAAGACCCATTCGTATGTATCAGACTCTGCAAAGTAAGCTGTTGCACTGCCCATATGCAAATGCTTGCTTGATTGTGTGCAAATAGATTTTTAAAAATACTTAACTAGAAGTGCCTCATAAAGGTGGCCATATTACCCAATTTGCGGACCTTTTTTTTAGGTACGGGAAACGTTTGGAAACGCTAATGCACCATTGGTACCCGCCTGGTGGTACTTTCACCTACTAAAAAACTTAATCCTTAGTTAAGTACGTCCGATGGTTGTCATTCCATCACTTTTTATTTGCAATAAAGCTACTTTCTATTCAATTACAAAAGGATCTGTTCGGCGAGCATTAAAAAAGCTTAACTATGTATTAAAAGGGTTACGTTATTGCTACAACGCCTTCTAGTCTTATAGTATATGTGCACCAAAAAGAAAGTGTGGTGTGTAAAATAAGAAAAACGAATTGAATTGGGCGTCAACTTCGTCCCAATTATGATGACTTAACGTGACGGCGACCCGTTAAACGCCATTTTATCCTAACGGTTTTTTTCTACCAGCCCGTTGATTTTGCTGACCTGCATTTTGTTACCACGCAAGCCATAGCAAAGAGCGCGACGATCTGTCGCTGATCTCGCTTGTGTGAAAGATGGCGATCATAGGGCAGTCGGCGGGAGCACATCTTCTCATCTCTGACTTCAAGTTTTAATTGAACTTTGATGGGCTTTAGTCGGCTAAAGTTGTGCCACGTACAACTTTAGCAACATGAACGTACCATCACTATCATCGTCGAAGCAACGACAACAACAACAACAACAACAAGATTGGCATGTCTGCTCAGTGTTAGATCGTCGACCCCCGTCGTGTGGTGCACCTCTGTGGGGGAGTGTCTGTGCTTTGCGAATTGTGGCGAGGCGTAGAAGGCTTCCTGTCGTGTGCGGCCGCTGCCGGAATTTCTTTCTCTGGTGTGCAGCTGGCTAAACCCCGTCGTGTGGACGTTTCAAGCCGAAGTTCTTTTGAGCGCGTGACGTAGTTTACGTCCCGTCGTGTGTGATATCGGCATCCTCTGTTTGCACCGGCAATCCTGCTTGTCTCCCCGTCGTGCACGACCGGTTAAATCGTGTTCATATCAGAGTATACCGACGCTGTAAAACGGCGATACCTTCCTCTCCTTGCCAGTTCGTAGCTCCGATCCGCGTTAGACGCCTAGAGGCGAGAACCCAACGTTCTGACGATCTACTTAGTTTAGGTTAAGCTGTGCACAAAACCTCGGATATATAGGCTCGTAGATGTAGTATGCATGTGCCGCTCGAAACAGATATGTGGCTGCATTTTCTAAATACGCTACGGTAGTTCAAAGGGCCCGCCATCTTCTTTCATAACTCGATTAACCGTTATTCCCAAATTCAGTAGGCGAGATTCGGCATTGTTTGTCGGTGGTTCTTTGGTATTGTCTAACAGTTTCGATAATGCCAGACAGCATCGCTCATGTCAGATAATTGGCAACTTGGCACATTTCTCACAGCATAATTTTGAGAGTTAAATCGCGAAAACAACTCTAATATACTAGCGGTGACATCATATCTAGAGATTTATCAAAATACCAGTGAAGGATAAATTCCATCTAAGCAAACGCAATATATATATATATATATATATATATATATATAAGTTTGGCATAACATTCGCTTCAAGAAAAGCATACGCACTGCCATAATTTCAATGCCAGCTCTTTGCATTTTCTTTGTCATTCTTATTTAGAAAAGAGCACTTCGTCTTGTCTTAGGCCTCCCACGTCGCGTCTCAATAACGATAGAACAATATAAGGAACTCTCGGTGCTCCCGTTACCACATCTTATTAAATTTACCATAGTTGTCGAAATAAAGCGTATTCTTCTTGGCCATCATCCCAACCTGGTTGGCCTTATCGCATCTGCAAGGACCCAAAACACCCGAGGCTCGGCATCTCACTTGCTTATTGTCTCCCCGGCCACAAGTACGCAATCAAGGTTTGCACTATGTAATTCAGGTGTTACCTTGTGGAACAAGTTACCTAGTGGCATTAGGACACTAATATCGCTTAGTCACTTCAAAAACACTGCTAGAACGCACTATCTTACCTTACTTGCGTCTGAATAAACCATATTTATGTAATTATGTACACAATCTATAGATAAATAATTGCAATAACACGAGATACTACGGTGATAATGTATAAAATCTTACTGTAACTTGTACATATGCTTCGCACTAGCCTGTGGCTATATGAAGTTGTAACACAAATGAGAAACTACAATTAAGAATGAAGAAACGTCATATCATATCATATCATTTTTGCAGGCGCTCTAGGGGCTAGGGCACTCGGCAGACACAATCGGTGGTTTCGTTTGTACCTACCGGCTAGAAGCCAGGCTGTGAAAGTTGAAACCGTCGAACCCGCATAGCGATTCGTCGACATCGATACCTCACAGACTTTTGTCCTAGGCCCTTTCTTGGCTTTAGTCCTAATATTCAGGGTGAGAATCTAAGCTAGACAACTGCATCTGCTGACGATACTCTATCCTCTTTCGGCTCACGCCTTCCCATATTGACTCTTAGACTTGCTAGGCTGCCTTTCGCGAGTAGAAATATCGCCAACCGTTTTAAGTTTTAAGCTTGTTGTCAACAATAGATAAAATAATAAGAAAACATGCAATATAAACATTCCATACTAGCCTTTGGTGGCTTTGAGAAGCTTGAACCTCTGTACAAATGTAAACCAATCATGAGAAGAACAAAATATCTCTATCTATCTATCTATCTTAGTAGTACAAGGACAAACCTAATTTTATTTCGATTTCCCCAGATTCACCTCTTGCTTCACCACATGACGAACTGTTGCAGGTAAAAGAGAGCGGCTCTTGAGAAGAACACAGACATCATATTATTTTCAAATGCTACGCAATTATTTCATATCGGCGTCGTATGAGGCTGATAGACATTTTCACTGCTTAATTAGACTCTACAAAACTGTATCTTACTAGTACTCTGCTACAGCATTCTTATATGGGGAGGCGTATGATACTAGCTAATTGTTCGCAGAGCAAAGCTTATTCACTTTACGTGGCGCGCAAACTTCGACAGGTTGGTCTTCGGGTTGCAATCCTAGGTTTAAACATTTGCCGTGGAAGGACTCCGTTAGGCGTTGTCTAAAGATCATCGCTAGATTCCTCTAGTCTTTAAGGAATCTAGTGACAAAATCCTGGAGTTTCGCTTACCGAAGATATCTGTTTTACTCGGCACGAAATTGCTCTCTGGTTGTTTTAGTTGTTTTTACGTTACGAGTTTTTGTGTTTGCGTTTGCATAAAGCAACTGTAATGATGAAATTCGTGTCACTTAATGTAAACTTGTTAGAGTAAGACCCGTTTGCACGTGTTGTGGTAAAACCTGTTAAGTAGGTTAACATTTACAATCTAAATGTGTTCGTTGCTACTCTATGTGCTCAATCTGGGCACTCTCTATTTATTATTTGTGGGAGAATTTAAGCGTCGTAACATTTAGCTCTGTAAATATACCACATTTGTCTCCAAGGGATGCAATTCGTACGCATCTATATACGTGCATATAGTCCAGAGTAATAAAATAATATTTTTTTTCAAGTGTATGCTCAATAATTGCGCTAAATCTCGTATCTCTCACAATAAAAGCTGCTTTGCCCATGCTGAGAGCCAAAGCTATGATCTGCTTCACAAGCTGTGCCTCGAGCCGATCACCCGTGATCTTTTTCACATATCTGCGTGATATAACTGTCAAGTTCCTCAGAGATATCACACAGGTGCCCTGGTAGTATATGCCCAGGGCCGTAGAAACAAGACAGTAACATCTTGACAGTTCGAGAATTTTTCTTCGCTTTTATGATACTGCGTGTTCCAAAAAAAATATATATACATGTGGATCAAAATGTTAGTAGCATGGAATACAAACAATAGACGTGCAAAGTACTCGTACCTTTTATTGCTCAGTATAGTCCGCCCTAGAAGCTTAGCACATCTAGTTTAACGATCCTCCATAGCCATTATACCACGAGCAAAAAGTTCCGAATTTGTAGACCCAAAATACTCGTATACGGCTCATATAAAATCATTGTTATTCTGATATATCTTTGTCCGGAAAGATACTTCTTGAGGTTAACAGAGAAATAATAGTCTTACGAGCCCAGGTTTGGAGTACATGGGGATGCTTGACACTTTGAAAATTTAGTTTGCGTAATTTGGCCACGACCAAAAACACATGTGGGTGGGACAATGCAAACAGAGTACGTTTGTCATGAAGTCAATATACGTTGCTTTAATCGACAAATGAATAAGTTACATAGTGCAGAAGTAGTATGTATATACACGTTAAATCATTACAATTATACATGTATATCAAGTAAACATGCAGCATAGATACACACTTAATTAATTGGAAATCTCAGAAAAGAAACGCCACGTACATCAAAGTAGTGCATGCGCGCTACATATGTAGCTGCGTGCAAAGTATAAAATGTCAACCATTATTAGTATTCGCATCAAGTAAATAGTAATTCACTGCGCACAAAGCATAGCCCTCACGCGACATATGCCTTTTCCAGGTAACTTTTCCAGAAGGTTGCCTATTTTGGGATCAAGTTAGTGTAAATAAAAATAAATTAAATAGTGGTAGTAGTCGAACATCCAAAATAGTATGTTCTACTGCTGCCACATCTACTTGTCTATGGCACGAATAAAGTATACTGGGAAACATCATGTTTGATGAAATGTGTTGATCAGTAACTACTGGTCTGTTTCTTAAGGCTCGGTGTCTTGCGGCGTCGTCGAAAAGAGTATGGTGTCCCGCGTGTCCTTATTCCCAAAAGCACAACCGTCGCCTTTATCCTGCACTACACTTGTGCCCCACATGTACGCGAACATGCTGCACGTTGAATTGGATGCTTGCTTGGCTTACTGACGTCGTCAGTTGTCGGTGCTGTAGGTCGTTGACGTTTGAGTTGGCTTGGGTGGTTGGTCGGCCTGCTGACGTCATAATTGGCTGTTGGCGTCTCAGTGACTGGCAATTCAGTGACTACGCTGTGGTTGGCTTCTGTTACTACGCTGTGGTAGGCCTCGTTACAATATTGCGAAGAAGATTTACAGTCTGAAACCCCGTTAGTAACGGCAAAATATGAAACGAACATTTCCAAAAACGGCTTGATACGTACTGTGCCCTGTGACCAAGCGATGATATTGATAAACTAAACGAACACTGGATCAATAATATATTTGAAGAAGACGAAAAATAGACAGCACTGGCACGTGAAAAAGACGCCAATCCGAGACCGCTTGAATATGCCGCTTATCTTCTAAGGCGTTTTTCTGTAGTTCCCGATATGTGACGTCGCAGTCCGTAGCATTCGTACAAATGAGATCTAATGTGAATCTGCCGTGGCACAATATGGATGTGCTCTTAAGTATATATACAACCCACATGTCGCATGATGTCACCGTTTTTATTAACATTTTATTATGTTAGTCGCAACAGGCCCGAGCGTTTCAAGCTATCCTGATGAAGCACCTCTGTGGGGCCCTGTGGAACACAGAGACGCATCTCTAACAGTTGAGCTTCGGAGCCTTACAGCTAGCGATGAATGGGTCAAAACTATACCACTTGTAGCACTGCACTGCTACTGTTAATGATATAGTACGGCTCCCCGAGTATCCACCCGAGTCGCTTCTGCAACTCCCGATGACAGCTCCCGACGTCGTTACGAACTCGGCAATGTGAGGCTCCAGAGCGCCATCAGGCCACTGATGACAACTACGCTGTTTCCTGCCTGGCAAAAATTGGCGCTCGTTGCATCGACGCTGTTGCGTTGCCTCTGTTTGCAAGCAAGATATTCTTTGTTTACAGGCGGGCGCAGGACGGGCTGATGTACGCATTCCTTATGACGCTAATGAGGAAAATGTGTCATAATGTACAGTGCCAGTTTCGGGGGTGGTGGCGACAACGACGACGTCAATGCTGATGCTAGCGATGATTGTTGCTACTGCTGGTGGTGGCGATATTGATGGCTGTTGGTGATGGTTAAGTGGTTACCACGTCCGCACCGTTGAAATCCAAAGTACCACCTATTCAGGCATGTAAACCCATATATTGAACGTCAGAGCAAACTGCTCGTTAGAAACCTGCTTCCAGCGGGCTCGATGAATTGAGTTGGCTGTTAATTTCGTCCTAATTATGATCGGCTAACGTGACGGCGACTGGTTAAACGGTATATTTGTCCTGGAGATACTTCCCTGCCGGCCCGTCGATTTATTTAGATATTTGTCTTAGAGATATCCTCCTATGGGCCCGATTCGGACCCGCATTTTGTGACCACGCAAGCCATAATGATAAACGCGCGATGATCTGTCCTTGATCTCACTTGGAAAAAAAATGGCAGCCATCGTAAGCCATCGTCGGCGGATTTAAATAAGGCTGCATCAACCGCTCGTCGATTTAAACAAACAGCAGAGTATGAGCTGCCTATCTTCTTCACATCGTTATCGTAGCAGCAGCAACAACGAGCAAAGATCGACTCCTATTTGCTTCTTCTTCTCTCTCTCCCTCCGCTTTTGGAGGTTGTTCTGCAGCAACGGTTATCTTTCGAGACCTTTTGTTAGATCGCCGACCTCCGTCGCGTGGTGCAGCCAGCTCTGCGGAGGAGTGTCTCAGCTTTGCGGTTTGCAGCGAAGCGTAGAAGCCTTCCCGTCGTGATCAGCCAATGCCGGAGTTCCTATGTTTGGTGTGCAACTTAAAGTAAACATAAGGGGCGAAGACACCTTGCAGCTGAGTCAAAACGTAGGGACATCTCAAGGGGACCCTCTCAGTTGCATGGCTTTCTTTTTGCTTATCGCAGATCTAGCCCGCCATGTGCGGAAGGAGTTTAGAAACGCCGTCATCGTTATGTATGCGGATGACATCGTAGTGGCCCACCGGGACCGCGGTGCCATTCGTCGGATTATCGGCGACGTGGAAAGTTAACTTCACCGTAAGGGCCTACAGATAAATTCGCGGAAGACGAAAGCCATTAGGTTTTGCCGTAGGGGTCGATTGGCTGCAGCAGACGTAATACCCTGTTGTGGTCAACCGCTGGAGTTTGTAAACTCCTTCCCGTATTTGGGTCTACGACTGCATTATACGGGAACGACCTTTACCCAGCACATCGGGGACAGATGTCGAGCGGCTATTACCTCTATTCACACAGAGGTGAGAGACCTTCGGCGACTGTCATTGAGTGCCGCAGTGCTTTTTTTTTAGCTTAAGATTGTACCAATGTTGAGCTACAGCCTTGGCAGGGTGTAGGGCCATCTTTCAGCGGCAAATTTTGCACAGCTTGAAAGATGCTTCACAATATGAAGCGCGCTCTTTGCTTGCCGCGGACGGCAAGAAACCGCTTTGTGTACTTGCTAGCGGGCTGCGGACCGGCAGTGGAAACAATCAGAGTCAGGCTTAGGTCACCTATTACTGAACCACTTCAACATTTTTTGTTAGAGTGGCAGGGAAAAGTGACCGAGGCCTCAGCTGAGGTAGCGCAGTTAGACGTGTGCCTCGCCAGGGAGCTTTGGGATGGAATGGCATGCACTAGCCGGCACGTGTACACAAGGTACATTGTGCATAGCTATCATCACTTCCTTTCACCAAATTGGCGATCAATGTCTTTGCCGGTTCTGCTCGCAGATATGTGCTAAATACTACGCAGCGAGCTGCCAGACGCAACAACGGTCTTTGCACTTTCTCGTCCGGTGGGACGGTAGCTGAAGTGTTAAAATTGTATATAATGATGGCTGTATTGTAATTATGTACCATCTTGAAATGCAAAGTTATTGCAAAATAAACAATATATATATATATATATATATATATATATATATATATATATATATATATATTTGATGTGCGGACTTTTTTACTTCCACCGCATCGTGAACGCGTAGCAAACATTTAATACTGAACCCTCCGGTACGGTTGCCTCCCGTCGTATACTGCCGAAGTACCAAGTTCTTTCAATAGAAAGGCATGGTACAACGCAAGATTGCCCTTATTTTGCTTTTTCTCATTCTTGTTCCCCTTCCGCAGTGGAAGAAACATGTGGGGGATTACGATGGCAAAGGTCGATGCAGTACGACGACGCGCCATCGACTCTATTGTGAACGACGCGGCGGTTGCGAAGTTCCCGGCGTGATCTCAGTGGCGGCGGCGGCCGATCTAACGGATGTCGTCCTCATAGAAGCTTTATGAAGGCCTAAAGTTCGCAAGCAAATTTCGGTGATAAAGTTTTAAATCATGTAGTAGTTATAAGAAAGGTTATGGCAGTGTTAGATATCCTTTCCTAATGACTGAGAGCAATGTTTACCTATAGAGCCCGGTTACGAGGGGGGCACAGGAAGTATTCGTATTTAGTTGTATATTATTGCTATGGTATCATTATATGTATTTTAACAAACATCCTTGTCTGTCGTGCATTCATACTATTAATTGGAATATCACAATGGTTATACTACTACCTAATCACACAATAGTTTGTTTTAGCGGGACGTTTTCCCATGATTCCTTACAATATATGCCATTTCCCTAGCCGACGGTTGGTTTCATTTACTTCTTGTCATAATGGTTTATCATTATGTTACATTGTACATGGCTATCATCACTTGGTGTGTTCAACTCAAGGATTTCACCAAGTTGGCGATCAATGTCGTTGCCGGTTCTGCTCGCAGGTATGCGCTAAATACCACGCAGCGAGCTGCCAGTCGCATCGGCGGTCTTTGCACTTTCTTGCCCGGTGGGACGGTCGCTAAAGTGTTAAAATTGTATATAATGATGATTGTATTGTATTTATGTACCATCTTGAAATGCAAAATTATTGCGAAATAAACAATATGTATGTATATAATAATTTATCACCAAAACCTAATGCCTCGGCTAGAGACACTGTTCTCACTTCTCCTAGCTCGTCGCACTTCAGCACGATATGTTCGATAGATTCTTCTTATAGATCACACGCTATATCCTCCTCTGTCCACGTTAGGATCCGCAGGCTAAGTATTGTTCCCTTGACAATCTACTTAGCTTAATCAGTGTTGCAAGGCGACACAGTTCCAGGTACGCATTTGTGCATATTGCTACTTGGTTGCGGTGGACTGACCAGACGTGTGGTTGAATTTTTTCAGTAACGTAATACACCTCAAAAGGTTGAATGCCTGTCTTCCTTACTTGAGTGGCGCTTATCATATGAGAGGTGTCTAATGAAAAGGTACGAAACGACATTACAAGCGAGTACAATTGAGGTCTTTATTCCAAAGAAATCAGAGAGGCTTCGTAAGCAAATCTATTTCAGTGTTTCAGGAGCTAAAGGATTTCCTCCCGGAGTTCCTACTGCTGCGACAAGAGCTGTGACCAGCGCTTCATTTTGTCCTTCAGTTGTCGTAGTTAAAGCGCTTCCTTTTGAGATCTATAGCGGATTAAACTGAAGGCTGACCAGGCTGTTCTCGAGCACGATGGCGTGGTGTATGCGCCTCGCGACCGTAGACACATAGGTTCAAGTCCAACTGTTGCACATTTTTATGTTATGGGGTTCGTCGTACGAAGCAATGCGAAAGCAGTCCCGTGGACGTTAAACGTTGGCTGAAGGTCAGCCCGAAAATGTTATGTCCAGGCTATAGAACGGATCCTCAAACTGCTCCCACTCAAAATTGGCTAGTACACTTTGAGTGAGCCCGGAGACGTGTCGATGCGCCTTATCGTGGAGCAGAATCATAGAGTACAGCTTTGCATTTTTAGGTGGATATGACGAGTCATGCTTTCACTGCATACTGTCCCGCTTTGTTTCTGGCTCCAAGTGAGGGCACCAACCTTCGTCACTGGTCACGATCCGCTCCAAAAAAGCGGGGTCTTCACGATACTGGAGCGAGTATTCAAGTGCTAGTCCCATACAAAGTTCATTTTGCGTTTTGCTAAGCTACCTGTCATGCGTGATTGTCCACACTGTTCCAACTGTTGGCCCCATCACTGGCGACATTCGCATTGTTGTGACACGCCAATCACTTCTCACCAGATCGTTCGCCTTGTGAATGAGTTTGACTGTGATTGCGGTGTTTGTCTAGCCTGGTGTTGGAGCATCACTCAAACACTCGTGGCCTTCACGAAAACGGGCACTCTACTTTCTCACTGACGTCGCAGGACGAGCGGCATGCAAAGCCATGCCGCGTGTGTGTGACTGCCATCCAACCGCTTAGCGAATTGTCCGGTTTTAGCCCGTTTGTAGTTCGTTATAGTGCTCTCCGTTATATTCATCTAAAATAAATATTTTTCTACTTACACGCAATGCTGCGCTAGAAATATTTTTCGGGGATATCAGAGAGATGCCGCTACAGATTTAGGGAAAAGAAATAGAATATAAAAACGCATACAAATACTTGGGAGTTATAATAGAAAACAGTCCAGATATTTTTCACGCTGAGCATGCAATAAGAAGAGAACGAGGTGAAAATGGACCAATATTGCAATAGATTCATGGTGACTAAAGAGCTTTGGAAAAGCATGTTTGTGCCAACAGTGACGTACGCTAACGCTATTGTGAGTTTAGACGCAAGCATGGTAAATAGATTGGACACAATACAACGTGCAGTTGGCCGACATGCAATGTAATGTAGGCATACATGTGCAGCACAATTTATCGAAGGGGAATTCGGAGTCTCCAGCTTCTGGGCAAGGGAAGCACAAGCTAAGATATCGTATGTAAGCCGTCTAAAAAACATAGCCGCAAGTGAGGAAGAACAAAACTGGGCGGCCGAACTGCTCACAGCAAAACTGAGGAAAAAAATACAAGCAAATGGGATAGACGTCTAAAGTTCCTTGAACGCAAATTTAAGTGCAATACGATGGATTTTGAAGAACACGAGGTGATAACAAATAAATAGATAACCAAAGATGTGAAGAAGAAAATTGGCAAAATAGCCGAAGAAAGGTGGAGAGAGAATATGGAGAGAAAGACATTCATGCAATTGTACAGGCAACAAAAAAAAGGAATACGGCCGAAAAGATATAATTTATCCGAACTGGCAAGCGTCCGGGCTGTTCGCTGACTGTAGAGCCGGTATGCTCAACACCCGACTGCTGGCGGCCAGATACTCGGAAATTGAGAGCGTTCGGTTTAGAGCGTGTGATATAGAAGAAGAATCTATCGAACATATCGTGCTGAAGTGCGACGAGCTAGGAGGAGTGAGAACAGTGTCCCTAGCTGAGGCATTAGGTTTCGGTGATAAACCATTATGGCAAGAGATAAATGAAACCAAACGCAGGCTAGGGAAATGGCACAGATTGTAAGGAACTATGGGAAGACGCCCCGCTAAAGCAAACTATTGTGTAATTAGGTAGTAATATAACCATCGTGATAATCCAATTAATATTATGAGTGCACAACAGACGAGGATATTTGTTAAAATACATATAATTATACCATAGCAATAATATACAACTATATATACGAAGCCAGCAGCACGCTGTATGACATACTACACAGCGAGCGCATCTGATTCAAAAGATATTCCATAAGGAATGGTAAATAAAACTTATATATATATATATATATATATATATATATATATTATATATATATATATATATATATATATATATATATATATATATATATATATATATATATATTTGTTGAGCGACCGAATATAGTCCAATCACGCCACTAACCACTAGTGTGGCACGTGGTGATAACTCAACTCGGCTCCAAATCTAGCACATAAGTAATATTTGTGTTAGAAACTCTTAAAAGTAGACTCAATGGATCTATAGAACCTTAAAAGAAGATTTGATACATCAATAAAACCTCAAAAGTAAGTTTAATAGACCAATAGAATCCTAAAATAATATTCTAGATACTGCACCGTATGCAGGGCGTATCTCCAGCTGGGATTGAAAAGCTAGCCGATATCGACGTGCGGTTTACAGTAACTGAAGTTTTGAAGTCAAGCCGGGGAAGGAGACTGTAAAGAAACGGGTATCACCGGAATTAGTTCAATTATAGTATTCAACGCATTTGGAGTATTATATATATTTTAAATTTCGATGATCATATAAAAACATAAATAGAATATTCCTTAGTGTAATATCATTTGTAATTATGACGTAGTATCCGTTCTCGAATTATATATGAAATAACTTGCAAACATCTACATTTCAATTAATTTAATAAACGTATATTTTAACTAAATAGTAAGAAACCAAAATAGCATTTAAAACTCAAAGTCAGCATGTCTTACAATTTTTAGCCGTACACTTTTTATTTAGCGGCAATTAATCTGATGACGTTTTCTCTCGTTTTGTTCCAGCTATTGTTTCTGCAGCTGTAGGACTAGCTTTTTAGTAGTTTTTCGGGCTGACTCTTAGCCAACAACCCCAAGAGATCAAACACAGACACCCATGTGTCTCCTCCGGTCGCAAGGCACACGCGAATGCAACACGCCACCGGGAATATATACATATATATTTATATATATATATATAAATATATATATATATATATATATATATATATATATATATATATATATATATATACATGGCACCGTGATCGTCCCCAGATATCGAGCTCTACTGGAACCCGAATTCGGCCTGCTCAAAAACATCAGCGGTTGGGGACGTTTTCAATGGAAACCATAAGATCGACAAGGCTTATAGGGAGCTATCAGGACACGTTGTCGATAGCACTGCGCGTTGAAAGCTGCAACAGTTTACACAGGTGTATCCGGTGAATTATGAATTATTGTTATACATCATTACATCTGTTACTACTTCTGTCCTGCCAGTCGCCCTTTACCAAGTGTAAGAACACGAATAGGCTATTTCTATGATCTAACTTCTAAACGTAAAGTTTCAGCTAGGTTAAGCAGTGTTGCTTTAGCACTAACGTGACACCGGTTTGATAAATAACTTGTAAAAGTATTTTCAGCAAGTTTACCATATGTCGAAGATTGAGCAATATTACCTAAAATCAGTTGACGCTCTGGCAACCCAGTGATGACGCATTCAATCTGGAGATTGATCATAACTTATGAGCTGCTTCGTCTACTACAGCGAAACCAGCCATTAGAGAGCTTTCGAAACCGCCCTCCTTAACGAACTCGACGCTGGCGCTCTAGCTAAAACAGCGGAGAAGGCCTAACCGCGCGTTTTCAATATTGGTAAAGAAGATACGAGCATGAGCTCTCTGCATCGCGCATACCTTCTCAATGCTGTCAGACGCATATTTGTACCGATGTTTGTTTACTTAGCAACAACATGTAATCGCAACAGAATACGACTCCGATAGAAACACTAACTTCTTGTTTAATCTCACAGAACGGCGACTCGACAACAAATGATGGTGTCATTAACGTTTTACACTCACTAAAACTACCTTGAAACAGCAGTAACAGCCTCACAAATTATAATCAGATAAATTCATCTGGCAAAAATTAAAAAAAACAGGTATAATCATAGAATCACATTGTTGAACTGGCCTAACCCTGGGTTAGAGAACCCGTGGTCACACGCTCGCGCGGAGACAATTGTCCACTCCAAAGTGCTAACGTAGCGAAGTTATATAAATGAATGTCACATACGTATAAAGTAAATTCATACTAATTGGCTTACTCACTGGTAAACATGTGTCGTTTGGTCGGTAAATAAAGTATTAGCGTATAAAAAAAGCATTAAAGATGTACTTATATTTACAGGTATTTTAAATCTTCTTGGATCTCGGCCCGCTTAGTCTAAATGTGTTTCAATTTGTCGTACTTACTAGACGACTTACGGATAGCTTTATAATGAGTGGACGAAAGGTGATTTTTTAAGCTATGAGTCTATATCTAAAATACGATATTTGTTGGGTTTTTTTCGAGATAAGTTCCAAAGCGACATTTGACTGATGTCGCTTCGTGTGGCACAATATTGTAACGAAGTTAGACACAACAATACCACAACGACACCACAGTCGACCGAGCACATCATCGAACGTGCAACAGCCTCCACATGAGACCGCTAAGCTACATGGTGACGACAACGTGGCACGTGCATCACCGCGACCTGTCGCGCCACATCGGCAACATCATCATCAGACCTATGTACCTGACCTGCGGCGACGGCACCGCCAGGGACAATGCACGTTGTGATAATGCGTAGCTTAAACCGACCAATCAGCGAAGAGAACGAATGGAAATTTCCGTTGTCGAATGCTCGAGAAGATTCGATTCCATCATTTAACATTATTACTATATAAACGCTACGGCGTACCTTGAGTGAATAAAATAAACCGAGGCAGCATGGCCGAAACCCATTCGCTGCCCGGTGACGCTTGACGCCAGACCTACGTTCCGTGTTGTCATTCCTCGTACCTAAGTCCCTCGTGTCGTAGTAACCGCCCGGCTGAGCTACCATCCCCAGTAATTCAGCGTAACAGCACATCGTTACATTTGGTGGAGATGCTTCGATCTCTCTCTACCAACGGGCGGCGAACCAACCGAGGCGACAACGGACGATGCAGTGACCACGCGGCGCACGCATCTCAACGAACAACAACCGACCGACCACGACTGGACAACGACCGACCACTAGCAACGACCAGGACACCGTCACCGACCGAACAATGAACTCGTTACATTTGCGAACCAACGGAGGTGACGACGGACAATGCCAGTGACCACACGGCAAACGGACCGAACCAAGACGCGGCCGACGACAAGCGATCAACCGACTACGACCAGACCGACTACGACCAGACCGCCAACGACCACGAACAAGCAACCAACTACGACCGAACCGCGACCGACAACGAGAAGACAACGGCCGACCACGACCGACCACGGCCACCGAAGCCAACGACGCCCCCCGACCACGGCCACCGACGCCGATTACGACCTCTGACCACGGCCATCGATGCCGATTACGACCTCTGACCACGGCCACCGAAGCCGACGACGCCTCCCGACCACGGCCACCGACGCCGATTACGACCTCTGACCACGGCCACCGACGCCGATTACGTTTTCTGACCACGGCTACCGAAGCCGACGCTCCCTGAGCACGGCCACTCACGCCGCCGACAACGCTTCCCGACCAAGGCCACCGACGCCGACCGATCACGAGGCCGTCCATGCGCGACGAGACCCGACAAGTGATCGACCCCGACCTACCCGACCACGAACGACAGAGTTCAACACAGAACCATCGTTCCGAGCAAACGACTTAGTGCTCACACACATCCAACGAGTCCAACGAGTCGATAAATCCGACAAACTCCAGAGAAGACACTTCGGACCGTATATCATAGTGAAAGTGACCAACCCGACAACTGTGGACGTGGAATCGACCGAGACAGCCAACACCCCCGGACCCCGACGGAGACGGCAGATAGTCCATGTATGCAGAAGTAAACCGTTCATCCAGACCAACGACCCGAACCACCCGAGTGACTCGTCTGGCGACAGAGACCATCCAAGCACCGACCACATACGCAAAATACCAAGTGCCACGAATCAACGTTTACCACCACCGAACCGACCCGGCCCGGCCGCCAAGCCCCGAGATGGACACGAGATGTTGTATGCTCACTAGCCCGAGACACACGCTTGGCTCGGGACGAGCCAGTCCAGAGGGGGGGGGCAGTGTAACGAAGTTAGACACAACAATACCACAACGACACCACAGTCGACCGAGCACATCATCGAACGTGCAACAGCCTCCACATGAGACCGCTAAGCTACATGGTGACGACAACGTGGCACGTGCATCACCGCGACCTGTCGCGCCACATCGGCAACATCATCATCAGACCTATGTACCTGACCTGCGGCGACGGCACCGCCAGGGACAATGCACGTTGTGATAATGCGTAGCTTAAACCGACCAATCAGCGAAGAGAACGAATGGAAATTTCCGTTGTCGAATGCTCGAGAAGATTCGATTCCATCATTTAACATTATTACTATATAAACGCTACGGCGTACCTTGAGTGAATAAAATAAACCGAGGCAGCATGGCCGAAACCCATTCGCTGCCCGGTGACGCTTGACGCCAGACCTACGTTCCGTGTTGTCATTCCTCGTACCTAAGTCCCTCGTGTCGTAGTAACCGCCCGGCTGAGCTACCATCCCCAGTAATTCAGCGTAACAGCACATCGTTACAATATTTCGAAGGCGCCCTGGAGAGAATTCGCATTGTACAAAATGAATATATGGAACACAGCACATTGCCTGTTTTTGCCCGGACAACACCTTAAGATAATGCCGCTGGCCTCGGACCTCGTTGGTCCATGCCATGGAGCTCGCTGGTTCGTGCATTGTTTCAATTCTACTAGTATCGTCTCATGTTTAATTCTAACTTCCGTCGCTCCTCGATGGGGTTGTTAAGGCGCACACTGGTTCTTTCGCTCTCGCGCTTCTTCTCTGGGCGGCACATTTTGGATGTCGTCTTTCGCCAGTCGTACGGGCAGTGGCGGTTGCGCTGTAGTTAGTAGCCAACCCAGGGCTTGTATTAGATCGCTGTCCCCCGTCGTGTGGTGCAACACTCAAGCATGTCTCAAGCTCTATGTTGACGATTGTGTCGAAGCGATCGTAGGAGCGTTCCTGTCGTGTAAGCGAGTGTCCGCTGTTGCCGCCGCCGCCGCGACAGTGTCTTTCTTCTTTGGTGCGCGGCGACGAAGTGAGGAGGTAGCCTCGTCGTAGAGGCGTCTCGAGCGCAATTCTTTGGAGCAGCATGTGACGTAATTAACGTCCCGTCGTGTGCGTACATATCGGCATCTCCTATCTGTGTTTTGGTCGATTGTCCGATTGTCTCCCCGTCGTGTACGGACCTCGTTGCGTCCGCCGAGTTCCGCGGCGCGGTGCAGCGCTAAGACCGTTCTCTCTTGGCCAGTTTGTAGCCGGCTTCGTGGTCGATCTCCGCGTTAGAAGCCGAGAGCCTCAGAGTGCTAAGCCACTGACCTACTTACGATTTCACCTTAGATTAAGCAGTGTTGCTGCAAGCGTTTCTCCGAATATGCTACTGTACTTTCAAGGACCCGTTGCTCGTATTTCGTGATTCGGTTGGCGCGTATATCCAAATAAAGCCTGCTACAATTTTCGGAATTGCTCGTCGACGTCGAGTTCTTTGACAGTCAGACGGTGTTGATAATGGCAGACGTCCTCACTTCCCAGATAAAAGGCACTTCCCTTTCAGCATAATTTTCAAACATAAATTGCGAAAACAACACTGATATATGACAAAATATTAGTGTTCATAACGGCTGAAAACAATTGCATCTAAGAAAACGCCCCTTCTTATATATAAGCATATAACAGCGGACAAACAATCGCATCTCAGCCAACGCCATACTTTTATATGTATATTATATATATATATATATATATATATATATATATATATATATATATATATATATATATATATATATATATATATATACATACATACATACACGTTCTGCGTTATTTACAACACATATACTTGAAATTCCGCGCTGGTGAGTGCGGCATCGGGAAGGTCTCAGCCTCACGAACGTCCACAACGGCAATAGACTCGAAGACAGCACACAATTCTGAACTGCCCAGAATGGGCGGAGCAGCGTTTTCAACAAGATTAACACCGAAACGCTGGGGGCGGATCTACCTAGCATCCGCAAATCGATGCAGGAGTCTCTGCCCCACCGGCACGAAGCGACTATTCGCAACCCTTAGGCCTCCGGAAAAGAAGCTAGCCACAAGCACCCCCTACCCCTGATTGCTTGATGTATTTCCATTGACAGCGCCCGGGGGGGGGGGGGGGTGAGATTACCACCTCGAGTCGAGTCGAGACCCAGAGTGCTGCCCCACACTTAAAGACGAGTTTTCTGCAGTGGCAGCCGTGTGTGAACCGCATTTTCAAGTTACGCCCTTACGCAAAAAAAAACGATGTGCGGATAAGCTTTAAATCGTTTTTGTTTGTCTATATGTATATCTGCTTAATTATTTCCATTTAATAATTTTGGAAAAAACAAATGCCTCCACAAGAACGTGTTCAAAATTGGACACATTGCGGGAAGCTGTAACACTCATGTGTTTTCCAAGCTCGACAGAGTTCCACGCACAGATGCTCGGGAGATTCACACACCCTGAGGGGTTAGAAATTTGGCTGTACTTGATTGAACTCGCGGGCTGTGCGCCACGCAAAAATTATTTTAGATAGATATATAGGTTTTATTATTCTCAGAATTCTAATTTATTTAACCGATATGTTTAACCTGGTTACAGTTTTAGCCGGAATGTTTATACCGTCAGGCTGCTTACATATGGTGGTGAACGTACATCTATCAATATGTTCTAATATAAGGGCTATGTCCATGCACTCAACATTATTCCTGCCGACGTTGCGGCGGTAGGCAACGCGTCTGAACATTTTGGTGTAGTTTGGCCAAAATATTCTCATCGCAAATAAGTCCCTGATGTCATACAGATGAAGCGTATAATAAGAGCGGGAGGACATATTGCATCTACAGTCTGACATACAGGGATGCATCTTTTCTCAAACGAGCGCTATGTCCAGTTCAGTCTTCGTGTAGCAGCCGTTACCACGTAGTCAAGCATATAATCATCCGACACCTAGAACTATACATGTGTATAGTTCTAGGTGTCGGAAGTCAGTATTTTCAAGTGTTCGATCGCTTTCTTAACGGTTAGTTCCTTGGAGCCTAGCATGTATCGATGTGCAGGACTATTGTGTCCAAAGTGTAGCGCAGCACATTTATCAACACATTTAAAGCATTTGACTGTTTTGAGAGATTATTTGTTGATATTCGCCTCGAAGATTATCTGACAGGTCAAGTCGGATCTTCGGGATTGACCCCTCCAAGCAAATGAGTCAAGCCGGTCGATGACAAACAGGACCTCAAAACGAATAAAGCGCTGAGGTTTACTCCCAAAAAAAGTAGCAGTGTCGAGATGGAACTAGAAGCCGCTTTCTGCTATCAAAAAGGCATTAAGATCCACATACCAGTAAGTCCTAACCACTAATTGCTAAACTTCGACCTAAAAAACTCAGACGACGATACGTATTACCTGTGGCCAGCGGGGGCCATGTTCTGCCGTACCTGGCCGCCTTGACGCAGCGTTCAATAGTGGCATTTGCACCCCAGGCACCACGCACAACATGCATTTGTAGTAGTAATTAGGAGTCAGTGAGAAGGAAGGAAGGATGCGTAAATCAAGAGTACCGCATAAGTGCTACATGTGTTAAATTCATTCGAACGACGCATATATGCTTTAGGGTAACCTTTTTATACTTTGCAATTTTTATTAACGTTAGTAAGAATAGAATGCACATTAAATAGGTAGTCGTACTAGACCCCACAATGTAGTTAGTTCTAGCTGCTACCTATACCCTTCGTGTGTAGCACGAATTCACTGGAGATCGCCACGCATACACTAACCAGTGGCTACCGGTCTCTCTTTAATGCTCGGTGGCTTGCGGCATCTTTGAAAAGATGATCATGCTGCACGTGTCCTCATTTCTTTTTTATAAACATTTATTGAGGTAAAGCGGGATGCAGTGGCGCACTGTCAGGAAGCGGGTTCACTGTAGAATCCCCTTGGCGGATAGCTCCCCTTGGCGTGTGGGACTCGGCACACGATGGCCTCCCGCAGGTGCGTCTTGCCACTGCTGTATTAAACTGATGTTCCAAACATAAACCTTCACCTGCAACTAAAGTAGGGCAACACCAATACGCAGATGACGTTACCATCTCTTGTCCAGTTGGATCCCGACATGCCTATAATAACCAGCAACAGGCTGTCGATAATGCTGCAGTGTTGCAATGTTGAAACGTCTTGTTACAAAAGACCCATTCGTATGTATCAGACTCTGCAAAGTAAGCTGTTGCACTGCCCATATGCAAATGCTTGCTTGATTGTGTGCAAATAGATTTTTAAAAATACTTAACTAGAAGTGCCTCATAAAGGTGGCCATATTACCCAATTTGCGGACCTTTTCTTTAGGTACGGGAAACGTTTGGAAACGCTAATGCACTATCGGTACCCGCCTGGTGGTACTTTCACATACTAAAAAACTTAATCCTTAGTTAAGTTTGTCCGATGGTTGTCATTCCATCACTTTTTATTTGCAATAAAGCTACTTTCTATGCAATTACAAAAGGATCTGTTCGGCGAGCATTAAAAAAGTTTAACTATGTATTAAAAGGGTTACATTACTGCCACAACGCCTTCTAGTCTTATAGTATATGTGCACCAAAAAGAAAGTGTGGTGTGTAAAATAAAATAAAATTTAATTGGGCGTCAACTTTGTCCCAATTATGATGACTTAACGTGACGGCGACCCGTTAAACGCCATTTTATCCTAGCGGTTCTTTTCTACCAGCCCGTTGATTTTGCTGACCTGCATTTTGTTACCACGCAAGCCATAGCAAAAAGCGCAACTATCTGTCGCTGATCTCGCTTGTGTGAAAGATGGCGATCATAGGGCAGTCGGCGGGAGCACATCTTCTCATCTCTGACTTCAAGTTTTAATTGAACTTTGATGGGCTTTAGTCGGCTAAAGTTGTGCCACGTACAACTTTAGCAACATTAACGTACCATCACTATCATCGTCGAAGCAACGACAACAACAACAAGATTGGCATGTCTGCTCAGTGTTAGATCGTCGACCCCCGTCGTGTGGTACACCTCTGTGGGGGAGTGTCTCTGCTTTGCGAATTGTGGCGAGGCGTAGAAGGCTTCCTGTCGTGTGCGGCCGCTGCCGGAATTTCTTTCTCTGGTGTGCAGCTGGATAAACCCCGTCGTGTGGACGTTTCAAGCCGAAGTTCTTTCGAGCGCGTGACGTAGTTTACGTCCCGTCCTGTGTGCATATCGGCATCCTCTGTTTGCATTGGCAATCCTGCTTGTCTCCCCGTCATGCACGACCGGTTAAATCGTGTTCATATCAGAGTATACCGACGCTGTAAAACGGCGATACCTTCCTCTCCTTGCCAATTCGTAGCTCCGATCCGCGTTAGACGCCTAGAGGCGAGAGCCCAACGTTCTGACGATCTACTTAGTTTAGGTTAAGCTGTGCTGCAAAGCCTCGGATATATAGGCTCGTAGATGTAGTATGCATGTGCCGCTCTAAACAGATATGTGGCTGCATTTTCTAAATACGCTACGGTACTTCAAAGGGTCCGCCATCTTCTTTCATAACTCGATTAACCGTTATTCCCAAATTCAGTAGGCTAGATTCGGCATTGTTTGTCGGTGGTTCTTTGGTATTGTCTAACAGTTTTAATAATGCCAGACAGCATCGCTCATGTCAGATAATTGGCAAATTGGCACATTTCTCACAGCATAAATTTCAGAGTTAAATCGCGAAAACAACTCTAATATACTAGCGGTGACATTATATCTAGAGATTTATCAAGATACCAGTGAAGGATAAATTGTATCTAAGCAAACGCAATATATATATTTATATATATATAAAGTTTGGCATAACATTCGCTTCAAGAAAAGCATACGCACTGCCATAATTTCAATGCCAGCTCTTTGCATTTTCTTTGTCATTCTTATTTTTGCAGGCGCTCTAGGGGCTAGGGCACTCGGCAGACACAATCGGTGGTTTCGTTTGTACCTACCGGCTAGAAGCCAGGCTGTGAAAGTTGAAACCGTCGAACCCGCATAGCGATTCGTCGACATCGATACCTCACAGACTTTTGTCCTAGGCGCTTTCTTGGCTTTAGTCCTAATATTCAGAGTGAGAATCTAAGCTAGACAACTGCATCTGCTGACGATACTCTATCCTCTTTCGGCTCACGCCTTCCCATATTGACTCTTAGACTTGCTAGGCTGCCTTTCGCGAGTAGAAATATCGCCAACCGTTTTAATAGTTTTAAGCTTGTTGTCAACAATAGATAAAATAATAAGAAAACATGCAATATAAACAATCCATACTAGCCTTTAATGGCTTTGAGGAGCTTGAACCTCTGTACAAATGTAAACCACTCATGAGAAGAACAAAATATCTCTATCTATCTATCTTAACAGTAGTAGGACAAAACCTAATTTTATTTCGATTTCCCCAGATTCACCTCTTGCTTCACCACATGGTGAACTGTTGCAGGTAAAAGAGAGCGGCTCTTGAGGAGAACACAGACATCATATTATTTCCAAATGCTACGCAATTATTTCATATCGGCGTCGTATGAGGCTGATAGACATTTTCACTGCTTAATTAGACTCTACAAAACTGTATCTTACTAGTACTCTGCTACAGCGTTCTTATATGGGCAGGCGTATGATACTAGCTAATTGTTCGCAGGGCAAAGCTTATTCACTTTACGTGGCGCGCAAGCTTCGACAGGTTGGTCTTCGGGTTGCAATCCTATTTTTAAACATTTGCCGTGGAAGGACTCCGTTAGGCGTTGCCTAAAGATCATCGCTAGATTCCTTTAGTCATTAAAGAATCTAGTGACTGAATCCTGGAGTTTCGCTTACCGAAGATATCTATTTTACTCGGCAGGAAATTGCTCTCTGGTTGTTTTAGTTGTTTTTACGTTACGAGTTTTTGTGTTTGCGTTTGCATAAAGCAACTGTAATGATGAAATTCGTGTGACTTAATGTAAACCTGTTAGAGTAAGACCCGTTTGCACATTTGTACGCGTTTGTAAATGTTAACCTACTTAACAGGTAAAACCTGTTAAGTAGGTTAACATTTACAATCTAAATGTGTTCGTTGCTACTCTATGTGCTCAATCTGGGCACTCTCTATTTATTATTTGTGTGAGAATTTAAGCGTATCTTGATAAACATTTAGTTCTGTAAATATACCACATTTGTCTCCAAGGGATGCAATTCGTACGCATCTATATACGTGCATACAGGGGTCCAGAAAAATAAAATAATATTTTTTCGAGTGTATGCTTAATAATTGTGCTAAATCTCGTATCTCTCACAATAAAAGCTGCTTTGGCTATGCTGAGAGCCAAAGCCATCATCTGCTTCACAAGCTGTGCCTCGAGCCGATCACTTGTGATCCTTTTTACATATCTGCGTGATATAACTGTCAAGTTCCTCAGACATATCACGCAGGTGCCCTGGTAAGTATATGGCCAGGGCCGTAGAAACAAGACAGTAACATCTTGACAGTTCGAGAATTTTTCTTTGCTTCCATGATACTGCGTGTTCCAAAAAAAATATATACATGTGGATCAAAATGTTAGTAGCATGGAATACAAACAATAGACGTGCGAAGTACTCGTACCTTTTATTGCTCAGTATAGTCCGCCCTAGAAGCTTAACACATCTAGTTTAACGATCCTCCATAGCCATTATACCACGAGCAAAAAGTTCCGAATTTGTAGACCCAAAATACTCGTATACGGCTCATATAAAATCATTGTTATTCTGATATATCTTTGTCCGGAAAGATACTTCTTGAGGTTAACAGACAAATAATAGTCTTACGAGGCCAGGTTCGGAGTACATGGGGATGCTTGACACTTTGAAAATTTAGTTTGCGTAATTTGGCCAGGACCAAAAACACATGTGGGTGGGACAATGCAAACAGAGTACGTCTGTCATGAAGTCAATATACGTTGCTTTAATCGACAAATGAATAAGTTACATAGTGCAGAAGTAGTATGTATATACACGTTAAATCATTACAATTATGCATGTATATCAAGTAAACATGCAGCATAGATACACACTTAATTAATTGAAAATCTGAGAAAAGAAATGCCACGTACATCAAAGTAGTGCATGCGCGCTACATATGTAGCTGCGTGCAAAGTATAAAATGTCAACCATTATTAGTATTCGCATCAAGTAAATAATAATTCACTGCGCACAAAGCATAGCCCTCACGCGACACATGCTTTTTCCAGGTAACTTTTCCAGAAGGTTGCCTATTTTGGGATCAAGTTAGTGTGAATAAAAATACATTAAATAGTGGTAGTAGTCGAACATCCAAAATAGTATGTTCTACTGCTGCCACATCTACTTGTCTATGGCACGAATAAAGTATACTGGGAAACATCATGTTTGATGAAATGTGTTGATCAGTAACTACCGGTCTGTTTCTTAAGGCTCGGTGTCTTGCGGCGTCGTCGAAAAGAGTATGGTGTCCCGCGTGTCCTTATTCCCAAAAGCACAACCGTCGCCTTTATCCTGCACTACACTTGTGCCCCACATGTACGCAGTTGTTCGAAATTACCCAAGATCTTAATTCATAAAAACATTTATTTGTGTATATGTAAGAACGTACCCTCTAATACGATAATACAACGTGTTATTACTTTTAAGCAAAATAACCCATACTCTGCCAAGACCATACATCAGCCTTGGAACAATTTTGAGGTGGAGCAGTGTCACTGCCGTCAGGACGGACAGTCGCTGGACGTTGCCGACCTCTCCATGAGAAGAGACTAGGGCTGTGCTCAGTGTCTCGACGATGTGCGCAGTAAAGGTCGTTCCAGTATGGTTGTGCCGAAGCCCCGGAGACCGGAAGGAGTTGACGAAATTTAAGGATTGGCCGCCGCAACATATAACGTCTTTAGCAGACATCGACCTCCTCTTTTGAATTTCACAGCCTTGCTCTTCATGGCGTTTATTTCCAGCCCTCTTGAGACAAGAAACACCTCTGCCATGGCAGTGATGCGCTTGATGGCACCCACTTCCTGCTCACCCTGTACCGGTAAGGTGACCGCATCAAAGGAGCTCAACAATACACTCAGAAGAGAGCCACCAACCCTTGCGTGTCGGAATGACTTCCCCACCAGGATGCACCAGGAGATCTCGAGGTGCCTCGTCCATCGAGGAGGCGTCCGGTGTACGTATTTCAGAAAAACAGCACACGCTAGTATCGTAGATTGGCTCTTCCAAATCTGTGCTCTGAAATAATTACGTATTTCGCCTGTAGTTTCATAGAACATAGGCAATCAGTGTACAATAAACCTTCGTTTGCAATTACGCGGCACTAAAACGGCGCCTGTGCGCCGCAATTTCATGTTGAATTCATCAATACTTTTATTTCGCTCATATTAAGTATGCTCAAGGCATGTCATTCGAGAGAGGCAGTACAGCGATCTCTTCGTAGAAGCCAGGCAGGCGCATGATACTTCGTACACACTTGGGAGCACGCACAGCCGACACATGCACTCCGTGTACTCCTCGTGAAATAAAGAAGCAGTCTAAATTCGTATTAAACGCAATAAAAGTTAGAGCCAATAAAACTTAAATTATATTGTAACGATGTCGTTGTTACGCTAAGTCACTGGGGATGGTAGCTCAGCAGGGCGGCGACTACAACGCGAGAGACTCGGGGCAATCACAGCGTAAGATCTGACTCGCAAGGTTACCGGACGGAGAATGCGTTGTTAGCATCCTTCTCCCGGGCTATTAATTGGCTCCAGTGACGCCGTAGCGTTTGTATAGTAATAATGTTAAAAGGTTGATTCGAATCTGTGACGTTGTTAATCGGTCGGGTTACACACTTCTCTCGGCGGTGCACGTTGTCCTTGGTGGTGATGATGATGCCGATGCTCTGGATGTGGCGCGGTCCGCGGACGATGGTGCACGTGCCCTATTGTCATCACCACGCAGCCTAGTGGTCTCCTTGGTCGTCATGCTGCACGTTGAATTGGATGCTTGCTTGGCTTACTGACGTCGTCAGTTGTCGGTGCTGTAGGTCGTTGACGTTTGAGTTGGCTTGGGTGGTTGGTCGGCCTGCTGACGTCATAATTGGCTGTTGGCGTCTCAGTGACTGGCAATTCAGTGACTACGCTGTGGTTGGCTTCTGTTACTACGCTGTGGTAGGCCTCGTTACAATATCGCGAAGAAGATTTACAGTCTGAAACCCCGTTAGTAACGGCAAAATATGATACGAACATTTCCAAAAACGGCTTGATACGTACTGTGCCCTGTGACGAAGCGATGATATTGATAAACTAAACGAACACTGGATCAATAATATATTTGAAGAAGACGAAATATAGACAGCACTGGCACGTGAAAAAGACGCCAATCCGAGACCGCTTAAATATGCCGCTTATCTTCTAAGGCGTTTTTCTGTAGTTCCCGATATGTGACGTCGCAGTCCGTTGCATTCGTACAAATGAGATCTAATGTGAATCTGCCGTGGCACAATATGGGTGTGCTCTTAAGTATATATACAACCCATATGTCGCATGATGTCACCGTTTTTATTAACATTTTATTATGTTAGCCGCAGCAGGCCCGAGCGTTGCAAGCTTTCCTGATGAAGCACCTCTGTGGGGCCCTGTGGAACACAGAGACGCATCTCTAACAGTTGAGCTTCAGAGCCTTACAGCTAGCGATGAATGGGTCAAAACTATACCACTTGTAGCACTGCACTGCTACTGTTAATGATATAGTACGGCTCCCCGAGTATCCACCCGAGTCGCTTCTGTAACTCCCGATGACAGCTCCCGACGTCGTTACGAACTCGGCAATGTGAGGCTCCAGAGCGCCATCAGGCCACTGATGACAACTACGCTGTTTCCTGTCTGGCAAAAATTGGCGCTCGTTGCACCGACGCTGTTGCGTTGCCTCTGTTTGCAAGCAAGATATTCTTTGTTTACAGGCGGGCGCAGGACGGGCTGATGTACGCATTCCTTACGACGCTAATGAGGAAAATGTGTCATAATGTACAGTGCCAGTTTCGGGGGTGGTGGCGACAACGACGACGTCAATGCTGATGATAGCGATGATTGTTGCTACTGCTGGTGGTGGCAATATTGATGGCTGTGGGTGATGGTTAAGTGAGGTTAACACGCCCGCACCGTTGAAATCCAAACTACCACCTATTCAGGCATGTAGACCCATATATTGAACGTCAGAGCAAACAGCTCGTTAGAAACCTGCTTCCAGCGGGCTCGTTGAATTGAGTTGGCTGTTCATTTCGTCCTAATTACGATCGGCTAACGTGACCGCGGCTGGTTAAACGATATATTTGTCCTGGAGATACTTTCCTGCCGGCCCGTCGATTTATTTAGACATTTGTCTTAGAGATATCTCCCTATGGGCCCGATTCGGACCCGCATTTTGTGACCACGCAAGCCATAATGATAAACGCGCGATGATCTGTCCTTGATCTCACTTGGAAAAAAGATGGCAGCCATAGTAAGCCATCGTCGGCGGATTTAAATAAGGCTGCATCAACCGCTCGTCGATTTAAACAAACAGCAGAGTATCAGCTGCCTATCTTCTTCACATCGTCATCGTAGCAGCGGCAACAACGAGCAAAGATCGACTCCTATTTGCTTTCTTCTTCTCTCTCTCCCTCCGCTTTTGGAGGTTGTTCTGCAGCAACGGTTATCTTTCGAGACCTTTTGTTAGATCGCCGACCTCCGTCGCGTGGTGCAGCTAGCTCTGCGGAGGAGTGTCTCAGCTTTGCGATTTGCAGCGAAGCGTAGAAGCCTTCCCGTCGTGATCAGCCAATGCCGGAGTTCCTATGTTTGGTGTGCAACTTAAAGTAAACATAAGGGGCGTGGACACCTTGCAGCTGAGTCAAAACGTAGGGACCCCTCAAGGGGACCCTCTCAGTTGCATGGCCTTCTTTTTGCTTATCGCAGACCTAGCCCGCCATGTGCGGAAGGAGTTTAGAAACGCCGTCATCGTTATGTATGCGGATGACATCGTAGTGGCCCACCGGGACCGCAATGCCATTCGTCGGATTTTTGGCGACGTGGAAAGTTAACTTCACCGTAAGGGCCTACAGATAAATTCGCGGCAGACGAAAGCCATTAGGTTTTGCCGTAGGGGTCGATTGGCTGCAGCAGACGTAATACCCTGTTGTGGTCAACCGCTGGAGTTTGTAAACTCCTTCCCGTATTTGGGTCTACGACTGCACTATACGGGAACGATCTTTACCCAGCACATCGAGGACAGAAGTCGAGCGGCTATTACCTCTATTCGCACAGAGGTGAGAGACCTTCGGCGACTGTCATTAAGTGCCGCAGTGCTTTTTTTTGAGCTTAAGATTGTACCAATGTTGAGCTACAGCCTTGGCAGGGTTTAGGGCCATCTTTCAGCGGCAAATTTTGCACAGCTAGAAAGATGCTTCACAATATGAAGCGCGCTCTTTGCTTGCCGCGGACGACAAGAAACCGCTTTTTGTACTTGCTAGCGGGCTGCGGACCGGCAGTGGAAACAATCAGAGTCAGGCTTAGGTCACCTATTACTGAACCACTTCAACATTTTTTGTTAGAGTGGCAGGGAAAAGTGACCGAGGCCTCAGCTGAGGTAGCGCAGTTAGACGTGTACCTCGCCAGGGAGCTTTGGGATGGAATGGCATGCACTAGCCGGCACGTGTACACAAGGTACATTGTGCATGGCTATCATCACTTGGTGTGTTCGACTCAAGGATTTCACCAAATCAATGACTTTGCCGGTTTTGCTCGCAGATATGCGCTAAATACTACGCAGCGAGCTGCCAGACGCAACGGCGGTTTATGCACTTTCTCGCCCGGTGGGACGGTAACTGAAGTGTTAAAATTGTATATAATGATGGCTGTATTGTAATTATGTACCATCTTGAAATGCAAAGTTATTGCAAAATAAACAATATATATATACATATATATATATATATATATATATATATATATATATATATATATATATATATATACATATATATATATATATATATATATATATATTTGATGTGCGGACCTTTTTTACTTCCACCGCATCGTGAACGCGTAGCAAACATTTAATACTGAACCCTCCGGTACGCTTGCCTCCCGTTGTATACTGCCGAAGTACCAAGTTCTTTCAATAGAAAGGCATGGTACAACGCAAGATTGCCCTTATTTTGCTTCTTCTCATTCTTGTTCCCTTTCCGCAGTGGAAGAAACATGTGGGGGATTACGATGGCAAAGGTCGACGCAGTACGACGACGCGCCATCGACTCTATTGTGAACGACGCGGCGGTTGCGAAGTTCCCGGCGTGACGCCAGGTGGGTGTGATCTCAGTGGCGGCGGCGGCCGATCTAACGGATGTCGTCCTCATAGAAGCTTTATGAAGGCCTAAAGTTTGCAAGCAAATTTCGGTGATAAAGTTTTAAATCATGTAGTAGTTATAAGAAAGGTTATGGCAGTGTTAGATATCCTTTCCCAATAACTGAGAGCAATGCTTACCTATAGAGCCCAGTTACGAGGGGGGCACAGGAAGTATGAGAGTTTTGGCAGATAAGATTTGGTGATAGTCACCCACCAGCCGGCAGGTACTGCTGTACAGAGCATTTTCCCTCCTATATATATATAAGTTTTATTTACCATTCCTTGTAGAATATCTTGTGAATCAGATGCGTTCGCTGTGAAGTATCATGTCATACAGCGTGCTGCTGGCTTCGTATTTAGTTGTATATTATTGCTATGGTATCATTATATGTATTTTAACAAACATCTATGTTTGTCGTGCATTCATACTATTAATTGGATTATCACAATGGTTATACGACTGCCTAATCACACAATAGTTTGTTTTAGCGGGACGTTTTCCCATGATTCCTTACAATATATGCCATTTTCCTAGCCGACGGTTGGTTTCATTTACTTCTTGCCATAATGGTTTATCACCGAAACCTAATGCCTCGGCTAGAGACACTGTTCTCACTTCTCCTAGCTCTCGCACTTCAGCACGATATGTTCGATAGATTCTTCTTATAGATCACACGCTATATCCTCCTCTGTCGCATTTGACCAGACGTGTGGTTGATTTTTTTCAGTAACGTGCTACACCTCAAAAGGTTGAATGCCTGTCTACCTTACTTGAGTGGCGCTTATCATATGAGAGGTGTCTAATTAAAAGGTACGAAACGACATTACAAGCGAGTACAATTGAGGTCTTTATTCCAAAGAAATCATCATAGGCTTCGTAAGCAAATTTATTCCACTTTTTCAGGAGCCAAAGGATTTCCTCCCGGAAGTTCCTACTGCTGCGACAAGAGCTGTGACCAGCGCTTCATTTTGTCCTTCAGTTGTCGTAGTTAAAGCGCTTCCTTTTGAGATATATAGCGGATTAAACTGAAGGCTGACCAGGCTGTTCTCGAGCACGATGGCGTGGTGTATGCGCCTCGCGACCGGAGACACATAGGTTCAAGTCCAACTGTTGCACACTTTTATGTTATGGGGTTCATCGTACGAAGCAATGCGAAAGCAGTCCCGTGGACGTTAAACGTTGGCTGAAGGTCAGCCCGAAAATGTTATGTCCAGGCTATAGAACGGATCCTCAAACTGCTCCCACTCAAAATTGGCGAGTACACTTTGAGTGAGCCCGGAGACGTGTCGATGCGCGTTATCGTGGAGCAGAATCATAGAGTACAGCTTTGCATATTTAGGTGGAGATGACGAGTCATGCTTTCACTGCATACTGTCCCGCTTTGTTTCTGACTCCAAGTGAGGGCACCAACCTTCGTCACTGGTCACGATCCGCTTAAAAAAAGCGGGGTCTTCACGATACTGGAGCGAGTATTCAAGTGCTAGTCCCATACAAAGTTCATTTTGCGTTTTGCTAAGCTACCTGTCATGCGTGATTGTCCACACTGTTCCAACTGTTGGCCCAATCACTGGCGACATTCGCATTGTTGTGACACGCCAATCACTTCTCACCAGATCGTTCGCCTTGTGAATGAGTTTGACTGTGATTGCGGTGTTTGTCTAGCCTGGTGTTGGAGCATCACTCAAACACTCGTGGCCATCATGAAAACGGGCACTCTACTTTCTCACTGACGTCGCAGGACGAGCGGCATGCAAAGCCATGCCGCACGTGTGTGACTGCCATCCAACCGCTTAGCGAATTGTCCGGTTTTAGTCCGTTTGTAATTCGTTATAGTGCTCTCCGTTATATTCATCTAAATAAATATTTTTCTACTTACACGCAATGCTGCGCTAGAAATATATTTGTTGAGCGGCCGAATATAGTCTAATCACGCCACTAGCCACTAGTGTGGCACGTGGTGATAACTCAACTCGGCTCCAAATCTAGCACATAAGTAATATTTGTGTTAGAAACCCTTAAAAGTAGACTCAATGGATATATAGAACCTTAAAAGATTGATACATCAATAAAACCTCAAAAGTAAGTTTAATAGACCAAGAGAATCTTAAAATCATATTCTAGATACTGCACCGTATGCAGGGCGTATCTCCAGCTGGGAATAAAAAGCTAGCCGATATCGACGTGCGGTTTACAGTAACTGACGTTTTGAAGTCAAGCCGGGGAAGGAGACTGTAAAGAAACGAATTAGTTCAATTATAGTATTCAACGCATTTGGAGTATTATATATATTTTAAATTTCGATGATCATATAAAAACATTAGATAGAATATTCCTTAGTGTAATATCATTTATAATTATGACGTAGTATCCGTTCTCGAATTATATATAAAACCATATTTATGTAATCATGTACACAATCTATAGAAAAATAATTGCAATAACACGAGATACTACGGTGATAATGTATAAAATCTTACTGTAACTTGTACATATGCTTCGCACTAGCCTGTGGCTATATGAAGTTGTAACACAAATGAGAAACTACAATTAAGAATGAATAAACGTCATATCATAGCATATCATATATGAAATAACTTGCAAACATCTACATTTCAATTTATTTAATAAACTTATATTTTAACTAAATACTGAGAAACCAAAATAGCATTTAAAACTCAAAGTCAGCATGCCTTACAATTTTTAGCCGTACACTTTTTATTTAGCGGCAATTAATCTGATGACGTTTTTCTGTCGTTTGGTTCCAGCTATTGTTCCTGCAGCTGTAGGACTAGCTTTTTAGTAGTTGTTCGGGCTGACTCTTAGCCAACAACCCCAAGAGATCAAACACAGGCACCCATGTGTCTCCTCCGGTCGCAAGGCACACGCGAATGCAACACGCCACCGGGTATATATACATATATATATATATAGATATATATATATATAGATATATATATATATATATATATATATATATATATATATATTATAATATATAATATATATATATATACATATACTATATATATATATATATATATATATATACATGGCACCGTGATCGTCCCCAGATATCGAGCTTGGAGAGTTTGGTTTTGTTTGTTGCTTTTCGGAACCCGCCCTCCTTAACGAACCCGACGCTGGCGCTCCAGCTAAAACAGCGGAGAAGGCCTAACCGCGCGTTTTCAATATTGGTAAAGAAGATACGAGCATGAGCTATCTGCATTGCGCATACCTTCTCAATGCTGTCAGACGCATATTTGTACCGATGCTTGTTTACTTGGCAACAATATGTAATCGCAACAGAATACGACTCAGATAGAAACACTAACTTCTTGTTCAATCTCACAGAACGGCGACTCGACAACAAATGATGGTGTCATTAACGTTTTACACTCACTAAACTACCTTGAAACAGCAGTAGTAACAGCCTCACAAATTATAATCAGATAAATTCATCTGGCAAAAATGAAAAAAAACAGGTATAATCATAGAATCACATTGTTGAACTGGCCTAACCCTGGGTTAGAGAACCCGTGGTCACACGCTCGCGCGGAGACAATTGTCCACTCCCAAAGTGCTAACGTAGCGAAGTTATATAAATGAATGTCACATAAAGTAAATTCATACTAATTGGCTTACTCACTGGTTAACATGTGTCGTTTGGTCGGTAAATAAAGTATTAGCGTATAAAAAAAGCATTAAAGATGTACTTATATTTACAGGTATTTTAAATCTTCTTGGATCTCGGCCCGCTTAGTCTAAATGTGTTTCAATTTGTCGTACTTACTAGACGACTTACGGATAGCTTTATAATGAGTGGACGAAAGGTGATTTTTTAAGCTATGAGTCTATATCTAAAATACGATATTTGTGGGTTTTTTCGAGATAAGTTCCAAAGCGACATTGACTGATGTCGCTTCGTGTGGCACAATATTTCGAAGGCGCCCTGGAGAGAATTCGCATTGTACAAAATGAATATATGGAACACAGCACATTGCCTGTTTTTGCCCGGGCAACACCTTAAGATAATGCCGCTGGCTTCGGACCTCGTTGGTCCATGCCATGGAGCTCGCTGGTTCGTGCATTGTTTCAATTCTACTAGTATCGTCTCATGTTTAATTCTAACTTCCGTCGCTCCTCGATGGGGTTGTTAAGGCGGACACTGGTTCTTTCGCTCTCGCGCTTCTTCTCTGGGCGGCACATTTTGGATGTCGTCTTTCGCCAGTCGTACGGGCAGTGGCGGTTGCGCTGTAGTTAGTAGCCAACCCAGGGCTTGTATTAGATCGCTGTCCCCCGTCGTGTGGTGCAACACTCAAGCATGTCTCAAGCTCTATGTTGGCGATTGTGGCGAAGCGGATCGTAGGAGCGTTCCTGTCGTGTAAGCGAGTGTCCGCTGTTGCCGCCGCCGCCGCGACCGTGTCTTTCTTCTTGGTGAGCGGCGACGAAGTGAGGAGGTAGCCTCGTGTAAGAGGCGTCTAGAGAGCAATTCTTTGGAGCAGCATGTGACGTAA
>QVRM01002849.1:0-29765 GCA_003439945.1 Dermanyssus gallinae
GCTACAAATAGTTTCTAAGCGGTTACAAATATTACAATCGGTAATTTTGATAGCAATATAAATCGAAATCGAATTGGTCGTAAATATTTGCTATAATGTATGCACTCACCGTAAATTGTTTACAATTGCACTTGTTCTCAACAATGATAAGAGTACCTAACCGCAGCGAACATCATCGTTTGCGGATAACGTTCGTTCTTAGTTGTAAACAATATACTTTAGAATTAGAAATGTCAAAATGTCAAAAATTTGCATCAGATGCAAAATGTTCAAAATAACGTATAGTCACTTTTTCAAGAAAGCTACTGCTTGTTGCTCTTCATTTTCTCCGCGTTGCATGGAGCCTAGAGTGCGCTGCAAAAATAACAACAAAAGACCGTTGAAAACCTAGTTTTTACCATGTTAATCGGCTGTCTGCTTACAATATAGCGCTATGATAAGGGCAGCTAATGAATATAATTTGTGCTTGGAATTAAAGTGTTTACACCGGCTGAACCTCTCAGCGCGAGCCTACTGTCTGTCACCCTCCTCGATAGGTAGGCAATTTCTTCAAGATTGCGATTGAAATTTAGAATCAATTCATACTTTTAAGCCTTTAAGGATCGTGATGTTTCTGGCGCACATGTACCATGTGTGTAGTTTATTATTAAGTATATATATATAGTATATATATAATATATATATGTAATTAATATATATATATATATATATATATATATATATAATATATGTATATATAGCTTATATAGCTTAGGTCGCACTGCTTGAGGCTCGTGTTTCCCCTTGTGTTTTGCCCTTTGTTGACACTAGATAATCGATACTCGCGCTAAGCACGGGGCTACGACCCTACTGCCCCCGCGTTGCGCTAGCTGTCTGCCCTGTGGGATAGGAGAGTGATTCCCTAGGGGCGTTAAAAAATGCGGCACAAAGGGAGCGGACGCCCCTATGTGACGTATACCAGTTCGATACACATCAATACGTTAAGATGCTTAGTATCATGTATTATTACTACGACATCAATGGTAGAGATGTCACGTCATTATTATTGTTATTCACGTGAGGACATGACCTTTCTTTTTTTAACTGAAAGTTACTGTGAATGCAAGTCGAGTGAATAGGCTGGACGCTTTACCAGCGTGCTTGCAATCATACATGCGACCAGAAAAGTGACCAGAGTGAGCTAGCGCGTTGCAGTGGCAAAGGAGACATAGCCGCAGAGACGTTTTAGAGCTCTTTCTAGTAAGCTTAGTGAAAAACTTTTTGTAGACCTTTTGCATTTTGCCAAGTGGTCGTCACCTTATTCCAGTTCGACCATTAACCGGAGAAGAGTATTACAATCATCACTTTGCGATATGTTAGCTAACACTTCACTCAAGCCGTGGTAGTGCTGTATGCAGATGATATCGTGATACATGCGCCATCTATAAAATACTTTTCGGGCTGACCTTCAGCCAAGATTTAACGTCCACGGAACTGCTTTTCGCATTGCTTCATAGACGGATGCCCATATAATACAAATGTGCAGCGGTGGAGCTCAAACCTGTGCAACACCTATGTGTCTTCTTCGGTCGCAAGGCGCAGGCGAATGCACCACGCTACCGGGCTCGACGATACAGTCGCGACCTAGGTGCCACCAAGTGCCTCTATGGTTGAGGCCTTTTCGTTTTGAAAGGTACTGAGATGAACACCAGGAAGACCAAAGCCATAAAATTCTGGCGTGGAGGTCGATTGGCTGTCGGACACGTTATACTCTGCCGCGACTAACAGTTTATCAACACTTTCCCTATTTTGTCCTTCGGGTTCATTGCACGGGAAGGACGTTCACAGCGCATATAAAAATGAACAATCGGACAAATCTTGTCTTTTTTTACGGGGAAGTAAGACAGTTTGCTTTTTTTCAGCATTACTCAGCTCTTCATGCTAATATTGTCCTGGCTTTATATATAGTCTTGACAAAGTCTGGAACCACCTCACGCTGGCGAATTTTAATCAGCGTGACAGGTGTCACTTCATTCTATACGAAGTGCATTGTTGTCGATATGAGCCACTTAGCCACGCATACCTCAGGGAAAGGCGGTAAACCAGCTACTGAAACCAATCCGACAAAGGTTGAGGATGTCGCGTACAAGACCTCACGAATGTTTTATTAAAGATAAGAAATATGATGACAACGTTATGTACGGCGTAAATATTATACTCTCACTAGTATAATATGTATATGAGTAAAATAAACATAAGTGTTGGTCGTTCGACATGTTATGATTTAGTTTTCGTCACTTGCAGCCTTCAAACGAGCCAGTCTTTGTCCGTCCGTGGCTCATTTTTGAACGTTCTCCACGGGGTTCCTAGGAGAAGATTGGAATTTCTAGTTTAAATTTTCCTGTACCATCCATACACACTCCCCGGGATGGGGCTTCATCTCTAATGGTCAATCCATGCTCCTCTATAGACATAATCTTTGCTTGATATTGTACAAAAGAATGTGCACGAAGTCCGATTTTTAGAGACCGCTCTTGCATCACCGGCATACTTGTGCTAACCACTTTGTCTATGGGACATCACGTCACATTGTTGTCTATGGGATAATCGACTGGAATATTCTATCCAAGTATCAGTAAAGATGATGCTATCCGCCAGCTGATGTCTATTCTAGCGTATTCTCTACTACGCAGGAAACTTGGGATCGTAGGGGGATGCTGACTCTTATGCTGATAATGCTGATGATCATGATGGCGAAGAGGCATCTCGTGCTTTGATATTGCATGAGCACAGGCAATTGTATATATATATATATATATATATATATATATATATGGCGGTAGATAAAATCGATAGACAACGCTTCATGCGATCGAGAATATAGGTGAATTGCTACGAACATACGTGGTGCGACTTAGTGTCGAGGCAGTAGCAGCGTGGCACCGAGTCGAGCGTCAAGCGCCGAGTGAAAATCGCCCAAAAACACTTTGCCCATCTAGCCTTGTGTAGATTTGTCTCGACTGATATTCGAGCGTCAGTGACGCCTAAACTTGCCTAGCCATTGCGACGCTAAGCAAGCAGTACAGATGACGTTGTGATGACCACAGACGATTGCTTTGATCGTTGTGATCTCGCCGCACCACTGCCAGTGCAGGCCGACTAGCCGGTTGGTCTGCTAAACAGAAGGAAAACTCTGTTTTTAAAGTGGCACAACACACACACCATCAATTAGGTCACATGAAAGGGCTACATGTTTGAAGTGACACGATACTATTGGACCCTTCATATATATATATATATATATATCTAGGGAGGATGGTGAAGAAACGAACAGAAGTGGTGTAACTCGCCATTTCCAATCGAGTGCCTAGTACAACAAGTAGATACTAGAATGTAGCTAGATTACCGATTGGCTGAAAGGCTAGAAAACTGCGCATGGCGCCTCCTCCCTCATTTAAAGATGACTACTTGTCACCCTATCCTATATGTTATGGTATGAACTAAATGGAGCATACATATACATAGGTTGTTGATAGTATAATACATCATTAAACATATATATATATATATATATATGGTTTTGGCGCAAAATGAAAGCAAATTACCTTCGGCGAGGTATACCCTCTCAATGCAGGTCTCATGCTCATATACTGGTACCACTACGTGACAAATACAAGTGGAAAGATATTAAAACAGGGTTTCTCAGAAATATTTAGAAAACAACATATGGGATTGTAGAGCGCGTTGAAGTAAACATTTTTTTTCCAATGAGCATGGTATCTGAGAAGTATAGCTTCTGGGTGAGAGTGATATTACTGAAATCCGTATTACTGTTGCTGTTGCCCGACATAGAAGCACAAAATATGCAACTGCGAGACAATTTGTCTAGACAGCCAGACCTCTATACACAAGCTAAAAATATCGTCGTGTTTGTGAGAAAATTCTGCTTCTTCTGAGGAACATTTCACGCTGGTCAGAAAAGAAAATAATTCTTAAAAAGGAAGTTTTTTTATTAGCTTTCACGCCTAATACCTCAAAATCATAAACCTACGACCATTCACACCGCTTAAAGCTAATACATTCAAGCATGTAATATCACTCCGAAACAAGACTTCTCAGAGACTATGTTCCATTGGCAAAAAAAACTTGACTTTAACTAGCTCTACAATTCTCTATTTTAATTGTTTTTTATAAACACCCAGGCTGGATAAATAAGTGTAATGTTGCATCAAGAAGTTTCGAGACAACCAACAATATAGCGTTTTGCTAGTTCTGCTAGGGACCGAACCGCCGGACATACTGCGGAGTGGTATAGATCACATTTGCTCCAGCACTGTCCTGCATTGACATTCATTTTGTGGGTCATGAAAACCCTCCACGTTGCACAGAACGTGATGAAATCCGGTGGCTGCAAAGGTTGTAGTTACATGTCGATCTCCAGTTCCCTATCTTGCTTTCTAAATATTTTTGGAAGACCCTGTATATTATTGCAACTTGGTTGATGCTAAATTACGCCATAGCGACAAACAGCCCGCGTTTGGGAATAAAGAAAATAAATAAGAGCAACTGCAGCAACATGTTTCTAATGAATCAACAACATGCAACAAGCATGCTGTGCATATGTTTAACATAACATAAAATCGCCAGTGTATTTGCGCACATACCTTTTGAAGGGATAATGCAAAAAACGTCTTCCTGTGTGTTTGACGTACGGCACACGTAGCGACGATGTGAAAAGCGTGCTGGTGTCTAGCGCTCTAAAAACTCTCGCGCGAATACACATCCCCGGCGTTCTTGCTATCTCCTGAGGGTTCTAAACTCCTTCTAGTTCTAGATTTAAAACACATTATGTCGCAAATATCGTTAGCCCTTTGTACCGCGCAACCATCCCTTAAAAGAACTGACGGCGCATATTATCTGCTTGTCTTCGAACTTAAACATTACTATGCTCTCGGCTATGAGACCTTTGGAGGTTCTGCCCGCTGCTCTTCGGATCCCGTATAGGTACTGCTGCAAGCACCCATCACCCGTGCTGACGTGTTGTCAGAGGTTACTTACAACAGGCATCTCCTTCGATTCTCCACGTTGCTGCCAGTTTTAGACGATCCTCGCAAGAATTTCCGTCCACATGTTGTCCTTTTGTACGTTTGCGCGGCCGGATGCAGTGATCTCAAGGGATAATAATCCATAAATTCTGCTAGAATTTCAAGTTCCACGTTTATTTTATTGCAGGTGGTCCTTTTCAAGTTACTTCCCGTAACCTTTACAGCCAGAACGAAGACTAGCCTTAAACAGCTTCCACCAGAAAAGGCTATATATATATATATATATATCCAGTCATGACTACCCGGATTGAAAGCCAAGCTATGTAGCCAAGCCCTGCAATACAGATATCCATGATGTATGACTTGCCCTGACGTTTAATTCTGGCTCCTACCGGAAACACCAGGTCACATTTTTCACCGGTTTCCCACGTCAGATTAACATATGTGGCCGTCACGAGACATTAAAGTAAAATTTTCATCGTGTTGCTTGTCAGATTATTACAGACAAACGGTATATGTAACTAATTTATTGCACAATACATTCTGTGAGTGTTTTAGCTAGGAAATAATTTAAACTACAACTATATTTATTAAGATTGAGCTTTTCATGCACCGGTCCTCCTCGATGTATTGATCGAATACCACGAATGCTTTAAGGCGGTTATCTAAACCCTGTCTTCAATGGTTGGATGATGGAGTCGAGCGTGTCTCTCTGTAGTACTGTCTAGAGTTTACTGGTCGGAGGATTTTGTGTCACCTGTACCATTTGATATCGCTCGTTTATAAAAAATGTCCAAAGACGAATGCAGGAAAAAACCGATCTCACATTGCTCGATACTTTGCAGCGTCTTGAAAAATTATTGCGTTTTACCCCAGTAGACGCGTCTCACCCAATATTCTGTCAGTCGCCTTCTAGAGTATGGCCAGTACAGTCTTATCCTACACCGTCCAACCTGCCTCT
Source organism: Dermanyssus gallinae (assembly GCA_003439945.1). NCBI lineage: Eukaryota > Metazoa > Arthropoda > Arachnida > Mesostigmata > Dermanyssidae > Dermanyssus > Dermanyssus gallinae. The sequence goes on from QVRM01002849.1 coordinate 5,986, forward strand.
CTGCGCGACGTACCACCCCCCCGTACAACAATTTCTCTCCGGGCAAAAGCAAGTGTTGACGGCCCGAAACTGTACCTTACTGTGTGCTCCCCTGGTACACATTTCGTCCTGTAATCTGCCGTCGATGGTTTGGCCAAATCAAGTGAAAAACTTAGGCGTGCTACTTTTAACGTTTAAAAGTATTGTGTGGAGTATTGGAAAACAGCGATAAACAGAGCGACGGACGCTATATGTCTATAAAAATTTAGTTCATGTCTTTTTGTTGTGAATAAACTGGGCCAGGTTACTAAGCCATCTGTTACGGGCAATAAGACAGGTTACTATGACATTAAGTCTAACGAAGTTTTAAGCCAACGCTAGACTAATCCGAAATGTGTTGCTCGCTCCAAAGTCATGATCGGGATGTTTGCACAGTATACGGACAGAAGGCACATACAAGCAAAATCATTGTAAACTTTTTGGTTGAAGGCTGCGGATTCTTCGACTGGTTGACTGCCTTGAACGTATATATTGGACCTATTCATTTTAATGACAATAAAGCGTGGGTTAGGTTACAGTATGTTCTTTCACTATACGTCCGTACTTAACAAGTTTGCTAGAACAGCCCCATATAGCTGCATTAAGGGTATGTGTCCGCAAAGCATAATTGCGTTAAATTTGCTTGCACAGTTTTTAGAAAAGGGAGTATTTTCTCATTTACGTGTCCGTGTTGTCATTTTCGACTACTCTTTTTTTAGCGAGTTAACGGAATATATAATTAAACTTACTCAGCAGATGAATTCTCTAAGGTGACCAGGTGGTTCTCTGAGGTGGTCAGAGAAAGAGAGAGACAGAAATAAAGAGAGAAAGTACAACGTTTGGAACACAATTTACAATTTAAAAAAATTAAGTTTAAGCAATAACTCCTTTCTCATACAACTTTTTGTACTTTTTGCTAGCAAAGAACCGCCAACGTGCCACCAATCTCAGCCGCCACAGCAATACCTTCTGAATCGCAGAGTCTTACCGTTGTCATCTAGCGTTTGCACATACCTGTCCTGCTGCACAGAGCGAGTATAAGGGGGGGGGGGCAAAAGGGCGTCTTTTTCTCTCAGCCCTTCTGTCTGTCCGCCAGTCATTGTTTAGTGGCCTTTTTCTTGTTCAGTCGCCGCTAAAGTTTGCACGCAGCCGCGATTGTAAGTCACATGCATGCGTGCATCTTAAGTCGACCATTCAGCCATATATAAAAAAAAGAAAGAAAAGAACGACAAGAAACGAAACGAATAAAACCATATACACACGCGGCGATGTACACATAGAAAGGGATGCTCAGGCACACGCACACACGGCCGCCTGATGCCACAGCGAGAAAATCACGCTCGAGGACAAACAGAGCGATTGGGCCGAAGGCCGAAACGAAGCCTGTTTTAATTCAGGACAGGTAGTCAGTCGCTGGGGGTCATCAATGCACCCCACTGCGGCGCGCGCGGTCGTCCCCCGTTCATCCATCGCTGGTGTGTTTGACTGTTGTTTGGTCACGCTGTGGTATGAACGCGCTGGCCTGGCATCAGTGGCTCCTTCCTTATGAGCGTCTGCCTCCGTTTGGACACCTCGGCTGGCCCGCCATATCGCTGTCCTGTCCAGTCCTGGACACCTGGACACCACCGGTTTCGCGACGATAAACTTTTCTGTCGCATTGTCGTGCAGCTACCATGCCGGTGTCTTGCCGGCGCTCTCTAACCCCCCGGCCCCCTGCACTGCCCCCGTTTTTTTCTTTTTCCCAAAGTTTCCTACCCCCCCCCCCCCTCCCCTCGCAAACATGCGATTCTCGACGCAGCGTCTTCTCGACGGGTCGGTTGCGACCGCTGCGATCATCTCGCCGGAACCAGCCAAGCAAACGAACCAAGCACAACGCCACCGCCACACGATACGATACGATACGCCACTACTTCATCCACGGAGAAAAGAGGAACAATAGGCGCCCAACACGAAGGCGATGGGGAAGCGAGCGAGCGGACAAACGCCGTCCAATGGTAACGTACCTGCCGTAACCCGGCGGCCTGCTGCCGGGTTCTTGCGAGCTTCGTTTCTTGTACCGTGTTTCTGCTCTGAGCTGTCATGGCTAGGCCCCGGTCGGGGTCATTTAGCCTGCGGCTGCTTCGGGATTGTACGTCGTTGAGGTGAGTTGGGACATCATCATCGACAACAACAAGAGCAGCAGCAGCAAACAGCACCAACAACAACAAGATTGAAGGTATAAACACCGACAACAGCAAAAAAACTAACAACATAAACATCAACAACAGCAAAATTTACAACATAAACACCAACAACTACAACGTCATAAACAGATAGCGACAGACAGAGAAGAGAAGAACGAGCGAAAGGGAAAAAAGGGCTGGCGAGAACAAGCAGAGACTGAATAAAGGAAAGGTGGGGAAAGAAACCTGCCGGATAACGAACATCGACGCAATGTCGAGATGACGCATCACTTAGCCGAACAGCCAAAACTGCTTATCTTGCCGGGCAGGTGTCGGCTGGGGGTGGGATAGTATAGGATTGCTCTTATTTACACTGCCCTGATCCCGACGGCTGAAAGCGACGGCTTTCCCAGGCTTACAGGCTTGGCCGCTGCTTAAAAGTAAGAGTAAAAAAGAACGCACCAGAATTGATTTCTCGTAGCTTAAGCACTTTCACAAACTTAAGGGCGTATATTTTTACTTCACCCGCTAAGTATTCTCGTCATACTCGCGTTTGGCGGTGTCTTTGTACTTGAAAACCGTTATTTGAATCGTAGGTGCCGAAAATGTTTATACACTTATGCTCTAGGTATGAGTTTTCAGCGTCAGTGTGTTTTTGAGAACGGTCGCTGTTTCCCTCAACTTAGTTTCATTATTTTATCATAGAGGTACGGTGGCGCTTGCCGAAAGCAGCCCATGGCCCCGTGCAAGGGTCAAAAGCGAATCACGGCCAGGAGAACAAGAGGTGCGCCGCTGACAGCGGAACACTTCTAGAGGCCATTTCAACCGCATCGAGCACAGACACGAAACCGCCGCCAAAAGCTAAAACGGTTTGCCGGTATGAAAAATGTCTAAAATGCAGCTTAGTTTAGTCTAAAATCGAAGATGATTCGACGCAAATAAAACCTAGCGTGCTTCTTCCGATATATATATATATATATATATATATCTGTCAGCTTGGCTGAACCATTATCATTGATATTTACTCGCTCCTTCGAAGACGGTGAAGTACCGAGTTTTTTTCGGCAATCCATTATCACTCCGACGCACAAAAAGAGTTCTCGTGCAGCGCCAGAAAATTACTGACCTGTGTCTCAATATTCAATACCTTGTTTGCTAATGGAGAAAATAACTGTGGCTAAGCTTTACACATTTCTTGATTCTAAAGCCCTGTTGGACTCTTCACAACATGGTTTTAAAAAGGGTCGATTAACGGTTACCCAGTTACTGGAAGTAGCTCACGATTGGACGCTGGCCCAAAATCGCAACATCCCTCTGCATGTTGTTTACTTTGATTTTTCACGTGCATTTGACCGCGTTGACCATCATCTGCTTGTGACAAAGATGTCAGCGTTAGGTATCGGCCCCAAAATCATAAACTGGTGCAGAGCATACCTGAGAGACCGCACATTTGTTGTCAAAGTTGAGCATAGCTATTCCGCTGTCGGCAGGTGTGTATCTGGTGTTCCGCAGGCTCATGCTTAGGCGCCCCTAATGTACATAATATTTGTACAGGATCTCGGGGTAATGCTTCGAGATATTGGTGTTACATATAAGCTGTATGCGGACGATCTCAAAATCTATGTTGAGCCAAAAAACGACAACAACATAGCTATTCTACAGAAAGCGATTGATACCGTATCCTTATGGGCAGAAGAAAACCGCATGCAAATATCTACTTCCAAGTCTGCGCACAGCCTTAATCTCATTTTAAGGAAAAGCGACTGTCCAAAGAACTCTTCCACCTCACGATTCTTCCGAGGCTGATGTATGGCCTTGAAAGAGTATGAAGGCACCTCACTCGGGCAAACCTTAGTTTGCTCTAAATATGTTTCACAATGTACTACGAATGGATAGGAAGCGAGTACTTTGCTTGGTTATGCGGGTAAGAGCCGCTTTGTGGACCTAATGTCATGCTGTGTACCGGTTGGTGAAGAAATTCAGTTGAGATTGAAGACGCTGCGTACAGTATCATTCCAAACCTTTGTCCCCAAATTGGAACATAAAGTTGAACAAATGTGACGAGAAGTTGAAAACCTGGATTTTTTCAGTGCCTCTCGTCTCTGGTCTGATCTTGCATGTGACAATCGCCCATTTGTACCAGGTACATGGTTCATCTATGATCACCTGGTCTGTTCGAATACGAACTTCCACGAGGTGGACACGGGATGCATCTTCCGACTGTGCGCCTCTTAAGCGTATACGAAGTACCAGGCGTCTGCCTTCCTGACTCTTACGAAGAGATTGCTACACTTCGTACTACAAATGAGTGACATACATGTGATGAATATATATATTCACATTTTATTAACTAAGAACTGGTAGCACGTAATTGCTTAAGTTGATTGGTTGAAGTACAATGCATTTCTCACATATTTTGTCTAATGTTCGTAGTCCAGTATATGGCAATGGCCTACGTTGCAATCACCACGAGACTTGAATACACATTCATCGATTTTGTAACAACCTCAATTTAGGCATAAATTGTGATCAAAGCCGTGCCAAGTAACTTTGCATTCTTGCTCGGTAGTCATCTTGGTGCTTTACCGCGCTGCAGATCCTGCAGTGTAGTTCTGCCTCGTAAATTAATTATTTGTTTTCTTTGTAAATAATTGGTACATTTGTAGTGTCGTTTCATTAAAGTAATATCTTTCTAGATTCGGCTCTTCGGCCCAGTGTTCTCTTGGCACAATTACATGAAAAATGTTGCTAACATGTTTTATGACAAGTTAAGACACGCCGATCTAACATCTTTAAGCTGCTAGGGGGAGAAACGGTACGATTTAGTTTAGACGGAAACATACAATGGGGGCTGATATGTACTTGAAATGCACACAGACTTATTGGCTTAGTCTATTGACGTTAGGCTAATCGGAAACGTAGGAAAGAAAACGCGATCTCCTCTGGTTACTTGTGGCGCGGCATTACACTGCCTGTTCTTCTGTGTGAGCTGTATTTACTGTCTCTCACAGATTGTTCTCGAACGCGGTACGCCCGTCTCGGTCTAAGTATACATCTCTATCGAATCTTGGGGCCCGTAGTCTTCTCTCGTAGTCTTAAACCTACTCCTATCGACCCACTCTACTGCACGTTCGCCAGCACATTGCGCCTAGCGCCAGCAGGTGTGGGTCCACCTGAACGTACCCAGATACAACAGTTCCCCAGGCAAACTATAAAGTATGAAATAATGTATGTGTTAAGCTTAGATCTATGTACGACGACGTCTTTGCCGGGCCATTTTTTCAATGGTATATCCTCGTTCTTGGTCGCACAACTCTAGACTCCTAAGGGTATTGACGTAATCGGATCTGCTGACGTAGATGGCTCGGTAAAGCATTCCACCTCCACTTTTGTAGGTGATGTCGGCACCGGAGAATAATTTAGCGTAGCGGTAGAGGATGGTCCCGTTACAGCAACATTTGAATGTTTTGGCTGTTCGTCGCCGTGGTCGCCCGTAACACTTAAGTGTTTGTGCAGTGTATAGCCCGTTTCCTTCTCCACGTCCGTCTTCCGATTGTTATCGAAATATTTCTTTACCGTGCCGAACTCGGTTGATTGTGCTAGCGTTGGCGTTCTTCCGAATATCTTTATGGCATACACACCACTTGTCGTTTCTTTGGTAGCCCCCAACAGTCACAGACCACTGAATCTCTGGTACCTGTCGCTGCTCTGTTAGCTGAGATATGCGATTACTAATCTGTCGGCCGAGGAATAAAGATGCGGGGCTATCTCCCGTGGCTTCCGAAGGCTGATTTCTGAGACGTTGAAGAAACGTGTTAAAAACATCGTGGATTTCTTTTCTGGCAGTCCAACCATCTTAAAGCCATTTTGTATGGTTTGGACTGCCCTTTCAAGTTGTCCATTGGTTGCTAGGTGAAATTGTGCAGAACGCCGGTGTCCGATACCCCGTCCTGTCAGGAATATTACAAAATCACGACTGCAGAATCCGATAGCATTATCAGAAACGAGCTGTAGAGGAAACCCATAGCGTGCGAAACTTTCTTCTAAGTTCACCATCGCTACCAGACTTGATGTAGATTTCACGCTGAAAACTTCTATCCATTTAGACTCTACGCATCGACGATAATCAGGTACCAACCACCACTACCAATCGGTTCAGCGTGGTCGATATGAACCGCTGCCACGTTCCGTTTGCCAGTTCCCAGGCATATACTGCACTTCAGACCGGTTCATTGGCTGTGCGCATGCATATGCCACATTTTTGATCCCGATGTCCTGATCAATTTCCGGCAAACTGCGGTAGGTAAGTCTTCCGATCTGCTCGGTAGTGGCGACAACGCGTCTACATTATTGTTGTCTTTCAACGGTCGATATTCGATATCGAAATTGAACGCTTGTAGGAATATCGAGTAGTGTTGCAGTCTCGCTGTAGTCAGCGCGGGCATCTTTGCAGACGGAGCGAAAATACTCTCCAGCGTATTTGAATCCGTCACCAGGATAAAACGTATAGACCAAATAGATAGAGTTGAAATCTCTGCGCGCCTCCTTGATTGCCAGTGCTTCCCGGTCGAGCTGGGTATATTGCCTTTCCGTCTCACTGCGAGTTGCGGAGTCTCGTTACTATTTAGAAGACGGTGTGAGAGTACCGCAGTAATTCCTACCAGAGAGCGTCGGTGGCAAGCACTATGCACTGGGTTTTAATGCTGTCAAATGCCTGGTGGCACTTCTTGTTCCACTCAAACACGACATCCTGTCTGAGAAGTCTATTCAGAGGATACATAATGTCCGCTATTCTCTCCACGAGCGAACCGTAAAATTGTGCCAGCACCAAGAACTTGTTTAGCTCCAAAACGTTCTTTGGCACTGAAACTCTCTTTATTGCGTCAATCTTGCTTCCTGTCCGGAAGGCCGACTAACATCGTAAATTGAAGGCCGGTGACTAGGTATATCAGCAATAATCGAGTAATACTGCGAAACTTCATGAAAGAATGCGGTTTCACCTCGCTGCCATTCGCCACTTTTAACGTTATTACTGGCTCAATGTGTATGCATTTTGGCAAAACCGCCCAGAAGCGAGCGAGTGGCATTACAGTGGCTCCACAGCCGCTACCCGCTTCTTATAGCATCAACACCCTCGATCTCGACCGTCACGAGTAAAGAGTCGACGTCGGGTCTCACTGTTTGAATTGTATGTATAGACCTTGCGAATTTAAGACCTAAAGTTTTCTTTAATGCTGGTTGACCATATACGGCAAACGCCTTCTTCTTTTTGTAGCTGTCAGGTAGATCACCACTGAGTTGCTGACAGACGACCCTTAAATATCCGGACTTCCCGAAAGAAATTGTGCAAGATTCGATCATTCACGTGGTCGTCCTTGACAACTCTGATGAACTGCACTAGGATAACTCTTGTAAGGAGTTCACTCACTAAGCCACCCGCATTCTTCCACGTTTCTTTGTAACCTGCTTGCGAAATCTTAAATTTGCTCACACTTATCTTGTTTTAGAGCGTGGCACTCAACTCCTTTTACCCACTTTGATGTACATAAGGTCCAACGCTGCCAGAAGTTTTTCGTACGCCTCTTTTGTTGGATCATCTGGAAAGATCTGGTCCCGCAGCTTCTGGTACACTGTGGATGAGTGGTGGTTTGTCCTCTTGTGGCCGCCGCTTTTCGCAGTTCCCTTCCTCAAGATGCCCGTGAAATAGGAGCCGTGGGGTAAGCGTTACTCATAAGTATGAAACCTGGCTCACTAACTCTAATAGATAGATAATCTAGATATGCGTTCCGGCTTTACTCTGTGGCCGGCCATGTATTTCCTCCCCTGCTGAAGCACATGACTTTGGTTTTACTAGTGCTGATTGCCAGCATCTGACTAGTACGCTTCGTTGAGATAGAACTGAAGGGGTTTCCTGGACTTAGCGAGAATAGCAAAATTGTCGGTGTACAACTCATAAGGGCCTTTGCGTGGCGCCTTTGGTGCGTCCGCTACATATCTGCTAAATGAGAATAGGCTAAATACATTTCTACAATGGCTGCGACTGTCATCTATTTGCACCACAATGTTTCGCTCATATGATCAAGCAAAACGCAATAGAACACCCTGTAGTCCCGTAAAGCCGTGCTGTGGAATCGTCATCAAACCGCGTGTGAATCTTCATCAATTTCCACTCATTGCTAAACAAAGGCCGGTGTTTGTTTTAGCTCTTAAGGGCTCGTGGCCCTGCGGCTAAGACTGCCGCCCAGTGCATGAACCATTCGAGGGCCTTACCGACGTTTGCCACAGGAGCTAGCATGTATAAGGCTTATTCTAAAAGATGCAGGTTGAGGGATGTACTTAACGGTGGCTTGGTGGTGTCCTCCGTGATGGTGCCCCGTTGAGGTTGGACAAAGCCTCACAAGTTTTTTGATGGGCCCGTTTGCCCATTCGTCGATTCTACGTCAGTGTTAAGGTATTCCGGCTGGCGGCTAGTGGACATCACAACATCCACCACGCTGGCGGATTTCAGGCGATGTAGGTCGCAGCGCTACAACTATTCGCAATTTGAAGGCCGATACCTCGGCTACCTTCTCTGAACGCTTTTGCGCGTCCGGTGGGCGGTTTTAACAAATCACTATAGAAATCTCCGGCAAAAATTATAGATTTGTTTGAATCGGTACACTCTTCCATGCATTTTTCAAGGTCCTTGTTTTGTTTTTCCGCTTTACCGCTGTCTCCCTTTAGTGCTTTCTCCGATCTCGTCAGTACTTTATCTACGGGATTTCCTGAGTGTCTGCACTTTCACCCTAAAGGAGGGGTAGGCCTCCGGTTTGCAATCCTTAACTATGGCTCATTTAAAGCAGACCTACCGTTCATTGCACTCGAGGGCTTTGCGGCCCGATTTCTGAGGCTGTTCTGCGACAACCATATTATATGCAATACTATATTATTCGCTGTGTCGGTCGACGCTGTACTATATAACTACACTAGACACTTTGCAGCGCTTACCGTTTATGCCATTATACAGTCCTCTTTAATTCGTTGTGTACGATTTTAGTTTTGTCCGACTGTAGCTCTATTGAGACTTATCCGCACTTTTGACACCAAGCAAGCTAGATGTCCGACTGTTATAAAGCTGCTGACGTTCCTAGTGGCGCCAATAGCAGTGACTATCCTATACGATTTCACCTCATGAGTTCCACTAAAGTTTGCAATTCCGAAGTTCAACGATGCACAGGCAAGGTGCCTATCTACTAACACAAAGTTGACTAGTTCCAGGCTAGTATTAAAATTCCCGGATCTGTTCTACAGACCTACGTGAATACGTACGCATTGCTCAATTTGGAAACTGGAACCTGGCGTACTACTGTACCGCAGTTTGACTCATTCGTGAGTACGCACGGCGATAGATACGTTTCACTTCTGAGGGCTGCTGGCTGGATGACGACTTGGCCATGGAAAACCTTATATCTCTTAAGAAACCCTATATCCCATACTCCCTTTGCGTTCCACAGAAGGAGGAAACGTTCACTAACCCTTTGTTTTTTGTTTCATTACTATCGGCCAAGACTGCACACACATATATATATATATATATATATATATATATAGAACATGTTGTGATGGTTTATTAATCATTTACAATATGTTTGCACACTCGACAGTGCCCGCCTTAATACAAATGGTGGTAAAAGGGTGTTACCTGAAGTTAAGATACAGCTGTCCGTGTCCTTGCTTGTTGGCAGCCCCCGCTATTATAGACTTTATGAAAAAATGGCCAGTATACCTGAGGCGAGAAAATTAATTTTAATATGCGTTGAGTAATATTTGAACACGAAGACACGAATAAATGTGCACAGTCATGTGTCAATGAATGTCAATCATCGCAAATTGAGTTACATGACCAGCGTTCCCAGCAAGCGTCCTGGGAAAGCTCCATAGATTTTAGTCGGATTAGAGCGATATGCATCGCGGTAGGGTTCATTTGAAGCCCTTTCTGCACATTTGGAGAGTTCTATTACGCCTTAAATTAATCACAAGGGTTCAGAGGCTATTGTTGTCAGGAGTAGCAATTTTAGAAAAAAGGCGGCCATCTTCCAGCGTTTCGATACATTGACCACTGTGTCAAAGGGATCGCGGCTTGGTATACAAGCAGGCGTTTAACAGAACTGCTAGCCAGGATATAATAGGAGAACGTTATCATCCATCCTCAATACTTTGCCTTAGCGACCTTATTACATAAGCTATAGCCTATCCATGTAATTAGTATATCGTTCAACTGTGACTTAATCATGACTTCACTCTTCATTTGTAACTAAAATATTTTGTTTTATGGACCTGGTGGTCTGCACAACTGCTAATTTCGGTGTCGAGAGGAGGAAACAAGTATGCTTCATTATAGAAGCAGACTGTACAGGCACCACTTAAGCTAATACTAAAAAAGTAAAGCGTTCGTGTATTAAAACATCGGGATAAAATCCGGATGTAACAACGTGATGCACGCCGTTATTGGTTAAGAATTAAAGCTTTTCCTTTTTCGCCTATTCACTTGTCTATTGTTGCTCTACCAATTTTATGGTGCAATAAATACTGAATTAATTTGAATATTGTTGCTCTAGTTATGCTTCTGTTGCCTCTGGCTACAACAAATCGACCCCGCCATTTACACGAAAGAAGGTACACCGTTTTTCAAAATGATTTTCACACATTGGGCGGGGGGACATCAATCACTATTGCCGATTCTGTATTCGATTTTATGCAAAGAAGTGTCCCCCCGTTTAGATCCCATCAAGTGCCTGAACGGCGATCCATTTCGCGCCGTAGCAATGTGTCGGCCGGCCGCGCCGCGTCGTCTGCTTAGCAGCCGGACCGATTCGCGCCTAGAAGGTAAATAAACAACACACAGCAGCAACAGCAATAACAATAATACAAAAAACTACAATAACAATAACACATAACCATAATAACAACAGCAACCGGCAAAACGAAAACATATCAAACCAACGTCGAAGCCGTTTGTTCGTTCGACGATACAGCAGCCGTTCGGTCGGTGTTCGTGGTGTTCTTGGTTCGATCGAAAAGGCATGCTTTGGTGTCTTTGTGCCGGCCTTCATATTGCAGGCATCATCCCTCTCTCTCTGAGTGTACGGGAAAAACGTAGTTCGGTGGCCAACATCAACAACAACAACAACACGTCACAAGCTGGGCCGAACTCACAAACCATTTTCTACTACTAGTCTAGTGAAGTCTAGCCTAGTCGGTTGTTGAGAAAGATGGGCGAGAATAAAGCGGCGACGACGGGCCCGGCAGCAACCAAATACCGCAGCTGTCCGTATCTGGACACGATCAACCGAAGTGTGCTCGATTTCGACTTCGAAAAGCTCTGCTCGGTCAGCCTGAGCCGGATAAACGTATACGCCTGTCTCGTCTGCGGCAAATACTTCCAGGTAGAGAGAGAGAAAGAGAGATTCGAGCCGGAGACGACATATCAGCTCCTGCGATATCTCCTGCTTAGCTATTAGCGACACCTGCATATCTATTAGATTTTGTCTTGACTAAGTAACGAAATCTTTGTCGGCGGATTGTACAGACACCCTCTTTTTCTATGTGTGATGGAGCGTCTCGACCAGAGGCAGTTTTCGCTGTCGCTTGTTTGTTGACACTTACTGATCATTTACTATCGCTTTTGGCGCATACTGATCAGTGCTCCGTAGCTGGACATGTTGAGATATCTACGGTTTCAACAACAGTTCTTGTGGCAACAGCTGACTCGCAGCTGTAGAGTTTATTAGTTATTTTAAATGAAGAACATTTGACCAGCAACAGAACATCTAGCCCCCTAGATCACATCGCCGCCACATTAATCTACCTCCCGCTTGACGAAAACTATCTCCTTGCACCACTTGTGAAGCAGGCATTCTTGCTCATTTTCTTGTTATAGATATGATGACGATGAGGATTATTATTACTATTGCAACAACACTGTCTCATAATGAGCGTTGTAGCGTAGTAACTTAAATAGTAATAATAAATATAAAATACAGATTTTGGCACATCCAATCAGACTCTAGTCTCTATAGAACGACGCCTGGCGAATGCTTGCTGTTGTCGCCTTGTACAATTGTACAAACTTATGTCTGTCGTTCTCGGCTACCCTTTGAAGGTGTTGCTAATAAGAATAATTATTATTGTCAAGCCAGTACTTGACGTAATTGGTTAACGCTAATATGCTAACAGACATATCACGCTAACACACCCACACACACATATATATGTATATATAAAGGATTCCATCAGAAGCCATGACGCCGTACCGGATTTAATGATTTGTGTAATATTTGTATATGCAAATTCAGTGGCCTGCTATGTGCGACATATCAACATGAGACGCCCAGTTAGCTTTGGTCTGTTAACCCTGGTATATATATATATATATATATACACGTGACACCTTTTTGCCACCATTTTTATTAAGGCGAGCACTGCCGAGTGTGCAAACGTATTGTAAATTATTAATAAATCATCACAATATTTTCTATATACATACCACTCACAGGGCACGCGCGCAAGGTACTTTGGATTCATCATAGTAATGCCATATGTATCATATCGAAAGGTGAAATAGTATATATATATATATATATATATATATATATATATATATTATATATATATATATATATATATATATATATATATATATATATATATATATATAAAGATGTAAGTTTAGTGTAGGCCAAAAGGGTGCTAGTAAATGTGCAACCTTGTAGGAACATTGGCAGTGCCTTGATTATTTTTCTATGTTTGTGGGACATGTCAAACACATGATTAAGGTTTTTAGTGTAGTCTAACTATGTAAGGCTTGTCTTATAATGTACGCATGAAGCCTAATGCATGCACTTTACATATATATATATATATATGTCGAGCCCGGTGGCGCGGTGCATTCCGCCTGCGCCTCGCAACCGGAGGAGACACACAGGTGCGCGGGTTCGAGTTCCACCGTTGCACATTTGTATTTATGGGGGTCCCTTTATGAAGCAATGCGAAAAGCAGTCCCATGGACGTTAAAGGAAGGTTATATATATATATATATACAATATAAATTATATTTATAATTATATATTTTTATATATATAATTTTTTGATTATGTACATTTATTTATATAGAAATGTCTCGATTATGACCCGTGTGATATCAGGGACGAGGTCCATCAACGCACGCCTACACGCACAGCGTGCACGCGGACCATCATGTCTTCCTGCAGCTCGAGTCGCTCGAGTTCTTCTGTCTGCCGGACAACTACCGCGTGGTCGATTCGGCTTTGGACGACATCCTGTTCGTGCTCCAGCCGCGATTCTCGCCGCAGGATATTCGCGAGCTGGACAAATCCGAGAAGCTCTCGATTGCGCTTGACGGTAAGGTTCTACGAGGTAGTGCACGCTCTGCGCACGCCTTCCTATACGATTTATAAGAAAGTGAAATATATAATTAAGTAATAAATTAAATATGTATTATGCCAGATTGCCGTTGCAAAGCACTCCTTGCTTTCTCTGTTTGCCTTGTTTTGATTTATTCTCTGTTCGGCTTTTGAAATGCGACGAACTGTATAAAAGAACTTTACGCAAGAGGGAGAGAGAGAGAGCCAAATCACTTACAAATGTCCCAGTGATAAGTCGTCATCACGCATGCTTCTCGAACACGCGATTTTATGCGCGATTAAGTAATTAGAATAAAACTAAAAATTGTCTCGACTGTACTTGTACTGCTGCGTTTGCCAGGAACGAGATACCTTCCGGGCATCGTTGGGCTGAACAACATTAAAGCAAACGACTACTGCAACGTAATCCTGCAATCGCTAAGTGCTGTTTCGCCTCTCCGGGACTTCATGCTACGAGATGAAAACTACCGGGACATCAAACGACCGCCTGGTGATAATATGTTTCTCATCGTACAGAGGTATTCATTACGTGTATTGTTATTATTATTCGATGAATATATAACCGGGATAACCGTGCAAGATGGCTTAGTGGCAAAGCCTTTGCCTTGCACTCGGGAGGCATCGGTTCGAGACCCAGACCGGCCACTCTTAAATTCGTTTTCATGGTTTCCAATTTACACAAAGTGATTCAGAGTGGACTAAAAATCGGCCATGACATAAAGGAACAGAAAAAACACATTTTTATATACCTTCTTTCTATGTCGGAATATAGATCGGATTTAATTTAAGTGTCTGTCGTTAAGTATACAATAACATCCCTTGTTATCATTATTGCAAGCCGAGCGTCTATTATAAGATATTGTCATCTGTCGGCAGGTTTGGCGAGCTGCTCCGTAAGCTGTGGAACCCGCGACATTTCAAGGCTCATGTCTCACCACACGAGATGCTCCAGGCTGTCGTACTGTGCTCGAAGAAGAGGCGAGTATTAGTTATTAGACTAATTATTTCGCGGGGTGTTATTATGTGGATCGTTTTTGTTCCCAGAACGTTTTCCGAACGACACATGTATTTTATCTGTTCATTGTATTGTGCAACGTTGCGATGTAATGGATCAGAATTACCCGCTTGTAAATACTATATATTTAGGTATTTTACAGTTCGTGCAAGTGTATTATAATATATACACATGGTAGGTGGAATCCTACATCTTATGACTTTGAACGCAAGCTAGTCAGTACCTTATCCTTAGAATTATTGTATTGGATAATGCATGCAACTAAACCATTGTAATAGTAATGATCTATTATTGTGACTTAGTTTGTATAATATGTCATCAATGATTGATACTGCGACCATTTACAGATTTCAAATTACGTGCCAAGGCGATCCGGTGGATTTCCTCTCCTGGTTTTTGAATGCGCTTCACATAGCCCTTAACGGGACTACTAAGGATTCGAGCTCCGTCATTTATAAGACATTCAGAGGTCGAATGAGGGTATGTAAAATAGACAGGAATATCATAGGTAGCATCAGTCATTGTTGCCCTATTTGAGTTTTGCTCTTTTCAGTTTAAATTAGTCTGTTTGTCGAAATGTCATTGTATTTTGTTTTTAGTATTTTCTTGTTTTGCAGTGAAATCGTATATGTCAAATAGCATATAAGATAAACGCGTTTTATACGTGGGGCTTCTAAACCACATTCCTTAGTGTTTTCATCATAGTATTAAAACCAGTCGTTAGTCTCATTAAAACTAAGCTGGAAATATCCCCATGGAAATCTGACTGTGACAAAATACGATATTATAAAATGCATTGATTGTTTTTACAGAGACTGCAACAGAGATGCCAAATGGACGAAGTTAATAAAAATCTTTAGAAAATTACTGTACATAACTTAAAACTTCGTTTCAGGCAAACTTCCTAACCAAGCTTTTTGATGTAACTATGTTAAAAATGAGTTTGTCTTGCATGCGAGCTTATCAACTATAAACTTGAATTTTACTATATGTATAACTAGAGGTCCGTGCATATGTATACAGACATGCATGTGCTTTCTTTTTTCGAAATTAAAGCGTTTTCTATTATATGTTCATCTTTGTTCAGACATCATTAGGTGAATGGTTTTGGTTAACTATTCGACATTACATCCGTTACAGGTCTATTCAAAAAAGCTATTCCCTACCGATCCTGAGCATCAACCAAAAGTGTATGATCCAGCAGATTACGAGGTTAAGGTTCGTAAGACGTTTTCTCAATAACAGTCGTTTTATTTTTATCCGTTTTGCTCTGTGTGTCTATCTTCCATTTTAATGTATATATATACCTAAACAGGTTCTTCTTAACATACAAGTACTGAACCGTCCGTTTTTGGCTCTTATACGCCATATTTTTTAAATGCGTTAAACGTTATGACCAATAGAATTAATGAGCTAATATATATACTCTCGTCGTCAGTTATATATATATATATATATATATATATATATCAGTTACGAGGAGGATTTATTTGAAAAGTTTAACTTAATTATTTTCATTAATATGCAAATAGATATAAGCGGTCTCTCTAAGCTCGTATCTGTTTTAAATCCACGAAACACCTATTTCCCGTTGTCACAAAAATCGACGTCTTTATAGCCCATTTACCGTATTTTTTGGCTAAATCTTAAGTTGGATATGATCCTAATCAAACGACCTAGGTTTAAATGCGGTTTAATACCTGAATTAATGCTGCCAGGGATATGCCGGGCCACTGGCATATCCCAGTGGAATAATAAATAAATATGGTCTTTCTGTGCTGCAGGAAGAGAAGATGCCTTTTATGTACCTCACCGTGGATTTGCCCTCTCAGCCGCTCTTTAGGGATGATCAGCAAGAAACCATTATTCCACAGGTAATTACATTACTAACTCTCTCTCTCTTTAAAATCTTTTTTAGACTTATAGTACGTTACGAACATATTGTACTGAAGTATAGGTTTTCTTGATATTTTATATTTAAGACTTTGGAGTAAGTACTATAATATATATATATATATATATATATATATATAGCTAGTGCGGCTATTGTACTTATGCCTTAAAACCAAGGAAAGGTCGAACCGGTGGCTTGCCTATATATATATATATATATATATATATATATGTATATATATTGGCAAGCCACCGGTATATATATACGAACACGTACAAACGTTTCGTTTACTTTCAGGTTCCATTGAATGTCATTATGGCGAAATTCAACGGCGTCCAGGAAAAGGAATACAAGACATACAAGGACAACACGCTAAAGCGCTTTGAAATAATTAAGCTACCAAAGTATGTTGACCTGGTTGTAGGTTGTATAAAGTTATTCACAGGGTGTCCTAATAAGCACGAAAATGTTAACTTTGGCGCATTTTTGCGGTTATGAGAGTCAATTTGTTCGATTGTAGGACAGTACGCCATTAGTAAAAATGGATCGCTATTCGACACAACGCATGTCTAGTTTGTTTTACTGAGGCATTGACGGCTCGTTTGCCTGAGGCATTGACGGCTGATGTATGACACTTATATTTCTATTTTTTAGATATTTAATTCTTTACATGAAGCGATTCACCCGGAATACATTCTTCACGGAAAAGAATCCCACCATCGTCAACTTTCCGATTCGTAACGTTGATTTTGGAGAGATCCTGGCGGCTGAAACTCGGGAAGCCAATCCTGAGAACGTCTACGACCTTGTAGCAAATATTGTCCACGAAGGCGAGCCAAATAAAGGTTTGTTCCATTCAACTCCCAATCGCAGTTAAGCTGAGAGCAGTCCATGTTCTATTCGAGTGGAGAGGCAGTTTATTTATGAGCAAGATGCTAATATTATGGGTGGGACTTTCACATATCAGCGCACTACCGTAAGGATTGTGCGCAAATTCAATATTTCATCTTCTTCCAAAACCGATGGTACATGCTTTAGCCATGTTGATGAAGCTCTATTGCTAAACTTTCATAATCGTAACACTTGTATATTACCATTGGGTTACTATATTCATAATGTAAGTAATAAGAATACTACAGAGTTTTCATTTAACAATGAATCAAAACATATATTGGGTGAGTAAACAACAGGTATAGTCAAGCAATAGGCTCATAGTACGACATTTCTTGCAGAAAAAGAAAAACGGTGCGCGCCAAAATTCGTCTAGAGATTTGAACCCGTTTTACCTTATTACACATTTATGTGCTGTATTTAAGGTACTTATCGCTGTCATGTGCTACATCGCGGGTCAGGAAAGTGGTACGAACTTCAGGACCTTCACGTTACAGAGATTCTACCGCAAATGATAACGCTCTCCGAAAGTTACGTGCAGATCTGGCAGAGAACCAGCCCTCCATTCAAGGACGTTCTCAAGGGAAGGGACAAAGCCAAGAATGTAGTCCCTTCTCGGGGCGAACGTACTGGCGAAAAAGCACAGCCGGTCGATGTTCCGATGAAAAGCCAGGCTCCACAGCATGAAAAAGATGCCGAACGTGAAAAGGCGTTAGCAAAAACGGTGATGAGGCTCAGAGGTCGGAAGCAGCAAAAGCTCAGAACAAAGAGGACGGTGCTCACAAGGAACAGGGCACGCCGAGCAGCGAGGTGTCAGAAAAGGCAATAGCAGACATTGAAATGACGACAAGTCTTACGCCTTCGAGCGAAGTGCCTGCTGGTGGTGATAATAGCACAATAAAGGGCGTCAAAAGGAAGCATGATGGCGAAAAAATATTGCATTAGCGTAACGCCTACTACTGCGACCAAGATTGTACACACGGTTGCACTTCATCGACTGAGGCATGTACAAATCGGTCGTATTGGCGGTGAAACAGGGCATTGTTTCAGCTGGTCACGGCTGTAGGGGCGGCTTACCAATCTGTAAATGTATGTACAAAGGCGCAAAATGTCATTAATAAAGAATATTTATTTTAAGCATATTTTGTTGCTTTATGTTGGTATTTTCAATTAAATGCGTAGTAAACGATCGTTAAAGTGAATGCACTATCTAGCGATTGCAAGTTGGTAATTTATTGAAAAGCTAGAGGTACTGTATTTTTCTCTATTAAGCCAACAGATGTGTGTGGTGCACTGGGTCGTCCATTTTAATTGAGACTCATTTTGGTGGTCTCCCTCTCGGCAGTCTCGTATCAGTGTACGTATATCCGCCATCCTTGGTAGGCAATCGCTCGTTTCATATCGAATTCAAACGTATGTTAACCATAGAAAAACGAACACATGCGTTTCAACAAGCACCGTGAATCGCATTGCACCTCGCAGCGGCTGACTATGCAGCACCAGCTAACAGAAAAACGGGAGGCCAATGAAAAAAATATTTTATGTAAAAGTTCCAGAATAAAGTAGAGCAATGCTAGTAGGTTTTAGCGGGCCTTGAATTTCTAAATTTCTTGAGGGCATAATTATAGTCTGAGATACCATTTTAAGGCCTTAAATCGACCGATGCGGGCGATACATGTTGTTCAGATGAGTGTTTTTTTTTAATAGATACAGGTTTGGCAGCAAGCGACATTCATGCTATGATTGAATTTCAATGGAGACTATGCAAACAGGTGTCTAGAAAAAATAACTATTACAATTAGATTAACTTTGGCATTGTTTAATGTAATTTCGTATAAATTTATGCAATTCACGTAGATCAGTTACGGACTAAATGGTACTATATGGCATTGAAAACAGTATTTTCCAGGGAACAGTGAAATGATTATGGCGTATCCTCAATCATTCACCTACTCTTTGCTCTTTAATTGCCCTTTGAAAGGTTTACGAAGAGGCATTAAAGCCAAGTAAAATTGTTTGATAAGTAGCTTTCGTTTACACTATCAAAACGCAGTTCGAAACAATTCCAGATAAGTAATCCAAAGCATAGTTGTCAAAAACATCACACAGTGGAATCATATCCGTATAATACAAATGGCAATATCGGCTAAATGACTTCGAGTTTTTATGTTGCTTTTATTGTCAAGTCTTCAGTTCTTATTAGCTATATACGTTGCTTATCAGCTCATCAAGACGAGCAGTTACTGCAAATCCTTACTTAAAATGCGTCGGCTCATTATATATAATATATCTTTGTTATATTGCTTCTCAATATATGCACTTAGCAGGTTTTTTCAAAAGTTTAATGTCTCTATTCCCTATGCATTACCTTACACCTCAACGCAGCACGTCAAAGGAAGCATTTAAGAATGCGTGCATTTGGGATCTAACAGACTATTCAAAAGGCGGATATAGAACGTTGGATGTTTGGAAACTAGAAGAACGAAATATCATATTACATTTACATACACATAAGGCAGGAGTCCCACAAGGGTCAATCCTGGGCCCCCTGCTCTGAAATATAACGTGTGATAACGTCCCGAAACAGAACAATCTTTTACGGGGAGTGGAGATGACCTGGCCGTCGTAACTCTAGCAAACACAGAGGACGAACTCAAACTAAAAATAAACATGGATCTCTAGTCGATAAAAAGGTGCATGGATAGAACGGGACTACAACTCGCCACAGAGAAAAGCGAAGCCGTTTCTTGACAATATATGATCGGGAGGAAAAAAGTGGGCAACATGAAACTGAAAATGGCGGGCCAAAAGATCAATTAAGTGAGACAAGCCAGATACCTTGGCGTCCTTCTGGATAAGGGTCTCAGGTGTACTAGGCAAATCAGGAAGTGCACGGCAAAGACATCCACGGGCCTAGGGCGACGACTAGAATTGTCGTTGATAAGTAATCAATTGAACTCTTAGCAGCGCCAGTCTGCTTGCAGAACATCGTGAAAACAAAGACGGAAAGAAAGGCTCGGAGGAGTACGTAGAGACAAGCGGCGCTGAAGCCTATCGCACGGTTAGCACGAACGCAGCCTTGGTACTGGCTGGTTCCCCACCTTGAGGCCTTAACGTTTTTCTTTATCAGTGTCTCACTCGTCACGGTGATTTCCACAGCTATCTGCTTCGTGAACGCAAAGCTTTCTCGGAAACCTGCGCGCATTGTGCGGAGGGCATCGACGATGACCCCGAGCACACTCTTCTAAAATGCAAACGTTTCAAAATGAAGATGTTTGCGGGGCGGTACTTATGCGACACAGCACTAGTATGGAAGCTGGGCGATGAAATGGCAACTGCAGAACTGAAAGCACCGAGCTCGGCAGGCGCAGATTCAAAAATATTGCACTTACGGCATCAACACATTACGTGGCTTGGCAATCGTACGGGTTTGTACGATTGCACGCCAGTGGAAGTACGTGGAATTGGTAGAAGCCTTTCGTAGCAATAGTAACTGCATTCACCCTCCTTCAGAAAGAAAAGACTGAATAGTTTGCGATGTACATGTTAAAGTCCACCTCCGTGTTAACCATTACCCCAATATTGCAAATGTTGGATACTATGGGTATCCCTTTTCCATCAATTATGTAACATGGTCCTCCTTTAGACATACAACGTCGCAAATAGGGCCCGACATTATATCATTTCGGTGCACCAATGCGAGAGATAATCAATTGTTTTCTGTATGGCTCCTTCTTGTTCTCTGCCTTAGATGACCCAAAAAGTTTAAGACTATCTGCGTAGAGTTTGTGCTTAATGGCTACGAAGTTTATAAGATCTTAAATTATAACAATTAATAATAATGGGCTTAGACACGATCCTGGAAGCACGCCCGAGGGACACAGCACGCAGAGGCTAAAATT
Source organism: Dermanyssus gallinae (assembly GCA_003439945.1). Lineage (NCBI taxonomy): Eukaryota > Metazoa > Arthropoda > Arachnida > Mesostigmata > Dermanyssidae > Dermanyssus > Dermanyssus gallinae. Next base: position 27,291 of record QVRM01002849.1, read on the forward strand.
TATTGAGCTGCACTCGGAACGTTCGTTCTTGAGATAACTCTATGCTCATGAAAACGTGGGTCGTCTATATTTAAATATTATTTTGTTTTTAACTTTAAATTTATTTACCCCGTCAAAGGGCTTAGAATTAAAGTAGCAAACAAACAAGCAATTGCTTCATATTTATAATTAAGTGATTATTTAATAAAATTGACTTGTTATGGTATGCAAATATTAACATACGGTAAGAACTGTTTATGAGTGCTATCGCTAAGCTGATAGAGTGGCACGAATTCAGTACAGTCAGTGAGGTGGTACAGGGGCCATGAAGAGCCACAAGGAAGGCATTTGCAGTCCTCTCTGGGTTCATGAAATCCAGCAGACCGGCATAATAGATGATTATCCGTAAAACACCGTAGCGAGTAGCGAGATAATGACATGAGAGGGAGATTCTTTTCACGATGCGTGACGATCGCTGTCAACGTTGGTAGAAGCCTTTGAGCTCTGAAGTAAATCACAGGCTGTAGTGAAACGCCCAGTTCCAAACCGCCTACTCATCTGCAAGGAACGCCGGTGCTGAAATCCATGAGGCCCCTCCTAAATATGCTTAAGAGTAATTTGCAGACACAACTCCTTTTTAATATCGGTCACCACGCTGAAGTCAGATAGGTCTCTTTATCTTTTGGGATTACCTTGAGAAGGCATTCTTACCACTTAGGTAGCAGAGTGCTCATCAGAGAGGCATCTGTTACCAAAAAACAGCCATATGGGCACGAGGAGATGTCCCTGCCAAAGGTGCTTATTTCTCGCAAGATCTGGCCCGGATGTCTTATTATTTACGAGCAAGATAAATATTAACTCGTCTAGATTAAACTTCATCAAGAGCCTGAGCGAAGAATCTCTCGGGAGCTTCTTCAATACTAAGCGAGGGCTTCTCTCGGCCTAAGGGGAAGTCCCTGACTGGAAAACTTTTGCAGAGACGCTTCTCAAAGATTATTGGTTCTGGTTTATGGTTGCAAGATAGCGCAGAATTTGTATCCAAGGCAAAATAGCCTCCGCACAAAGTCAAGCAGCCTAATGGCCAAAATAAAGTGGCAATATGAAGTAATCTCGAGAAAATTACTGTGGCCACTCCCGACAAAAAAGACGAAAAGGAAAACGGGGATTTTAGTGAGCTTGTCCCGCACTACCGTAGCTTTAACAATGATGCCCGGTGTGCGTTTGTATTTCATCAGTTAATCTCGATAAAGAGTAACCATTTTGCAGTAAGTGATTGTAGATCAGTATATACTCACGAAATCAAATGTTATTTTAGACGTGCCGGTGAGTTTGGGATTAAATTAATCGATCACGTCGTCATTGATGAACAAAATAGCGGATACGTGTCATCAATATCTCATGGTTGAATATATATGTATATATACGGTTGTACATTAATATAATATGGTATCATATTTAATAATGTGGCCCTGTCAACTGACGCTGCACACATCAATATAAACGACCTAGCATTTCAGATAGCTAACATATATAAAGAGCCGTTGTTTTATATAAATGAATGATCTAGTCACAAGCACAAGCATTCCACAGAAAGACAACGTCGTTTCGACGCTCCATGAGGGATTTACATATCAATGTACTGTTATGGCGTTTCCGTCGTGATCTGCAATAACAACTTTCGTGTAGCCAGTGCCAATTTTGAGAAAAGAAAATGCACACTGGATTTTATTCTCGGGTAGTTTTTTTACGCTTTTCGCGGTAAGGACGGAATGCTCGCTTAGTCATAACGCCGTCGAAAGCGACGCGGTGATGGCTGTCGTCTAACACCATTGTTACTTCTACGCCTCGCTGCCATTAATATAGATTAGTCGTCGAAAGTAATAAACAAAACGCCTGATCAGTGTGGCGTAAATGTCTATATCAACTGGTTCCATAGAAGCGCAGTCGTATTTTTCTTTGCTGCTGCCAATCGAATCGCTGCGAGTGCTGTATTATAATCAAACTCAAACCTGATATTTATTTGCATATGGACTACAGCGTGACTACAGGGTGGTCTATATGTATATATACTTTTATTCTACCCAATTTCAAACCCGTTTTAAATACCGTGTTGTAACGCAGTAGTAAAATTATAGCGAAAATGAAATGTAACGAAAAAAACAGGACGTGACGCACACATTAGATGTCGCCGTCAGCTTGAGTTGTAAAATCAAATTGGTGTAACTCTCTCTGTCTTTCCTATGTACTATCGTTTTTGGTCGTGCGTGTATGTCCTTCTGCTGTCACTGGAAACGATCGTAGCGAACACGTAGGCGGTCGGTTTGGTTTAACTGTGCCTAGATGTAAGATAATACAAATTGCCGTGCTTGCCACCACTTAGAAAATCTTTAAAGACCAACAAGGCAAAACTACTCGAGAAAAGTGGCTCATGTCGTTTAAGAAATGTCAACACGACTACATTAATGATATATTATATATATATATATATATATATAT
>QVRM01002850.1:0-185000 GCA_003439945.1 Dermanyssus gallinae
AGCATTGCATTAGCTGTTTGTATTGCTACGCAATTCAAATGACATTAAACGCGTTCATAAGTCTTGAAAACGGCATTCGAGTTCGTCAATCGTGATCATATATATATATATATATATATATAATGTTGTATATGCACTTACCCAAGAGACATCAACGACCCAACCTAAATAGCTGGCGCTGACAGACAGCTCTCATGATGATAGGTGGTGCAAATGCGGCCGCACGGAACCCAGTGGTTCCGTGCGAGACACACAAACTGTCCGATGGCACAGTTTGTGTGTATCGAAGCCGGTAGCGTGGTGCATTCGCGGCGCCTCGCGACCGAAGGAGGCACATAGATGCACGGGTTCAAGCCCCACCGTTGCATATTTGTAGTTACGGGGAAGTTCCATCTTACGAAGCAATGCGAGAGCATCCCGTCGACGGTAATGTTGGCTGAGGGTCAGTCCGAAAAGAACACCGTTTTGGCGGAACCCGTGTACCGAGAAGACGGTAAGAGCGTTCCGTACTTTATATAGTATTTGTCTCATGTTCTGCTCAAAGCCCTTACGGAACCCTTGCAGTGAATATGAAAGCAGGAAATGAGAGCGGTTTAACCTCGATGAGAGGCGTCGTGCTCGACAGAAGTTAGCCTGTTTCATGCATTTCTAGTGAGGCCCAAACTCTCTTAAGAAAAGCTGCCTTCACTTTGTCGAGAGCGATAAACTTCTGAGAGAATAGATCTTCGCAAATTAGTGTAATACTATATGATGTAATTGCGGCGATTTTTAGGAAAGCATCCAGCAGGACTGTTTTTAAAGAGAGAGAGCTTCTATGGCGCAGGAATAAAGGTCATGGCGATAGTGCTGTTATTAACAACCTGAAATATGCGAGCGGAGAACAATGTGCCGCTTGGCGTTACCTCAACGCCCAGATTAGTAAAACTCGAGACAGTTTCTACAGGAGGCACTACAACGATAGGATTATTATATATAAGCTTTTCCTAAACGCTCGCCCCCGGATCTAAATCTTATTGTCTTTGTCTTTGACGCATTAATACGCGTTAAGCCGCTGTGCTCGCTCTATATCTCTAGTATTCTCATACATCTTTTTAGATCCATGAAGACTCTACTACATGATCGGCATAGAGAGTTACGCGAACACATGGGCAGTGTCCACGAATGAGGCCCTATATAGATTACTGAGATAAGACTGATAATGGTAGCGGGTTGAGAATATTGTCCTGAGGTATCGGACGGTTTGCAGGCAGGGCCGGTGCTTCGAACACTGCCGTCCAGGATGACAAAGTTTGCCGGGGCTAGCTTATTCTTGATGATAGTCTTGAGGGCAGTGTCAAATGCCGCTTGATGCATGATGCTGACCGAGTATCTCACGTTGCCGACAAGTACCTGGAATGCGGTTATCGTTTTGAGTCCTGGGCAAAATCTATGCTGTTCCCGAGGACTGATTTCTCACGTCACGAGCTAGAAGCTAAGTCGACGCGCTTAATAATATCTTGTAGACGCAGCGTTTATTTGCAATGGCCCGCCAAATGGATGGACGAGGCGAGTTTTGCCTTTAACTTTAATCAAAGATTTCGACCAGGTTGCTGAATTTTAACCTGTCTCTAAGCATTTGTTGAAAAGTGCCGTCCAAAGGGAAAACAGAAGGGGCGTCGCCTTTATATATTCTTCTTCTTTCGGATTCTTCTTATATTCTTCTTCTTTCGGATGAGGACGGACCGATAGGCCTTCTTATTTTTCAACACCTTAGTCGCACTTTGAGCTTTCATAACAGAGAATGATGCATTTTTCTGTTGGGATAACAGACGCTACAATTGGCCCGATGAGTTACTGACACCATACTATCTCGGGTGCTCAAATACGTCAATAAAGTGTTCCCGCAGACGATCGTAGGCAACAGGTCAGCGAGAAAATGCAAAGTTATTTGTGAAGGCACTCAAGTCTAGCTCTTATAACCATACGATTTTCATTTTCCTTGGCAAAATACATTTTATTGAAGTCCATCAGCTGTCGGCACAAGCGAAGATATCTACTAGTCTTGCTTAAGAGACTAGCTCTTATTCAGTGTTTCATTGTAAATTCATGTTTAGCACTTTACCTTTGCTAACTTTGTCATATGTGTTTAGTTCTTCTGTGAATGACGACGCGGGAATGCTCATAAAATGAGCTGAATCTTGATGATTCGAGACTGTAATGCCACAAAAAGGGTTCTGCTTGTGGGTGCAAGCTTATCAGTCGTAGACAAATCCTTGATAACGCTTGCTCATCATTCCCTGCGATAACCCTTCTTATTTAAATGAAAGAACTGAAATTAAGTCACTTCGAATTGAAGTACTGCCGCAACTAAATCAGCTGGACCTCCTAACGTGGCGTCGTCCAAGTACCACATGTCGACAGAGATGACGTACCGAAACCTTTTAGAGAAGCCTTTACAGAGTCGCTTTCTAACGCTCTTTCCACCGCATCGGCGAGTCGTGCTTTTCTGCGCTGGTTCTGCCCAAACGTCGCAGCTTCTCTTGAAAAACACTCTTCATTGTGTGGCATTTAGCACCACATCTGTGACTATAGTCTTCGCCTGGCCATCTGCTGTCCTTGTGAAACAGTGGAGGCGACGAGATCGATATAATCACAGCAAGGGTTCAGATCTGCAAGTATGTCTTATCTGTCTTTTGGGTAGCTCGCGATGCTGGTCTAGAGGTACTCTGAATAGCAGGCGCTTACCAAGAAGCAGGTGAAGGGAGACTCTCGGCACACCGTGACTCATCCGCAGATCGAGAGCGCACTCTGCCATGAAATCATATCGACACCTTCGGGCTAACGACATATAATGTCATATATGCTACGATGGCCTATTTCGAATTGAGTAGCGGGATTACTGGTATTTTCAGTGTGCACTCTTCTTGTAATAAAATTGATACCATCATCCACACTTTTTGCGAAAATGTGGCCACCACTCCCGACCACAAAGACTTTTTTCAAAACACAAATAGCTCCATTTATTTGTGTTCTTTATAATTTCTATAAAAAAGTACGTTTAAAGGCATACGTATTAATATTATTATTATTATTATTATTATTATTATTATTATTATGTTTAAGGCGTTGGAATTAACTGGCCACAATCAAGCAACATGCAGCATAACGCTGAAAAAAACGTGACACGTTAGTAATATTGCTGTTTTTTTTAATGCCATCCGGCCACAGAAGTCGAAATAATCGTATACTTAGGTACCGTTGCTGTTGTTGCTAATGTTTTTTTTTATTATCGTTGTTCCTGCCATTTGCGTAGTTGTTGACGCAATTTTGTTTAATTCTACAACAGCGTAAAGCACAGCAGGTCTTTATTCCACCAGTGGCCAGTAAGAACTTGTCGTGCTTTTGCCTGTTATGCACACGTTCATCAGCCCACAATTAAGACAGTATTGAAAAACACGTCTTTATTAATTATTAGTAAATGATATACAGTAACTAGCTATTCTTTTGCATGATCGGCTTATAAGGGCCGACGCGTGAATGTGTCAGCCCAGTTGGTAGCTGTTCTACTTTACTCAGTACGACTATTGTTGGTCTGTTAGCATACACAATATGGCAAGCAAGTACTTCAGTATGGGCATTTTCTCTTGTTCAGTTTAGTTGATTATTATCTTCAAACACACGCTCCTTACAGAACATCCGTGTTTCATACATCGTTTTACTTGTCATTTCAGTTATCTAGATTGTTATTAGTATATATTGGTACTCAGTTTAAATAATAACTATAGTAGTAGTAGTAGTAATAATAATAATGATAACTGTGATTAAACAAGTGATGACCAACAGTTAAACCGTACTAATTCGTATCTTTCATTGCTTGGTGTAGCGACGGTGGTGAGGGTGAATATTACGTTATGGTTACGCGCAATTTCTGTTTGGTGCATTGTCTGTTTTAATGCGGGTAAAATCAATAATAATAATAATAATAATAATAATAATAATAATGAGACGAATTGCTAACTAATATAAAAAAAAAAACTTTTTTTTAAATAATAATAAGGCGTGCATCGAAAGGTAACAAAAACATATGGGTGAACCTATTAGTAACCCCCTTGTCAATATACATACAGCCTCACTTTTACAGCGCATGTCGATGCGTATAGTAGCGCACAGGCTCAGGACAGCATGGAAAGGGTTCAAGGCTGGACAATCGCTTTAGTGAGTTAGTGTCGTCGTTTGCGCTTTCTATCCGCCAACTTGCAGCACCGTCTCTCTGGGCCTCCTCCGCGCGGCAGCCTGGCCGAGATGAGAGCTGCCACGAGAAGAAGCGCAGAAGTGCATCGCTGTGCTCGTTTAGCTATCCGCGAGGTAGCAGGCTGATAACGTTCGAACATCGGTCACCGAGACAACAGTATACAAGGGAGAGAGAAAGAGGGGGCCATAGAGAGAGAGTTTTTTGTACTCTCGTGTGTGAGAAGTTGTGGCTTTCTGGCTACCCTCTCTATCTCTCACACTCTCTCGTTGTTTAATACCCTTGCCCATATGCACCATAGGTAAGCGCACGGCTACATCATATACATTTACACACATGTGCACACACGCATATATATATATATATATATATATATATACATACATACATACATATACACATATATATATATATATATATATATATATATATATACAGGGTGTTCCTATTTGTGTGTCCAAAACGCTAGGGTATGGTCAAACTCGGTGAGAAAATCATTTTTGCCAATGGGTGGAAGCCGGGAAAACGTTTTGTTTAGGAGTGAGGATGAAATTTATAAAAGCAGTTATTCTGTCTTTTTTCTCCTACATAGTTGTGCAAAATCTACGTTTGCGGGAGAACCAGTCAGCGCACACAGTAACCGAATATTCTGCACAATAAAGTATACATAACTAGCTTGCGTAGCAAAAAGCGAATAGCCAGATTAAGGAAAGTCATAAAAAGTCAAAATGTTACGTTAACGCTTTTTTGTGCAACATCGTATTTTTTCCATTACGACCAAAAATGCACGTCCAAAAGACTACTCTCAGGCAATAGCAGATTTAATGCCCACTACATTCGTACCAAAGTGATGGTGCTGCGTTACGTAGTTGCCAAGTAACTAAGCTTTTTCGACAGTCATATCGAAAGCGAAGGCATGCATACTTGCATAGGGTGTATGAGAAAGTTAGGTACATATTTTGAGGTTTGGTAGAACTCAGCAAGAGAATCATTTTTTCTAATGGAAAGAGGGGGCGGAAACGTCTTGGCAAAATGCTACGGTTCTAGACGTGAAAACTTCAACGTGAAACATAACAACTATGACTGTCGAAAAAGCTTAGTCACTTGGCAACTACGTAACGCAGCACCATCACTTTGGTACGAATGTAGTGGGCATTAAATCTGCTATTGCCTGAGAGTAGTCTTTTGGACGTGCATTTTTGGTCGTAATGGAAAAAAATACGATGTTGCACAAAAAAGCGTTAACGTAACATTTTGACTTTTTATGACTTTCCTTAATCTGGATATTTGCTTTTTGCTACGCAAGCTAGTAATGTATACTTTATTGTGCAGAATATTCCGCCAAACACGCCGGTATGATCGGTTCCTTTGTGCGCTGACTGGTTCTCCCGCAAACGTAGATTTTGCACAACTATGTAGGAGAAAAAAAGACAGAATAACTGCTTTTATAAATTTCATTCTCACTCCTAAACAAAACGTTTTTCCGGCTTCCACCCATTGGCAAAAATGATTTTCTCACCGAGTTTGACCATACCCTAGCGTTTTGGACACACAAATAGGAACACCCTGTATATATAACATAGATACATATACACATACATGCATATAAATATATATATATATATATATATATATATATATATATATATACATACATATACATGTGTATGCACATACAACCCATCCTTGTTGCTGTCGCATTCTTTAACAACAACTAGAGCTACAACAAGAGAGAGAGATAACAACAACATCGGCAACAACAACAACAACAACAACAACAAGAACACAACATACCTAATGACATTTAGCTGACCAAGTTGCACGAGCTCAGGCCAACGACGACGACTGCCACGACGACGAGGAGAATCGGATCGCGATCTTTACTGTAGTCATCGTCCAAATCTCAAAGCGACCTCGTCCGCTAAAACCGCTTGCTTGTCTCTTTTTGAGACTCGCTGAGAACTCGAGAGAACAAAAAGAAGAAAGATAGGAGGAAGGTTGTAAATGGGGAAACAGGAAAAGTAAAAGAGAGATAGAAAGAGATGGAAGGCGAAGGGAACAAGCCGAGAAGGGCAAGCAAAAGCGCGATTATTACACTATGGGCTAACGGTGGTCGTGAACATATGACAGTAGTAGCAGTAGTATAGTAGTTGTGGTGGTGGTCGTTCTACATAGTAGGAGTCTATTTGTGCCGTAGGAAGGCTTTGCCTTGTTCTCCCGAGTCGTGATTGTAGTCTCTATATGTTGGAGGTCCCTCTTCTGCCGTGGTGACGACAACGACGACGTCTCGTGCTGCTCTCGGTCAAAAGCAAAAGCGGCCCCGCTCAAACACGACTCTCGCGCAGCATCATTTATTCGACGTTCGAGTAGGTCGGAAGTCGAGCCAGTGGTTGCGCCGGGCCAAACCGGGCAAAGGGCCGGGGCCTCACTGTCCTACCGCCACCTGTCTTGCATAGTACAGCAAAAGTTTATATAAATATATATATATATATATATATATATGTACTAGGGCAAATAACAACGTTCTTATACATACGTATATAAAAAAAAATATTTATTTAATCTTCTAAAGTGCTTTTGTTCCCTTCAAACTAGCTTCTGCCGACCCAAATGCATTCGCGTCGTCTTCTATTCCACTCTTTGAAACATTTTTTTTAAACACGTTTTTCGGAATCGAGTTGAGTTGCTCTTGCGAATTGTTCTTTCCGTTCCTTATAGTCTCGAGACGTCGCACGGCAAAGATAGAGAGAGAGAGAGGGGTTGCGGAAATATAGAAATTGAATTCTTTTTCATCAAATAATCCGAAATCAGTAACGATGTGTGATCCTGCGCGTGGCCGTGATGGAGGATCCAAGCATTGCTTGCACAGAGTACACGCTTCCGGCGTCGGAGGTTTTCGCGTAATGATCTTAAAATTTCTTAAAGGTTAAAACAAACGCGTATATGTGTATATACGAGCTGCAGTTAGGAACAGCGGCAAACGAACATCTAAAAGCAATACTTTCCGGGCTGACTCTCAGCCAAGATTTAAAGTCTATGGGACTGCTTTTCGCATTGCTTCATAGACGGACCCCCATAAATACAAATGTGCAACGGTGGGGCTCGAACCCGCCGCGCACCTATATGTCTCCTGCGGTCGCGAGGCGCAGACGAATGCACCCCCACGCCACCGACCGGCTCGACGGGCAAACGAACATCTAACAGCAAACATGTGTCTATCTATTTTTATGTGTCAGGACGACAAAGAGGCGCGGGGTTTATTCTTTTCCTTGTGGTTTATTCTTTTCGGCTTGAACGCCAGCCGTAAGAGATGTGTAGACTTCGGGCTGTTTGTCTATCGGTCTGACTTTGTATCTGTCTGCAATGCAGTCGTCTGCCGCCAGAGTATAGACTAGAGGAGGCCTGACGTCGGCGATTTTTGACTACATTGACTTTTCGTTGGACGTTCTCTTCCCCACCATTACGACGGTAACCGTCAGTGAGTGTGACACCACCATATAGCCATCAAACTCCTCAGTTAGACCAGCATCGGGCGACTCGTTGGGAGAGTCGTTGTCGGCAACCTCATCGTCGTCCGTCGGGCAAATCAAATGATAAATGGCCAACGTAGCGTTAAGAAAAACACACTAGTCGGCCGTTTCTGTCGACAGTTTGCACTGAGTCAACCTTTTCAATTCAAACACGCTCATCATTCAGATGGTGATAACTACACTACACGCCAGCTTACTGGCAGATATATATATATATATATATATATATATATATATATATATGTATACTGTAACCACAAAATAAAATAAAACTATATATATATATATATATATATATATATATATACGTAGGACACTAAGGGATCTATCCGGTTTGAGGCAAACGAGACTCTGCAGCATTAGGGACCTTTTTGTTATTTATAAATTTAAGCGTGACCGAACATTAACCACGGATGAAGCGCCTCCGTCATTTATAGAATGATATGGTACAAATACATTCATACATTCGGCATCGTCCTGTAGCTCTGCGCATTGCAAAGCAAAACCGTGTTAACACCACGTTTATGGCTAAATTCTAGAAAAGACCAAAAAATCTTATCTATATGGTGGTACGCAATTTTTCTTTTATCCCTTGTTAGGTAACGAGCTAGACTTTCTCCGTAGCAGGCCAGAGCAGGAACTGAAGTCTAGATGATTGGCCAGTTAGCTCACTATTGGTTACTGCATTCTCGCCAAAGTTGCATTAGCTAACGCTGCTTGTATATTTTTACGTCTTGTTGATTGCAATTCCGAATTGCCTGGATTATGTCTCTCGAAACGTCCGATACCACAAGCGCAAGGACTCAACAGTAGCTAAGAGGAAAGATGAGAAAGATAGTAGATGTACTGTTATGGCTATATATATATATATATATATATATATATATATATATATATATATATATATATATATATATCGCGATAGACAACGTCCGGCGCCTGTTCGTCCCGACGGCAGTCGCACTCTTCTACCTAATGATTGTTCCGAGGCAGATTTAAGGTCTTGACAGAGTATGGGGACACCTGACTTGGGCAAACTCTTTACTTGAACGGTGTTTCACAGTGTACTTGTAACGAGTACCTTGCTTGTCAATGCGAGTAAGGAGCCACATTGTGTACTTAATGCCAGGCTGTGCACCGGTTGTTGCAATCATTTGATTGAGGTTGAAGACGCCTTGGAGAGTACATTCGAAAGCTTTGTTTCGGAATGGGAAAACAAAGTTGAATGGGTTCGACAAGAGGTTGGAGACCTGGACTTATTTTCAGTGCTTTTCATCTCTGGTCCGATTTTGCATGTGACAATCGCCACGTCCATATCACATACATAGTACCAACATATAAAGGACCAAAGTTGAGGGCAAAGAGGGACATGGAGGGCACAAAGGCACCTTTATTTCACTGGGGTGTGCGCATACAAACTTCTAGGAGGAGCAGACAGATCTTATTTGTGTTTTCTAATGTGTACGAAGTATTTTGCGTCTGCCTGCCTGACCATTACAAAAAGATCGCAGCACTGCCTCTCTCGAATACCATGCCGAAAGCAGTTCCTTTTTAAAATTTAAACACATGTTACTTTTTTTTTTATCAAGGGAACCGCCTCCCTTTCACTTCGATAAAAATAAAGGTGCCCTTGTGCCCTCAATGTCTTTCTTTGCCCTTAACTTTGGTCTTTTTGCGGACGTTGTCGGCACGCCCGCTTCGTCTCCAGCTTGTCCTTTCTTCTCAGGACGCGCTCCACAAGGCTGACTTCTTGGACCCATTTGCGTTCGTCGTAGATCAACTAGATTCGTCAGCGCCGTATCCGTAAACGCTAAAGCAGCCGCTACCGGTGATCCAATACGTGCGTCTTCCAGTGCGTCCACTTCGCCGGTCCCGCATGTCACGTGCGTGCGTCACGCCCACACGTGCCATGCGGGTCCGGAGCTTTGTCTATCCTGTGCAGGCACCTCTAGAAGCACCCCTGTCCCGTCATTGACTGCGTCAGGTGTTAGATGACGGTTCAATGTTCTTTGTTATATCATTTTCTGAGATCAGGAATAAACTCGAGCGTTTGCTCTCGGGCTGCAGCGTTCTTCTGTCGTTCGCGCCTCCGCCGAATCCGCTTTTCAATTATGATGAGCTCATTGCTGATGAGGGCCATGTCGATGGTCCTTGACTCCTGGAGAACAAAATGGCGACCATCACCCTGCCCTCGAACCATTGGTGCTTCAGTTTTGTGAGTTAAAGCGCTTCAACACCTAACCACTGCTATCTACCACTGCATTGCATTTGAGAGTCACAAATACCTAGCCAGGTCTCACCACCGAACGAGTTTCGAAGTCAAAGAAGACCGACCGTCGTCGAATTTTATCAAACATTTTCGAGCCAGAACGACCCGCGCATCTTTTTTGGTCGCGTGAAGAATCACAAGGCATCTAAAAAACAGATCTTCTGGTGTGTCCGAGGTAGCTATGAAAAATGTTGTGGCACTTAAAAGTCTTCTTTAGCGATGCGCATTCGTTGCTCCACGACATTTGTGGCACAGGTGGAAATGTCCAGTTCGAAAATTCTCCTACCGTCCATACATACTTCTCAGGAATAGGGCTTCTTTATATGGTCGATCAAGGCTCTTTAAACACCTTAGATCGAAACAGCCTAATACAGTTGATATTCGCTGGAAGCTATACAACGTAATTGTGCGCTGTTGAATTTTTAGAGCATGGCTGTCGTGGCTCGACCGACCCGCTTATGCTTGCCATTCTATCTTTCCGTTGTCTGTGGGAGATTCGACTCGGATGTTGTACCCAAATGATAACCAACTAGTGCGCTGTTCGCTAGTGACTGCACTTGAACTCACGCTCCACTACGCTGGAAAATGCAAAAACGTTTGTTTTTATGCGTACGTATCATAATGTATATATTTCCGCATTATACATTAATCTTCTATATAAACACGCATAAAGACGCAGTTGTCTTTTCGCTGCAGCGTCTAAAATGATTGCACAACACTGTTGGCATCAAGCATATATATATTGTTCATATACGAGTACATATATATATATAAATAAATATCGCTTGCTGTCCCTAGAGTCGTCCTACGATTGTATGCGCTGTATAAAAAAAAGAGGAGAATTCTGATATGCGTATTTTTATCCCCTAAAATCTATTCGTCGATGCGTAGCATAGATCATAAGGAGCTCATCGTCCCAAAGCTGAGGAAGGTAGACCGCGGGTCTACAAAGGGGGGTGGAGGGTGTAGAGTCCGTGCTGATAGGCCGTAGCGCAGAGTGTAGCTGCGTAACGTTGATTGGGCGGTGGACATACATCAAGGCCAGCGGTTTGCCCATTACTATTCCATTAGTAACGGAAGACGGCCGGTGGGGTTCAGTGAGGTTTGGTGGGGTAGCGATGGCGACGCTGCGCGGCCAAACCAGACAGATAACGCACAGCCTTGACGGGGGACGCTCGGGTCGCGTACGGACGTCCGCGACGTACTCGCCGGTCCCCCACTGCACGCATATACGGGCATACCTATACATGTATGTATGTATGCTTGCGTGTACTTATGCATCCATGCACAGAGAGTAGCGCTGGCTTACTGCATATCAACCAGTAGTCGTTGTGACTATGGTGGTCGTCGATACCACCGAAATCGGCTTTCTCTGCTCGAGGTATCTTTAACGAGGCAACAGCGGCCGAAGCTGAGAAGCCATCATAGTATTCAGCGTCGATGTCAGTTGTTTTTGTGCTTGTTGTTGGTGTTGCCGTTGTTGTTTGATTGTGTCATGGTTGTTGTTGTTGTTTTTGTTGTAATTGTTGTTGTTGTTGTTGTTGTTGTTGTTTTTGTTGTTGTTGCTGTTGTTGTTGTTGTTGTTGTTGTTTTCATGTGAAATGTTTATTTAACACACCGAAAAGACGTGGGCGTTCATTTATAACTAAGCGATTTTATTTATGAAAATGAAAATCTCGTAAAATGCGTCGTGTGCATAATTGTAAGTTTTTTACACTGGGCCTACTAGGCATGCACGTGTATGTATTACCTGCTTATTAAGCGTATTACCTGCATTAAATACGTAGAGGAGGTAAGTGTCGGTAAGTGTCGGAGGAGGTAAGCGGAGAACCTGCCGGTCGCCTACTGCGTTTACTTCATATTATATATGTAACAAATACTACGTCACCATCTAGCTCCGTGCGGCTAGTATCTAGGTTCTAGTTTAGTTGTCGCGCCGCCTAACGGCAGCGAGACAAGCGCAGCTAATTCGAGCCTTTCTAAGCTATGCCTTCACTTATAGCTCTATGAGAACGCAACACTGTAGTACTATTTATGATATAGTTTACGACACTCAAAACAGGCGCCACTCTTATTTAAAGTTCTTATTTTTGCCTAATTCGTGTGTAATTGATTGCGGTAAAAATAAGCATATTAACAAGGAAAGTAGCATTGGTGGCTCTACCAAAACATTTATATTCGCATCGGCTGCTACATAATTGCACCTTTAGTCTTTGCTTACACGTTCTCGCTCGAACGAGCTAAGTCGAGCTTCGACGACAAGCTTATGTCGCTCTAATCATGCATGGTCATGCGAAAGCGCTCATGTAGAGACGCTAAAGCAAAGGCATGGGTGTAACTGTGCAGAAGTAATTGAACTGGGTAACCTGGGAAGAAGATGCATTCTAATCTTAGCTACTAAGCAAGTTGTGGATCTTAACTGCGCCCGCCTCTCGTTAAACGCATATATATATATATATATATATATATATATATATATATATATATATATATATATATATATATATATATATACATATATATATATATATATATATATATATATATATATATACATACATATAAGGTAAAACTTTACTCTTGGTCCCACACCATAAAAATCGACGCCCTTGATTGGGACCTGTCCATCCATAAATGTAGACTCCTGCATTATGGACATGAAAACGTAAGACACCCTTACAACATTGGGAAGCAGGAGTTGAGCAAATTTCGAGTTGTGAACAACTTGGAGTTCTTACAAGCAACAAATTATGGCTTCGAACTTATAATTGATGTTGTCACGAGGGCCTGGAGACGCGCGAACAGGACCTTCCGATTATTCGCCTGGAACGAGTGTAACGTATTTCACGAAACGGGTTGCACTCCGCTGTCATGTTAATCGGGATTAACAGGTGGACATCAGGTGAATAATTGATATGCTTAAAAAGCTAGATCAGAAGATGCTGTCCCAGATGAGAATGAACAAGATGTTTGCGCAAACGCAAACAGCAACACGTAAGGCAAGGAACATTATTCCTGTGTTCATCGCACGCAAGCGCTGCATCAGCGACCCATATTCATGTATGATCCATAATATCCAAAACGGGACGCCAAAACATCATGTACAACATACAACTGCCATCCACTACCCGCAGCGAAAAAGTGGGCCGTGACATCCTTTCCCAGGAGCTATGCAGATGGTATTGACTTTCCTAGATACTTTTTTAGGACCTGCTGTCTGCGTAGGATCCGTCGTCAAATAACTGGCAGATGCACTGGCAAAAGTTGTACACATTTTTCGGTAGGGATTTCACTATGTAGCCCTTCAACCTATTATATTCGGGGTACGACTATTTGCTCTCAAGAAAAGACACGGCTCTCTCCGCCCGAAAGCATGCTCGTCAACACTCCGAAGGTTAGCTTCGAAAATAGGGTGCGCTGTCAACAGAGCTGAAATATTATCGGCAATTGGTAATCATCAGTTAGGTTTTGCAACTACTGGCGGTACGGAGATCGGAATTTACACCTCCTGCTCCTCCTCACTCTTATAAACTCCCGCAGTGGCCCGATCGTTCTGGTTAAGCTAGATTTTAGGAAAGCCTTTAACAGCGTCAGAAGAGACCACCTGCTGACAACGCGGTGAAATGCCACGCCCCGCAAATGTTTCATCAGGTGGTACATGCGGCTTACGCCCAACCGTCGCACTTGGTCTTGCTGCACGCCACTATATATTCGGCGTCCGGCCTTTAACAAGGACACACTTTAGGTCCGCTTTTGTTCTGTTTGTGCATAAAGGACTTGATCGACTCGTTGCAGTGACCTCTAGGTAGGTCCTGATACCTGGACGACGATCTGATTGACGACACTGTTCCGATTAGGGTGGGACGACGCTATGCTACGTGGGACGACGAGCAGCTCTCGTATTCCCCCACCAATATAGATGCGGCGATCAAGTGGGGCCACAGGCCCACGGGATATTTAGCTGCGCCTTGAGGTCTTCTGGCTTTCCTTGAATTCTCGAGCCTCCTCCCCTGGTCTTTGCAGGAATAATGGAAAACGACTGACACTAACGTCATTCGAGATGGGTCGCTTGGTGGTATGGGATACTGACTCATTGGCCCCATCAATGGGTCAGTGCAGGAGGGAAACATGCTGGTCACGCGTCTATATTGGCGGAGGTGAATACGTGCAGAAAGTATGCTAGTATTACCTACTCCAACGACTTTCGCCCGCTGCCATTCGAGACGCTGGGGGGACCTGGTCCGAAGATGCACAAACTCGTTCAACGTGTCGGCAAGGCGCTCAACCGTTCGACAGGGGACACTAGAGCTGTCGAGTACCTGCATCAGATATGTGACGTTTTTACTTATTTTTTTTCGGTGTACACGTTTATAAGGAGACAATTGTTACCTCTTGTATATAAGCAAATAAGCTGTTACTTTTTTCGGTGTACACGTTTATAAAGAGACAATTGTTACCTCTTGTATATAAGCAAAAAAACAACATGCATATTATTGCTATGTGTTGACCACATAACATACAGGCATATATGCAAAATGTACATTTCTTCGCTACCTTGAATGAGCAATTTCAGTCTTTAACTGGCCGTCTTCATTTAAACCAATCAATTATATCTAACATTTACCAATTATCAAGAGATAGACACGGCTATTTTCAATCAAACATATAGATTATGTTTTTACTTCCTATTTTCCACCAATTAAACATTAGTGGTTTGTGCTAGAATATGCGCATTTTGGTAATTTGCTAACGACACTTTTTCCAAACATGAGCTTCTGGCATGGCTGTGACGAACGGCAACGCCTCCGTTAGATCAAAGTCGGCCAGAACTTGATAATTTGTCAAAACAGTGAATCAAAATTCTCGACAGACACAGACTTCTAAAAAATGTGGTTTGTACACCTTAGGTTTGTACACCGCAGGTTTTGAAATTTGAAAAGCGCAGAAGGCTTATCGCGATGGATATGCACTTTAGAGAATTTGACAAAGCAGCGAACTAGAGTGTGGACGACCTAGTGAAGGATACTGTGAACTGGGTTAAAACCAACAATTACCTGAAGATGCAGCTCTCATTTCATCTATCTCATCATGAAGGAGAGAGTTTGAACAGCCCTGTACTAGTCAAAATTAATCACTCGCTTAATCGGTGACAATATATATATATATATATATATATATATATATATATAGTGCAAATGTTTCTTTATCTTAATCATGAGTTCTGAGCATTGCTCAGTTCTGTGGACACACACAAGTGTTCATATATGTAAACGGCGTTGACACTTTTCATTGAAACACTTATTTTAACAGCATTCGACAATGTTTACAATAAGTAATAAAGGGTGGAGGTGAGTGATATCTATGCACGTTTGTCATCATCCGCAGCCACATCATCTTCATCATCATCATCATAATCATGACCATCATTAATGAACTCGTCGCCTAGCTAATGTTAAGCAGCAGTGAGATAGCGATGATCGTAAAACTCCGAGTTAGTTCGCGCACTCGATTAGTTTGACAGATAGGCGGGTGTCTCGTGTATAGTAAAGGCGGCGGCGGTAGCAGCGGCTGCGACAACCACACGGCCACGGCCTGCGTATGACGCGGCCGACGAAGAGCGGTAAACGGTGTGTTTTTAACGGGCAGGCTGGATAAAAATCGCAATTTGTATTTCGTGTGCGGGGGCGTATCATCTCGAGTCAACAGATAAAAATCAGACAAAAAGAATAACAATACTCTTCTACAGACAGCCAGCCAGCCAGCCAGATACACAGCCAGTCAGAGCAATACGCCAACATCCTGACACTCATGCGCGTGAGACGAGACTCACAGACTCTGCTCACACAGAGGCACAGTGTGGCGTTCGTACGGCGATCCTCGGCGAAGACGACTCCCGAGAGTCATTTTTCATTTCAGCGCTGTGTGAGCTAGAAACGAAAGATGGTTTTTGTTTCGTTGTCGACTTGACTAAGTTCTGCCTGCCTCTCGCGCCTCACATGTGGAGCTCGGAGTGGGTATTTAAAAAAAAAAGATTTGCCATATGTATGCACGTATATATGTATATATATATATATATATATATATATATATATATATATATAAATAATTTTTAATGGTTTATGTATATATATATATATATATATATATATAAATATTTTTAATGGTTCATAAATACATGTACAGAACACCTTAGGAAACGCAACGACCAAAGGATAGCAATAAAAAGCCCATGTTTATACAAATATATCAATATATTTTTATTTGTCTCTCGTTCTCCTTCCCCGCTTTCCGCCTCCACGCTCTCTTTCGGTCTGACGCACTCTATTTGTCACTAATTTCGTTCCTCCTGATTCTTGAGCGGGGCAGGCTTGTAGGTAGTCGTGTCTCGCCCGATCGGCTTTTAGCGCTACAAGTGTAATGTACTACTGTATATACAAGCATACATAGTAGAGTGTGTATCGGCCGGGGGGAGGGGGGGCTATCTATGCCTTTGTGTGAAGTTTTTGTCCTCGCCGTCAGGTGCTTTGCTGCCAGAAAGTGATGGTGAAGGTAACGATGAGCAAGACGACAAAGGTGGGGGAAGGGAGGTGGTGGGAGGTGGGAGACGAGATGGGAGAAAGCAAGAAACGATACAGCGTGGAAGACACCGACCGCGATACGGGAAAACCGACGCGCTTTGGTTTGGACGACGACGACAACGATGATCAGCAGCACGAAGGTGACGGCGACTTGGGTGAAAACTATGGCAGCAAAATAGCGCGCAACGAACCGCGCGCGCACGCGAAAAACTCTCCCCGTTAAGCAGCCAGCAGGCAGCCAAACAAAATGGAAGGACCAGACGAGGCGACCGAGCGAGCGAGTTCTACTTCGAGACAACAAAAACACACAACAATAGGACAAACAAAGCTTATACTGCTGGGATAACCACTCTCCTCTCTCTCTTACTTGAAGGACTATCGCGACTACGGCCGGCTACTACGTGAAGCGGCTAGACAAGTGAACATAGCCATCATAGCCTGCCATAAAGCCAGTGATCTGGTGCTACAGCGCGACCCGTCGTCGTCGTCGTCGTGGACGACTTAAGTGGTGACGGCGGTGCGGTGAGTACCTAATGGGACGGGGCAGGCGAGACTAAAAATATCAACGACACAAACAACTGCGACAACAGCTACAGCATCAGCAGCAACAATAACAACAACAAAATAATCAGTAGCAACAACAACCACAACAACAAAATAATCAGTAGCAACAACAACAACAACAAAATAATCAGTAGCAACAACAACAACAACAACAACAACAAAATAATCAATAGCAACAACAAAAAGAACAAAATAATCAGTAGCAACAACAACAACAAAATAATCAGTAGCAACAACAATAACAACGAACAACAACAAAATGATCAGTAGCAACAACAACAACAACAACTACAGCATCAGCAGCAACAATAACAACAACAAAATAATCAGTAGCAACAACAACAACAACAACGAACAACAACAAAATAATCAGTAACAACAACAACAATAACAACGAACAACAACAAAATAATCAGTAACAACAACAACAAAAGAATCAGCAGCAACAGCATCGCATCATCAACAATAGCATCAGCAGCATCGGCAACCGTAACAACACCAACAACAGCGACACCCCGGCGGCGGCGACCTCATAAGAATATTGAACGCGTTTTTTTATTATTATTATTATTGCTGTGGTGCAAGTTACCGTATACTATTCGGGCGCAAAACACGACTTCGACTGTGGCCGTGCCAGCCTCCCCTTACTATGCCCACTGAGAATGATTAGAGCCCCCCCAAACTGTACCTCCCTCTGCTGGAAGACATCATTTTCTTCACTGCGCTTTGTCACTTTCCATTAAATGTTGCTTCTTAATCAGGATCATCATCATCATCATCATCATCAGCAACAGCAGCAGAAACCTTGTGCTAGACATTCGGAATGGCACGAATACGAGCCGCCGTGCTAGAATCGGGAATAATAACTCTCATGATCTCGACCTCATCATGGTTCCACCGATATTGATTTGAAGGCTTTTTGTTACTCCTAACGCATGTTGTTTGTTATTACAATTACTATTGGACAAACTTGCCTTTATAATACAAACTGTTTTTAACATTAGTGAAGTATGTTAATACCCATTACTCATTTCAGAAGTAATAGCTGTTGTTTTGGTCGTTATCGCGGTGACCTTCCTATATTTTCCACTGACAGGTCATCATCTAAGAACATATAATATTGGGCTTCTGCGACTGTCCGGCTGCACTTCAAAAAGTGATCAATAAGGTTTGTGTCCACAAGTTGAGATAGAATCCGTTTGTCATGACTACGTATGTTCAGTGAGTTGAGTATGTTCAATTAGAGCGGTATAGCAATGTCGTTTGGTGCGAGGGCTTCCTCTTTTCTGTGGAGTCTTTTTAAGAATCTCCTTTGCACACTTTCAATCATGCCTATGTACATTCACAAATGTGGATGTTATGCGGTTGAACAGTATACACATTTGGACGTCAGAACCGATTTGTACAAATGAAAATACATCGTAGGCTCCTTAATAACGAAACAGCAAAACAACATATTCGCACTCTAGGATCCCGCGTCACATTGGCAGTTGGCAGTATTGACCCACCGAGTAAGTCGTCTAGCTCGGAGGAGCTGTGCTTTAAGACGAGACACTTATGAACAGAGAGCTGCACACGGCTGCCAATGTTGTCAATGCACCGACGGCTGATGCCGTTAACAGCGGACTGCGGTGTGCGTGTCTGCTGATGAGAAGTCAAGCTCGCTGTTTATTTTATTAAGATCGTCTGCGTACAAAGTATGTCTAACACTCACTGGTATATAGAGTTTCAGTCTAAAACAAAAATGTTAGGAAAGCCGGTTGCGAAACAACTCTGCGAGCCATTTGCAGATCTGCGGCCGAACCTCGAGCGCTCGTGGTTTGTTGACTACAATCATATGTGGTATGATCGACCCTTGGTCTTCTAATGCAAATTAAAACAATGGTAATGTTTGTCGGCGTTTATGTCTAACGTCCAGTCGTGTGTCATTTCTAACAGTCGCGAACATGTAGACCGACGAGACATAAGAGCATGTTGCGCCGCATAGAATAACGTGTTTACGGTCATACAACTGTCGCTGTGCCTGACTAGAACCCTGTCAGCAGAACAGCGCAGGTGAACGGAGCACTGCGACACGGAACGATAATTTTCGACGCGTTTCTTAGGCCCCTTTATATGTATTAGGGTCACAACACATTGCTAGTAGGGATTTTGAAGAGACTATAGAGTCGCTCAACGATCAGCTTTAGCGGCTCCGCTAGAAATATAGCCAGTTCTTGAAAAGATCGGCGGGATGCCATCTTATGTGTAGCTGCATTTAGACTTTAAACGCAGCAACTGCGAGCGAATGTCACGCTTGCTGATCTCGAAGTATGCACAGGTGTCGTCGGTAATGCGCTGATTACTGGAGAAGCGTTGAACAGAGACGAGAAATGCATTGCGAGAAGCTTAGCCTTAGTCTCATCGTTCGATGCAGAGCGCGAGTCTGATTCTGAGGAATGTTCAACACCGTCAGGATGCGAAGTCGAGCCCGGTGGCATGGTGCATTCGCGTGCGCCTCGCGACCGGAGGAGACACACAGGTGCGCGGGTTCGAGCCCTACCCTTGCATATTTGTATTTACTGGGATCCGTCTATGAAGCAATGCGAAAAGCAGTTCTGTGGGCGTTAAATCTTGGCTGAGGGTCAGCCCGAAAATGTCTTGGATGCGAAGTCGCTGTGTTGCTTTTAAGAGCGTCCGGTTCGATTAGGAAACGACAGCATCGAGTTCGAACTTGCAATACATATCGTCAACGCCGTAGCAATCGGACCAGAAATCGTTCCAGGCAATCAGGTTTAAGTGCGCCACTATTGCCTAACATTCACTCCCTGGGAGTAGGCCCTGCTAAGCAATTTTACAGCTTTGGTAGCGTCAGTTCAACTGCAACATGTTTGTGGAACGCCGCATCGAAACTCTACTAAGTTCCTTCTGAGGACCACTGCCAGAGAGCGTGTATCCCTGCAGCCAATCGGTAACCTCAACACGACTGGAGTGAAAGAGAAAAGCCCAAACTAGGCAGGGTCGCTGCTGTCCAGGGCAACCCTTGGGCACACCTCTGACAGGTTGACAGCCACCGATTCCCTGACAACTTTGGATAGGATGCGTACTAGATCCCAATTGCTCCGTAAGGTCGAGATTGGACTCGTTCACGACTGTGACATGTTTACGGCCTTAAACGACATTTAAGCTATGCTAAGTGGGTGACGGCGCTGTAAAGTCTTCGCTAATAGATGCGTCCGGGTGGGTAACACCAATCTAGTGGAATGTTCTGGCTTCCATCGGCATCCGATTTCTTGAATACCCGCGGACAGCTTGGCGAATTGGCATAGTGGGGTCTCTCGCAGTAAGTACGCTTGGGCGGGTTCAAACAGCCGGCACGTAGGTGATCTCATTTGCCGCACTTATAACAAGCCATTGGGAGTTACTAGTTAACCGCAATATGGCCAACCCATTTTTATTGGAGGCTTTGGAAAATGCACTATGCACAAGCGGAGGTGGCAACCGTCGGCTTCTTGTGGAGGACTCTCACCCACTTAAACCCCGTTTTTCTCCGCAATCCCTCAGGGAATTGTGTGGCATTACTTCGAGGCCAAGAGAAAGGATTTTCTTACTTTAACCTGCTTACAGATTTTCGGTAGTCTTGTTCCAATAATTAGGGGTGCGTCGAGACCTTGCGGAAGGCCTGCATGCATGTCGCCTCTTAGTAAAACCTTCCTAGACCACTCTTCTCGACCTCCTGTACGGACTCTTCGACTCTGTTCCAAACGTGTTTTCTCCTTCATGAGAGTATTTAGATAAGCAATTTGCCGAGACCAGGCAGCGGGGGTCTCCATCATATGAGGCACAATGTCGGCGGTGTGGCGGCCGGCGTACACAACTCCGGTGACTGGCAACACGTTGTTTAAGCTCTACATTAGGCCACTGTGTGTTTTGTTTTCAGGCTGGTGAAGGTGGCTTTCGGGCATGCGACCAGTCCGAGGCATGGTCAGTTTATCGTTTGCTTTGCTTCCTCGCAATTATTTAGCCAACCCTGTAAGAGTTAAAGCAGACTCTGGCCTGGCCGGGTTCCCAAGCCACTGCGTGCTAGTTGTAGCCAAAAAACACTTAAGCCGTTGGGTGCCGGTCGAAATTCAGAATCACTTTTGCCAGAGGCTTCTTTTGATCCCCACAAGAAACGAGCAGATGCCCATCTGTGGCGCCGAACTATGATAGCTTCATTGCAATCTCTTCTACCGTGAACGAGGTGCAGACACCTCGAATCCTGGCCTTAGGCGAGACCAAGACCGGGCAAGGAGCAGCCACCATGTACGTACATTAGGCGTGAGAGCTTCTGAGCCACGTCGATGGGGGCGACGTTATTAAAGACGCTACTATTGTTGCCTGGGAGTCGAATTATTGGCAATAGACTGTAGATTACCCTAAATAGACGCACGTCGAACCTTCGTTAAAGTTGACTGAGCACCTCGTTATATTGAGGTGCATATATAGATATATACACGACGCTGAAGTATTCACCTAAGAGAGGCAGGGGATTCAAAGAAAGAACACCTATTTATTATATTCATCATCAATATCATCTATTAACAATAAAATATATACTATGACTAAAATCGTTCTGTCTATAGCCTCTATAATATATGTCTGTATATCTTTAAAGCACACCGTAAGGACACGTAACGCCTAAGTGAAACAGTTGATTGCAAAGATAATAAAGATAATCTTTTGTATATTATTATTTATTATTACATCACCTTTCGGTATTGCTGGTTGCATTACATTACACTTATTCATTAAATCTCGGAAACGGCATTCGTTTCCGTTAATCTTGGACATATATAGAATATGTTGTATATGCATCTATGCAAGATGTCAGCGACCTAACGCCCAGATAGCTGGCGCTGACCGACATGTTTCATGATCATATTTGGTGCAAACAAGGCCGCAAAATTTGCAGCAACACTCATCGGAAGGGTTATGGAACCCAGTGCGGTGGCACAGTTTGTGGTGGAACCCATGGACGGAGTAGCGGGTGAGAACGTGTCGTTGCTCGAAGAGAGGTTCCATCCATGTATTGTCCAACATTGCCGGTGTTTTGTAGAACGCTTCTGGTACTTCTCTCATTTTCTGCTCGAAGTGCCTACGGAACTCTCGCAGTGACGCGGTGGTCGGAAGTTGGAAGCGATTTACCAGATCCTCGATGAACGGCGTGGTCCTAGACAGACTATCACTTAGCCTGTTTTGTGCATTTTATAGCTTTTGTCTTCGATACGTTAATCGTTAAACCATTTTGCTTGCTGTATGTCTCCAGCATTCTCAGGGACTTTTTTAAATACCTGAACACTCTACCGTATACCACTAGGTCATCGGCATAGAGAGTTATGCGGACACAGGGGTAGTGGTCATTGATAAGGCCCGGAAGATCACTGAGTAAGTCTGAGAACAAGAGCGGACTAAGATTATCACCCTGGGGATAGCCGGTGGTTTGTAGGAAAGGCTGATAGTCCTGAATGCCGTCATCTAGAATGACCGGGTTTGCTTTCAGGATAGCTGCCAGTATACCCAAAACTCGTGGGCCCACGCCCGCGGCGGCTAGCTTCTCCATGACAATATCCCTGGGGGCAGTGTCAAACGCCGCCTTGTAGTCTACAAATACAGCGTACAGTGCTTGGTGCTTGACGGTGACCGAGCGCTTCACTTCGTCTAAAAAGTTCTGGGATGCGGCCATTGTCGAATGTCTCGCGCGAAATCCATGCTGTTCCAGAAGGATAATTCTTCTTGCTTTGAGATAGATGCTAAGCCGGTGTGCCAGGAGGCATGACAATATTTTGTAGATGCAGCTTTTTTTTGCAATGCCTCGCCAAGAGGATGGACAAAGCGGGTCACCTTTTGTATAGAACGGCTCAGAAACACAGGAACTTCCAAGGTTTGAGTGGAATTTTATAAACGTTTTACAGTGCTTATTAATATATTATATCTTTTACGAGTGTATATATAAACATATATGACCTAAGACTCTACTCAAGGCCTACTCACTATACATTCTTCTCTGGTTCTTGCTAATTGTGTGATTGCGTTTTTCTTCGACATAGCACTAAAAAATAGCTTTAAGTCGCTTGATGGTTTGCTCGTTTTAATGGGACTTCACCGAAAGTGTTCTGTTAATGTGGCCGATGTACATATGTTCCTACTCTCTGACCTTGTAATGAGTCGTAACATGATTCAGGTTTCATTGATTCATGATTCAGGTTTCATTGATTCATGATTCAGCCTAACATTGCATATTATTATTTTGACATCCGATCGAAAGTTCTTTAGAGCCACCTCCCAGTGGGCTCTAAGTCATCGCGTGCAGAGAAAACATAAACAAACTCTTTGCCTAGTGCTTGGCCAACCTTATCATCAAAAGAGTTTACCATCATTACTGCATGCGCCCTATAAAATATACTAACACAGTTGCTAAGTTAGTTGTACAGGGTTTGCTCCTCCCCCCCCCCCCCGCGGTTATTTAAAATGAAGTGTTTTCTGTTATATTCTGAATGACTATTGAAGCCACGATAGTAAAGTCAATGAAGTCTCAATGAAGAGTGTCGTGAAGTTCACTACGTTTTGTTTACGTGACTGATATATATATATATATATATATATATATATATATATATATGTAAACATTTTAAACTCTAGAGAGCTCTAAATAGAAAAAAATATAACATATGACGTCTGCACTGGTCTGTATTGTCACTGCGACGAGGTACAATGCTGGCTAGGTATGCAACGTTAGTCTCGCAAACCATTGCGGAAGATGGCCGACTTCGAGACATCTACCACCACTATTGAGTGCTATGCTCATCATGATCGAGTGTGCCTCATGTGCTTCAGGCGATAGTAACCTAACTATACATGAGCCAGGCAGGCCGGCGGTCAGTGGTGTCTTTGTCGCGCTTTGACTTTGGGCTTCCTGTCGTTTGAGCGTGGCCGGCCATTCTCGTTCGGGGTGGGTTGTCCCCTCTTTTCGTTGTTGGCGGCCTTGTGGTGGCCTGCCAGTGTTTCGTCGCTCATCTACTCGTCGTTAGCTTGGCGTTCTGAGAGAGACACCGAGAGCAGGTAGAAAATAGGATGAGACAGATAGGGAGAGAGAGGGCGAGAGAGAGAACGGGGGCGAGAGAGAGAACGGGAGCGAGAGAGAGAGAGAAGGAGGGAGAGAGAGTGGGGCGAGAGACGGCAGGCCCTCGGCCCGGATTCTCCCGATCTTCCGGGGCAGGTATTTTCTTGCCGCTGCTGCAGCTGCTGCTTCTCTTAGCAGTGGGCGCCTCACATCAGGCCTTTGTCGTGATTGTCACAGTACCGCCGCCCCTACAGTCGACCTGATCACAAGCTTTGTCGTTGTCGTCGTCGGCGTCATCACCAAGCCTTGACTCGGACTAGACACCCTCTCCCTGGAAAACGAGGAAGAGTGAAGACGAAAAAGAAACGGTCTAAGAAGAAGAACAAGAAAGAGAAGAAACTAAAGAGGATGACTTTAAGAAAATTAAAGAGGAAGGAGGCAGTGTGCCAGCACTTTCCAACCTGTTTTCCACTTTCTCTTCCGCCCTATAAGAAGCCTTCGCCAGGCGGCAGCTCGTGGTTCGAGGCGCCAGCTGCTTGTCCGACCGGTATGTTGGTCTTCTTTGTTTTCTTCAAGAAAGACATTTTCACACTGACGAGCGTATCTCCACACCGACACCTAGGCACAGCTTCTGCCACACAGATGACCCGTGTTGCCCTACCGTAAACAATACTCGCAGAGCACGTCCGTAGGTGCGATCTCACTAGAGAGAGAGAGATAGAGAGACTCTGTTATGTCCTATCGGCTAATCTTTATCTCGGTTGCTTCCCAATCTTCGCTCTACTTCGTTCTACCTGGCTGTAGTACTGTTATCTCTATTTCTGTGTTCTGTCTGCAAAAGCAGATTACCTGTTATCGATACGAACGACCGAATCAGTCCCAACCTGCAGGCAGTGATTGTGTCGTTGTAGTCTGGCCGTGGTTGTTTGCTGACCAGGCCTTGCTGGTCGTGCTGCTAAGTTCATCGCAAATCCCACGGGATAGTGTTATCTTCTACCCGAAAACTTGTAAGGCCCATACCGCGGGTTTTGGAGTGTGGCCACGTCTTGGGACATAAGCATCTTTAACGAACAGGCTACACGCGCTACTCTGCATAGGCTTACAAATACACATCCACACCACTATATAGGAGTGATACATACCACATACGTAACGATACGTGCGTAAAGTGCACTAGACCGATATCAAACTCGCCTTGTAGTGTAATAGCGTGAAGGCGGAAAATCAATTTTCAAATTTGCTCGTCTACTGCTGTGTTTTTGCGTTTGGTATACAAAAAGTGCTACGTGACTAAATTAAGGCTATGCTATGTTGGCGTTGCTAATTGCAGCTTTTTTTTGGTTGATCGTCGTCGTGCAGCACGAAAAACAGTTTTTGATCTCAACGCCTAGCAGAGAATGGATTTTTTTCCTAGGTGCTACAGCCGTATTTGCACCCTCTCGGTATTGAGACAATTGTGATTTGTATTTTTCACCTACCTTCAGTGCCGCCTATTGCAGATTGTATTGCACTACGAGTCTGTGCTCGCGTGTATCATGTTGCGAATGTGTACTGTTTTGCAAGCGCGAACCTTGGAAACCCCAAAAAAAGTTTGGCTAGCTGATCCTGCAAAGGCAATAGCTTACCGCTAAGTTGTCGTATTCGGATTTGACTTATTACTGTTTAGCTACGTAGCGACACAAGAGCAACTGGTCTTTTCCGACAAAGTTAAGTGTTGAGCGTCATCAATCCAAATTGATGAAGTTGTTGTGGTGTTGCCTACTTCTATTGGGCCAACCGTGTTGTCTAATACATGTGCATGGCTCAACGTTGCCAAACGTCGTTACCTAACTAAGTAAATGAAACGTCTATCGTTATCGAACGAACCAAAAAGTACGCCACCACCCCACTAGTCTAGTGGCACTAGATCAGGCAACCAGCAACATCTGCGCCGCTCTATGGATTGGCGTAGTAGCATTCAGCGCACTTGTTAGAACTTCTCAACTTGCCCGTTTTCAATGTCGTCGATTATGATTGACCTCCCCTAGAGTGCGTCCTGCCCTCGAAGTCTCTACCCATCTCTGCGTTCTCTCTTTCTCTATCCCTACATCTCTTTCTCTGTGTCTGTCTGTCTCTAGTGGGTGCTAGTCAACAGGAATAACGCACACCCGTTCATTGCTATTGGCTTCCATGTCCATGACGCTAAAATGTCTGGACGTGAAAGCGGCCCTAGCGAGAGGCCCCAGAGCGACCTAGCTCGACTTTGGCCGCGCACTGACGCGGTCAAGTTGCTCAAACTCCTCGTCCGGCTTCTGCAGATGGCGCCTAGCGCATCTCTCGGCGCTGTTCTCTGTTCTGTGTAACGCCTATGTAGGCAGTCTATGTAACTACCCACCGGCTCGCCTGCCCGCACTCGTTCTACAAGTCGTGTTCTAAAGAAGTTAGCTCCTATTTGCCTCTGGCAGGAACAAAACCGTGAACCGTTTCCAAACATTGAGAGCTTTTACAATTGTTTGTTGTTGCGCTGTTTTTGCTCAACCTCATACCACTGGTATCGTCGTCGCGGCTGTTACGGCCTGTTGCGGTCATTGGGGCTGTCGCTGTTGTCGCTGTTTTTGTTGCTGCTGTTGTTGTTGATGTTGATGTTGTTGCTCATGTTGTTTTTGTTGTTGTTGTTGTTGCTGTCGTTATTGCTGCCGCTGCTGCTGCTATTGGCTCGTCCCACCCCTGCTTTGGTTGGTGTTGCCGACGACGCCCCGACGTCGACTCCGGGTTCCGGCTCATACGTACAGCGAAAAGGCTATGACCGATTACGACAGGTAGGAGAAGTCACGCGGGTCGTCGCTATTGTTGTTGCTCTTGGTGTTGTTGTTGCTGTTGCGGTTGTTGTTGTTGCTGTTACGGCTGTTGTCGTTGTTGTTCTACGTTTCACCTGCAACGTCACTCGTTTCACGACCCACGTGAAATGAACAGCCAAACGCATGAACGAACTTGTTACTTTGTACTTCCCTTATACCCCCGCCTCCCCGCCCGTTGCGCCACACGCCTTCGGTCCACCACGACCCCCCCCCCCCTTATTCCCTCTGCTGTAGTGCCGCAGTTCGGTTTTCTGGTTCGTGGGTAGTGGTAGTGGCTTCTCCTCCTTCTCTACCACCACCGCCACCGCCGCAGCTGTTGTCTGTTTCGCACGCTCTCTCATGCGCTCTCTGCGTCTTATGCGCGCTCTGCGATACGGTTGGCGTCGTTTGGTGTCCTCTCGCCGCTGCTGCCTGCTTCTCGTGTCTGGAGAGCGCACGCAGCCGCTTTGCGCTCTCGTCACCCATATATCTTTTCCTATATATTCTATAACCCTTTGCTTGCGATATCTGCTGCTGCCCCCCCCACTGCTTCGTCCCTACTTCTGGAAAGTACCTCCTATCGACTCCCGTCGTACCGACCGAGTCGCAAAAGCAACAACAACAGCAGCAGCAGCAGCAGAAGCTCGGGACAATCGATGCCCTCTGGGAACCTTCGAATCCTCCTACATTCTCCTCGTTTGTTGGCATAACCACTCGAGTTTACACACGAGACACGCACGGGCCAGATAGACCGACACAGGCCTACAGAGAAACAGGCATCTCGAAAGCTGTTCGTTCCTCCAGCCTAGCACAGCAGAGCACTTGAGTGTCGTCTAAGTTGGAAATTGCGTATATGCGTATATATATATATATATATTGCGCGCACATACAGGAATAGATTACTGGTAATAAATTAAAAAAAATTAGGCTACATTTCAATTGGCTGCCTAAGGGTCGAGTATCCTCATGTTTTTCTTCGCTTGTCAAAAAGTCGAAAAGGTGTGGTGCACAGCAATGCTCTACAGCGCGGTTTGTAGCCAAACTGTGTCGGTTCTTCCGGTATAAGATTTTCTTGCTTTTCCTTCCCCTGAAATATTTATTACTACACTTGCGTGCCTTCCCTTGTTCTGCGGCCAGGAGTCATATGGCCACGCGTGTATCAGTAGTCATCTGATAATACAGTTAAAAAAGACATGGTATGCATCGGAGCATATCCACCACAATGCTTTAAATAAAATGCTGGTTTGGAAGCTTGGCTGCAGAGCACGGGATAGGTACTGTACTAACGACCGTAAACATGCTATTGTGTGCCATTAGGTTTTTGAGCTACTTAAGTCATATGTTTTTATTGTCAATATCGCTTTGTCTTTCTTTTCTCGCTTTTGTTTATTGAACACAGTGCCATATTTTTCGGCCAAAGCACCGCTGCTATACATGCATGCCTGTATACATGTAGGTATGCATGAATAAAACTAGACGTTTGATAAAAACCTAGCTTCCGCACGCAATGCTATCTGGCTAAGATCGACAGATAGCCGAGACAATATATATATATATATATTTGTTTATTTTCATACAAATAAAAAAATACCTTTTAGTCAGGCTCTCGCCCAGACGCATTTGCTCGTGTCCTGTGTGACATTCACTGTCACATCAATACACGCGGCATTCAGCAATCATTCTGCTGATTCGGCGACTGTACAAACATACCGGTAGCCTCATCATCGGCTGAATGTGGCCTAGAGGTGGGGCAACTGAAAGAGACCTGGGTGGGGATAAGAATAGTCCCTGATGGTGCAGAGCGCGGCGCACCATCGATTCAGACGCCGTCGAATCGAGGTGGCTGTCTGGCTGTTTGACCGGGCGCAGGCGGTCGGTGGTCGAGGCCCTTTTCAGGGCCCGTCGACGAGAGGCGACAGGCCGACGCTGCTGGACGACAAAAGGCCAGCTATCGCGACACCGATGCGCCGGGTCAACACCAAAACAGGAAGGCCAACCGAAACCACAACCAGTACCACCACCACCGTGAGCCGAACCCGCTTGGTCGCTCACGCGGGGCCGAGGCCGGGCGTCTTCGTGATTTCCCAGCCAGCACGCGGGAGACTGCTTGCAGCATCTTTTGGTCTAGGCGTGGGGTCGCTTTCCAGGCCAAGGAAGCAGGCGGCCTTTGTTGTAGTTCAACTAGATAGAGGACTGGTGCTTTCTTTTGTCGGGCCCGCTCGGGGCAGCTTCATCGTTATCGCCTTCTGGCTGTGCTGTGATCAATCAAGATTGCGATTTTGCGCATTAACGGTGTAGTAGTACCAGCAGTAGAAGCAACAGCAGTATCAAGACAACAGATACAAACAAAGGTAATCTGGTGACGGCTTCACTGGGAGTTGCCAAGTGGTGTAGCACCTTTAACGATGCATTCGGCTGAGCAACGAGTCGTTCGTAGTCACCAACATCAGGTAGCAAATACTCGAATGTCTATTTCCGTTTTTGGAAACGTAGTTTAGTACGTGATGCTCTACCAAGCATAAAAAATCGTTTACTCTGTCAACAAAGTGGGCAACTATCGATTTAGGAATTGGAATCTACTTACATGAAAAGGTATTCCATCTGAGGCTTTGCATCGCAAGCTCAACTCGCCGACTCTCACAAAATGTGCAATTTCCTTGTTGGGTTTGTATTTGTAATATTTCACCCTCTTGCAAATCTTAGGTCAGGCGAACGTCCCCTTACTCAAAAGCCAAACGAAGGATAAACCTGTGTACAAGTTAGTCTGTTGCCAATTTGCAAAGCTACCCGTAATAAATATGCTCTCTGGAAAACTCTCTGTGCGTAGTAGACCCTAGGTGCACAAATACCTACCACAAAACGAGCACACGTCTAGTGTGGAGTGTCGTAGCGTTGTTGTTGTATAGCCTCATTACCTTACCATAGTTTATGTCCACCTTCCTATTCTTATCGAGGCGGACGCTATCAAAGGTCTGCAAAGCAAACTGTACCTAGTTATAATGAGGTACGCCCAACAAGCGCGGCCCCAGGGACTGTCTAACGTCTTTGCATTGTCAGGAGGAGCGCAGCCAGGCGGCGTTCCTAAAGAGCGGGCGCTACCCCACTCCGCGACCACTCCGGTCCCGTCCACACGACGACGAGAGTCTGTGTCCACCCACTACCTGTTAACAGCTCCAGAGGAGACAAAAACACCCAGAGACCAAGTGTCCCCCAAAAAGCTCACAGCCTTTTGGGGGGCAAGTGAGAACGCGCCGTAGACAGAACGTCTGCATCGCCTATGATAACCGCGCTAGGGGTCGGAACGAGCAAAATTGCAACCAGTCTCAATAGACTCGCATAATGCCACCTCTGCTTCGGTCTTGTTCTCTCTCTCGCGTTCTGTTCTCTTTTGTACGTCGCTCCCCTTGGCGGCGTTCAATGCCCAGACGAACGAACGCATCTGCGCCCAGAGGGCTTTTGG
Organism: Dermanyssus gallinae; assembly: GCA_003439945.1. Taxonomy (NCBI): domain Eukaryota; kingdom Metazoa; phylum Arthropoda; class Arachnida; order Mesostigmata; family Dermanyssidae; genus Dermanyssus; species Dermanyssus gallinae. The sequence goes on from QVRM01002850.1 coordinate 30,527, forward strand.
CAGGCACTCCTGGCACGCAACTTTTCGTGGCAAATTTCAGGCACGTCCACTTGGACACATGAGGGCAGAGAAAATAAAGCAAATTTTTGTCTTGTTTACGATTTTCAATCCCTGGGTTACTGCCTCAATCGCCATAATATGACTACGTTTGTACAAGTCAATACTGTACGTGAAATCTAGATCGTTTGGCAAGTTGGCTTCATTTTTGACGCAAGCAAACAGAAACGTGCGCTTGCGTCTGTCAAAAATTCAGACAATTCGTGAAAATTGCCCAAGACTGCCTTAAGGTGCGCTGAGAGCACATTCATAGCTTGACCTCGATAGCATCCTCTCGTTTCGCCGTATATGACCACTGCTTCTTACCGTTCTGTATAACTCTTTGCATGCGAAAACTAGATAAGTTGTAGTCTCGCAACTATTGCAACCATGCAAAATGTCACGAATGCAAAAATAAAAGCAGTTATCAGTTAGGAACTAACGCTTATGCCCTAAGCTTATTAACATTTGACTGTGATTTGTTATACTAAAACGCAGCTATACCTTATGAAAGTACAACAGTTCGAAGTTTAAACATGGTGGGTGTTATTAATTTACGTAGCGTCTAGATGAGTTCTTTAGTTTCGTCGATGGATGCGTACCGCTCATACAATACTCATTTATGATCGCTGCGTATGTATGAATGTGTAAATGTTATCATTTCTCATGCGTTTCTCAACCGTTATCGACAAACATGCGCTGCCGAATCGTCGCACCACTCACACCGGATGTCTCAACCAAAATCTCAATTTCGTGTCTCAACTCGTCTAAACGCCAACACCAACAACGGTCATCAACTAATACAGTGCTCGTCGCCAATCAGTCCGTCCCGAATCAAAAAACATGTCGGAGGCCGAGATGATGATGGAGGTTAGTACTGCACACATATGCATACAAATATATTCACCTTCACTACAATCTATGTTATAATATATATATATATATATATATATATATAGTAGTCAATTCACGGGAAGCGTGTTATCGCCAGTGACCGCGACGCTTCCTAGGCAGACGTAACTTCATAGGCGGCAGTGGAGGCTAGAGCTACGTCGATGGTCGAGGAGTCGTTGAGGGTCATAATGGTTGGCCATTGCCATAGAGTCGACATCTAACGGCCGGATGGCCGGATGCTTTCCGCTACACCGCTATACAGGAGAAGCTCCGCAAGAAAAAGGAGGAGGAGGAGGATATGTGGCGCGAGTACATCGAGCAGCGCAAAGCACAACGCGCCAAGGAAGATGAGGAGCTGCGGAGGCTCAAGGAGCGCCAGGCCAAGCGCCGTGCCGCGCGCGCCGAGCAAGAGAAAGCCATGATGGAGTACAAGAGGCGTAGCGAGGAACAACGTGCTCGTGGTACGTAAATGTTTATATATATATATATATATATATATATATATATATGTGTGTTGGAACAAACATGCTCGAAATTGAGCGTAAAGGGCGCAGTCAGGAACTGCGCCCCTGTCGTAAATACCTACGAATATATATACATGTCAGGTCCCTTAGAGGCGATCTTTCTAGGTAGGAATTTGCAAATTGGGCTAACGCCACTAAGTTGAATACAATGACTAAATCTACTTGTCAACTCTCGAATGTGCAAATTCTCTATGTATGTGTGTGCAGAACTCGAAGAGAAGAAAATAAAGGAGGCTGAGGCTAAGCGTAAGCGCCTCGAGGAGGCCGAGAAGAAGCGACAGGCCATGCAGGCAGCCAAGGAAAAGAAGGAAATGGAGCCCGCCAAGCCCAACTTCACTATCAGCAAGAAGGACGCCATGGACATGGGATCGGCTCTCGGTAGCTCCAACTTAGACAAGTTTGCTAACATCATGCACGCTCGTGGAGAGATGGGCAAAACGAAGGAGCAGCTTGAGGAGGACAAGGTGACCATTCTGGCGTTGCGTGTCCAGCCTCTTGAAATCGAGGGTCTGTCGGTGGACGAGCTCAAGAAGCGCGCCAAAGACTTGTGGGAGCGCATTGTGACCCTCGAGTCCGACAAGTATGATCTGGAAGAACGCCAAAAGCGTCAGGACTACACTGTGAGTATTGGCAGAGGCGTAAGGTCAGATGCGTCCTCATCCCCTCCATCAGTTTGCGGTTTGTTAGGTTTATTCACTGATAGATTTTCACCAAGGTAGCATAATGGAAGCGTGTCCTGAGAAGTAGTATCATATGCAGATAATATGGTATCTACCTAGCATGAGCAGTTTTTACATAGTTCAGGCTTTCCTTACACTTTTTTTGTTTGAAATTTTTTTAGCTGTTTAAAGCTCAACAAATGCGTAATGAACAAAACATTTTCTTTCTCATTGAAAAACAGCTGAAGGAGTTGGCTGAACGTCAGAGGCAGATCAACAGGAACAAGGCGCTCAAGAAGGGTCTTGACCCCGAAGCTCTCTCCGGAAAATATCCTGTAAGTATTTCTAGTGTGTAGTCGACAAATAGACATGTGTCTCCATCACAGAACAATTTCAGAAATGCAAGTTGTTAATTCTGCAAACGGCCACCCTATGCCGGCTACTAGATAATCTGTACGTACATTCTGCCTGTGTGCAGGAACTCTAAAACGGCAAGATGTAGCGCTATAAGACGACAACTACACGTAGGCAACACGTACACACGTTTCACAATAAATTTGTTATCACTAACCACTTGCTAATCTTTCTCTGCAAATTCAGCCGAAGATTCAGGTCGCATCCAAGTATGAGCGTAGGACGGACAGAAGGACGTACGAGGACAAGAAGGAACTCTTCTCCGGCGGTCTGGAGGCTTCAACTGATGCGGATCTAGAGAAGATTTGGGAAGAGAAGATGATGGCATTCAAGGAGCGTGAGGGGCCTAGAGAGTTGCCCAAGTGGGATCCTGAAAATCCCAAGAACAGGCAGGTGTACAGCAGCGCAAAGACGGAGTACGAAGACGACGACGATGATGAAATCCCAGTGCCCGTGTTCAAGCCGCCGGAGGAGTTCCTGGCGCCGCCCCCGTCCAGCCAACCGGAACCGGAGGCTGAAGAAGAGGAAGAAGAGGTACTATTACTTACTTAATATCTATTCAGTACAAAAACATGCCTCGACGCTCACAATGGGTCTTAAGGAGGCCTGTGGCACAGACTAGTAACGTGAGTTGTCAAGAAGAAGCTTTATAAAATAGCCAAACAAGCCCCGAGAGTGTCTCGTTGGGGTAAGCCCCAAATGCTCACGGCTTAGATCCAAGCATGAGGCATTCTTTGTGCAGCACCTCGACGGGTTAGAATTGGCTGCATCGACACTCAATATTTTTGAATGTATTTTTAAAGCCGTTATTGATTTAAGGCTATGAGCGTATATAGAGCGTTTTACACAGTGCATTGTCGTACATTATCCTGTTCCGTTGTTCTGTTTCAGGCTGAAGAAGAGGAAGAAGAAGAAGAGGAAGAATAAGTGATACTGATTCCTCGGAGCCTCACGATTGCAGTGTTCACCGGCATCCTTTAGACAATCATCAAACCCATCAGTTTTAGGCCTAAGGCAGGGAGAGGTATTGCAGTTCTTTCTACAAGAGGGAAGCACGACCGACGCAGCGTCGACCAATGCCTACGTCAACGAACTCTGACCTCTCTAGATTCCCTCCCAGCAAAACTCAGAAACGTTTAAACAAGCGCATAGACGGTAACCAATAAAGCAACGGCGCGCAATCGGCGAATACCAAAGAGCGCCCATATGTATCGCTTGTTAGCCACAAGCGTCGTTTTTATATAGATAGAGCATTGATCGTATTAGCGTTAGAGCATATATGCTACTAGTAAGTCGCACGTCGTCAACAAGTTTGCTGTTTTAGCAAAAAGACCGATATCAATTAGGTTATTGTAGTATATGTATGCAGTATATATATATATATATATATATATATATATATATATATATATATATATATGCTTCTGGTTAATTTAAATTATGCAAAATCACGATCTAAGGGTTAGGTAACACCGCGTAACCGCCTAAATTGCTTTCCATTCATTTAGCACATTTGTTAATATTTAAAAAAACAATACCTATATCACAGGTCAGTATAAATTAGAGTACAGTAAATTATAGGTGACTATGATTCTATACGCTGACGGCCACGAGAATCACGGACTAAAGAGAATGCGTGTGTCGCTTCGTTCCTAATTTTCGGGATTCATGTAGCTTGTTTGTGTACTTTTTAAACGCTTAGGAATTAGGTAAATAGTAACGGCAGCAGCAACAGAAGGGGCAACAAAAGCAGTAACAACAACAATAACAACAACAATGATAAATACCGATATACCCACAATACCATAAACAGCAGGAACGGCGCTGTGGCCAAAACAAAAACAGCACTAGGGCTAACAACAACAGTGACAAGGCACAACAACAACAACAACAACAACGGTAGTTCAACGTGTGTTCCTCTCTCTCTCTCTCTCTCGCAATATCTTTCTCTCTCGCGGGCGTCGGTCGTCCAGTTTTCGAAATAGGAATTCCTCGCGCTTTGCCGGGGGAACTGGTTTCGTTACCGCCGTTTCTGGTGTTGCCTGGCGCGCAGGCGGCAGCTTTTCCAAGAGAGGCTAAGCGAGCAGTGCGCGGGTGGGTGGGTAAGTGAACAAACGACACGAGAAAAGCAGCTTAGATATTTTGCCCACACCACCACGTATAGCGAGGGCCATTGCCATCGCTTCCATCACCGCCATCCCCACCACCGCCGCCTCCTCCACCCTTTTGTGTCTATGTGTCTTTCCGCCGCCTATTGACAACCGGCGACCGACGACGACGACGACGACCAACCAGACGATGAACGCTGGTCAAAGCCGGTTAACAGACGAGCAATGGACCGGTGGCCTCAGTGGTCCCGGCCAAGCTTTGCGGACACGCAGGACACGCGTCGGCGCGCGGTGCCTCTTCGGGCCGGGCGCCTTTCGTGCCGCCCGGCGATCTGGCTAAACGGGCCACAGTAACGGCGATGGCGACAACAACAGCAGCAACGCCAACAACAGCAGCAACGCCAACAACAGCAACAACATAATAACAACAACAGCAACAACAATCACGACAAGAGTAACAACAATCACAACGACAGTAACAACAAGAACAACGACGACCTACCAAGCTACGGCAAAGGCAGGCGCGGCGTCGGCAACGGCGGCGGCGTTTAGAAAACGGCGGTGTCATTGGCTGGCAAGGCAAAAAGGCATTCCTGGGAGCCGCATGCGTGCGCGCGCCTTGACTCATGCGCGCCATAGCTCACACAGGCCCTACGAGAGCCGCGCGCAGATGGGCATCGACGGACGGGCATACACGGACCCCGACCTGCTTGGCCAGCCGGCCAGCAAACCAGCTAGTCAGCCAGCCATCCCTGCTAGTATTAGTAGTAGTAGTAGTAGTAGTAGCCCAGCGCCGTCGTAGCATATGTTGGTATCGGGATCGGGCCAGCAACGAGGGGCGGCATTTCAAGTCGAGGAGAATCTGTCTTTGTAGCGGCGGCAACAACAACAACAACAACGACGAGACGTGCCGTCACCACCACCCCCGCGGCCGCAGAGGGCGGACGCTGCGTGCGGTCCTAGGCCGCTAGCCATGGCCCCTTACCTAGAGCCGGTCGGCCGCCCGCGCGTTCGTCCGCCACATACAAGTAGTCATAGGGTGCGGCTGCATACAAATGGGAGAATGGGGGAGAAAGGAGAGCACGACGACAAGGACGAGGAAGACGAGGAGTAGGACGAGAAACAAGCAGCAGCTGGCAACAGAGCAGCCAGCGAGCGAGCAGCTACAGGGCCAGGCCAGGGCAGGCCACGCTCGTCGAGATGCCAACGTCGCCAACCGAGCTCGCTCTGGAAATCTGCCGTTTGTGCTTCGCGTCGCTGCTTCGAGCAAAGCCATTAACATGGCCTTTTTAATTAGCGAGATCATTACCCACGCCCCTCCTCTCAGTGAAATTCCCTGTCGTTCGTCGCACGCCGGCGCTTCGCAAGGCGCAAGGCACGGAGACCTAGAAGGAAGCTAAGAGGAGGAGGAGGAGGAGGAGGCTAAGAGGAGTAGGCGCATGGTGCGTGCAACGGCTAGATAGTGAGCGATGAAAATAGATACAGAAAGAGAAAGAGAGACAGACTCAAAGGAAAAGATGAGCGGCGGGGGTGATGGGGTACGGCTACTGGGTGGGATGAAATGAGGGATACGACAAGGGTGTGCTCGTACAAAAAACAGCAGTGATTGTAAGTAGGCGGCACCATCGACGGCACCGACACCAACAACCACAATAATGACGACAACAAGCTAGGGGCCTCGAGAAAAAGCCGACGAACACCGAGGGAGGAAAGGAGATTCAGAGGACGGCGGTAGCAGCGCCCTCGCCATGGTGATTGGCGAACAAATGGGCCAACGAAATAACAGAAGAACCCCTTTTCCGTTGGAAGATAGCTAGTCAGGCGGGGTGTCGCGGCAAGAGCATCTAGGGCACCAACGTGAAACTCGAGAAGGCGGTGTACGGTGTGTAGCTGTGTAACGGCGTTATGTGGTAGCAGCATTACCACCTAGAACCGGGCATAAAGAACCGGCCACCGAGAGAAAAGAATTCGAAGAGGTGTTGGCCGTTAGGCAGACGAGATATAATTATCGAATGAAAGACAGAGTGTGGAAACGAGACAATCCCTAACGAGCGTACGCCGTTTAGGCAAGTTTTGTAGATGACATTTTCATTCTGGTAGCTACAGTGCTCGTTGACGACAAACTGGATTATATTTCTCTTAAAATGCAGGCTTTCCGGTCATCGACATATTTATGAATGAGTGAAATATGCAAGCAGTCTGTATTTTCATCAATGTAGTACCTGCTACAGTTGGTTGAAACGTTTAATGTACCGAATGTCTAGACGCGATGCTTATTTTCAGTTTCACAGTACGTTTTTTCCCGTTGAGTGCCTAACAAACTGCACGTAATCCATTATATAGTTAGAACAACATAGATTACTGTACTAATAACGATTTGCCATAAGGCAACATTAGGACAGGCCCATAATGTGCCATAAATAGCATAATCTGGTAGATTTAGATTTGTCAGAAGTCATAAAAAATAGAACCGGCCTGTTCTCGCTACATTTAACCAACGGCTTATAGCCCTAACAATTAAAGTACGTGCTCTATTATTAAAGTACGTGCTGTGTTATGGAAGTATGTCCCTAGTGTGCATGCATGCAGCGCCACTGCTGCGAACACATCGTAAACTCTGGTTCACGGTTAGCAAGGACGCATCCACAGGCCGGATATTCCTATTTAAAAACGTTGCTAGGATATTCCTATTTAAAAGCGTTGCTATGAATTTTCAAGTTTTGCTTACTCACCATGAGCGTGGCCAAACTCACAATCCTACAAAGGACCTAATGCGTGGGATAACCCAAGTGGGCACATCTTAGGTGATGTCTTACACTTAAACCGGGGAGAAAACTACCGGAATCGGGCAGACCATCAGAGCTATGTTTGACTTGGGCTGCTTGATAAATGTCCTAACTACCGTACTTTGAGCAGATGCAATGACGGAACGTATGCCTGGGAAATCTTAAGACTTTGCGTGCTTTTGTGCTCTGTTGTGTCAAATACCGTCAGGGCGTACCGGCTTATGACCTTGCACTCACCCCAACTTAGTACTAAGCTAGATCCCAACAAACTGGATTCCAGTCCCTTTAAAATGACGCAATCCCATAGATCCGTGAGACACCCAGAGCTCAAAAGTATCGCCAGGATAGCTCCTAAAATGATTGAGTTACCATGAACCATGAGGCCTGCTATCTGTAGGCAATATATAAAAAGTAAAATATGTTCGAGGTAAGAACACTCCGCAATCGTAAAACGGTAATTTTTTGTTTCTAAATTTGTTAGAACAAGGCGTGTCACCAGGGATTCTAAAAATTGGTGCGGTCAACGCGTGGTGAAACTACAAGTATCTTATAGTATGTATCGTATGCACGCGGATGACGTGCTACTACATTTTTTCATTTGTTTACTTTTTCATTTGTACTGGATCATTGAACGTCAAAAGCATTTAGACTACTCACGATTCTCCATGGCCATTGCAGACCTAACCTGCCATGTGGCAAAGGAGTTTAGAAACGCCGTCGTCATGTATGCAGATGACATAGTGGTGGCCCACCGAGACCGCAGTGTCATTTGTCAAATTGCTGACGTCGTAGAAACTTACCTTCACCGTAAGGGCCTGCAAAAAAAATTGCGGAAAACGAAAGTTATTAAGTTTCGATTTGGGGGTCGATCGGCTGCGCAGACGTAGTACCCTGCTGTAGCCAACCGCTGGAGTTTGTCAACTCCTTCCCGTACTAAACTACACCATACGGGAATGACCTTTACCCAGCACATCGGCGACAGATGTTGGGCGGCGATTGCCTCTACTCACACAGAGGTAAGATACCCTCGACGACTGTCTCTTAGTACGGCAGTGCGCCATCTCGAGCTTAACGTCACTAAGCAGTTCAGCAGCGTACTTTAGCAATTTTGTTGGAATGGCAGGGAAACGTGGCCGAAGCCTCGGCAGAGGTATTTATGATCCGTGAAACTATATCGCCAGAATGTGAATTCAAGTGAATAAGTACCACGCCAATACTACTCTCGAGGTCAACCTTGTCATAGCCAGGCGTTCTTTAAGATCCAGGACTATGTTAGGAACTCATCGGTCGTGAAGGTGACAGCGAGATGAGGGGTGAAACTCAGGGGCGGAGCAGCCCGCACGCTACTGGAATCGATGATGCCAACTTGATCGATGGTAGTGCCAGTGTCAGGTCTTACAACACCTTATTAATTACTCAAACTCGTTGAGTATACAAAAGTCACGATTATCTCCTCCCTGGAGACTCCATCCCGCGCCTTGTAACATGTGAAATCAAACCAACTTAAGTTGGGCAGATTTAGATCGGCAACATGGTAAACAGGTTGAGGTACCTCACACAGGTCGTCAAGATATACCGATAGCTCTTGCATATCTTATCCACCACGTTGTGGTCCTTTTGGGGAGTAGGCACATATTAGGCGCATCATATGCTTTGCTTGGATGGGCAAGTCCAAGCGTACACTTTTGGAGCGGTCGTTCAGCATTAGGGCCTGTACCGCCTTTATATCTCGTCGGACTAAGCTACATATAAGCAAACCACTGCCTTGGAAACCACGTTCTCGTCTGAATACCAAGCTCGCCCGAAGCTCGGCATCTGAAACACTTTTCAGTTAGCCAAGTTTCCACAACATAAGTTGCGATTGTTGGATTGAAGTCGTAAGGCTCCAGGCTTCACTATAGAGAATATCGATTCGATTTCCCTTTCGCAGAAATCGGGCATTAAATATGAATACGTTTAACTGGCCACGGTCAGATTCACTCGGTAGGTCAGTCCCAATTGAAAAAAACATTGGTCTAGAAGTGTAGAGTCACTGGATATCCATGCAGAAAGGCTCTTCAACTCTGCTATGTAGTAGAAGTGCCTCCCGCCGCATCGGGCCGCAGCTATGAGTGCTCGACTGAGGATACTCAGCCAGTATTTGGTCGGGCTTAGATACACCACCGAACGACTTGCACTTGGCGTCTTCATCACAAATGTCTGCCGAGAAAAGCTGTTCGGTGAATGGAATGTTTCCTTCAATTACGAATGAGCTGTACACATCTACACGCTGTAAGCCTCTCTGCCTTAAGATTGCCAGCGGCTGACACAGCAAAAGTGTGCACATTCTCGGAATTGGTATCGGACTGCAGTTTTGACACACAAAAACTACAAATCTTAGGAACTCCACACAGCTCGGTTTTGCGAGCTGCACTAAAGCAGCAGGCTCTGCCATCGGGAGGCGGCTGCTGTTTCTTAGCTGCCTCGCTGGAGGGCGTCTGATTAGCACTGTTTACGTTCTGTAGTTTACTAACTAATGGCTAGTCTCGTCAACTTGCAAGAAAAATTCGAATATTGGAATGCACGTGTGGCCGTCCGCTTTAGACTCAATTGCTGAATGTTGCTCATTGTAGCACATTTGTGTCAGCCCCTACACGTATTTTCTCCATAGACTAATCCAAGTGGCACACAGTTTGTGTGGTAATCTTGGAGACACATCCCAGGACATGCAACTAGATATTCTCCCGCGTCGTGGGTGTAAAAAGGCTTGTTGCGCCAGAGGAAATTATGCGACACGTGCATACACGCAATCTTGAAAACGGCTGTCACGAACTGGTGTGCCCAATAGTCAACTCCACGCAGCAGAGAAGTTCCGTAAACAGCGTTACATCAAGTATCACGCAATAAAATGGCAATCACCACTGTTTCAACATATCTCCGTTAAACGCAAAAGTTATAGGCTTAGCACTATTAATTATTCGTACAGGGCTCTCAAACAGAAAACTATTACTTATTTGGCAAATACACGAGTAACCGCTGATAGCTTATGTTCGCTGTCCGACAAACGTTCTTTTCTGCTCACGAATATGTACAGATCGGAACAATATGGCCGTGATGTTGTTGTAAACGCGGAACGCCCTACTAGGGAGACGGTTTTCTTACGGTTGTAGTCTATCATGGAAATTGTTTAGGTGATTTCTCTTTAGTGCATTAGTATGCGATCTTAACATGATACTAAACCTTTCTTTTTAGCTTTGAAATAAAATAATAGAGAGGTGACGCTAGAACTAACGTCACCTCTAAAGAGCGCTATCCGTAACAACTTTGCTGTTCACGTTTATTCATCATGATCGACTAATGCGCACAATATTCACGAGCCGTGCCACCCAAGCATGTCAGTTACGCTAGCTCTTGATGAACTTGTGTTCAATGCCATACACTTCTTCACGTGGTATCGATCGATATCCATTTCACTATACAAGCACTTTCGTTTATTTGGAACATTCCCTCTTGGGACAGAGGTACTGGTGGTACCCCCGTGCCGGTCTATTTTGCAAAGCACAGCTCAGTTTCGTCACAGACCTTTTGTCTGCTGCTAACAAAACTGCGCCCTTTAGTATCATTTCAAGCCAAAAAGTTTCCCTTTTTCGTTTTTTTATTGCTTGTATGTTTCGATAGCGTCGCGGTTTACCTGGCAGTTGTGGTGTTCTGGGTCCTTTACAAATGTGGCTTCGTTGCATTTATGCAGTACAAATGCAGATTGGTTGATTTAAGATACCCCATTAGCAATTTTAAAAGACATGGCTTTAACCTTGCTCCTTGATGTTTTATAAGGCTAACTTGAGGGCAATAGGTCTAACATTATACAAAACTACAGAGATTAGTTTGAGTTTAGATACACAAATGACAGTCTTCGGCTCGACTTGTCAAAGATCCTTCGACATCATGATTGAAAACGGATCCACTTTTTTTAAGAGGTTTTGACAATTCAATCGCACTAACGACTTGCAAATGCTCAAAGAAGTGATACTGTTTACCCCTAAGTTCTTGTTAAACTAATTTGTGCCAGCTAGCGCAAGACAAGAAGCGTTCCTCTGTGTCTTTAAAGGGCGTATAGGCGGTCCCAGGTTTACTGACTCTAGCCATTTTCCTACCAGATTTATTGTACACTATAATTTTCTCCTAAACACAGAAAACAGGGCAATCCCTCTCCTAATTAAAGCGGAAGGCGGCCAGTTTCGAAACTGCTTTGCCAAGTTTCGGGAGGGCCATGAGGGCCGGCGCGAATGTAGCCGAAGCTCTACTGTCAACGAACTCCCGACGACACGACACGGGCTCGCCTAAACACTGTTCCGTGAAGGATCCAGGCTCTTTGCACGCGCTTTGCAGTGCCTAATGGGTACACTTCCTGCAGGTGCAAAACTAATCGGCTTTCATCGGTGTGGTTAATATAGTGACCCAGACGGTTAATATATCGGTTATTATGGTGACCCAGACGACACATTAGGACAACGGCGTATTGTGTATCATCAATGCAGAACTACGGTCTAAAGTTTTCGGGCTAACCCTCAGCCAAGACTTAACGTCCACGAAACTGTTTTTCACACTGCTTCATAGACGGACCCCCATAAATACAAATGTGCAACGGTGGGGCTTGAACCCTATATTTTTCCTCCGGTTGCGAGGCGCAGACCTAATCCACCACGCCACCGGGCTCGACAAGAACTACGGTCTAGACATTCTACTAGTAATAAGAACATTAGCATAGCCTTAGATTATGCGGTCTTTCGTCCATCCTAGAGCCGCCTGGCCTCTGCGCAGAGGACGGCCGGAGTCTAAAGGGAATTACACTTTCACTCCTTTGAGCAAGAAAATGCATGTTTTAGGTTAGAGGTGCAGCCGCCACTGACTGCCTAACCCAGTATATGGCCGGTGGCGGCCCATCCGAAGCTGGCTACGCAATCCACTTCGACCAGCAAGCGTTCTTAAATATCGGATACCCCAACGAGTTCCCTCCTGTGTTAGCAACTTTGGGCGCTGCTGGTGTTTGGACCAGGCATCTAAGCCCTGTTTAACGTGTCGTCCACATGCGGGATGATAGTCAGGGATAGAGCTGATTGAAGGAGAACGGCAAAGACGCCTCTCCCACGGCTTCGATGTAATCCCAAAGTAATACCGAGCCTGGGGGGTGGGGAGGAATCCAGGTTTAGCGAGTCTCAGACTAGTCACGCAGGCTGCTAGTGGCGCATGTGCATCATGCATTCCCAAACCTAAAAAAAAACTGTCGTCCAGTGATAGCAGATCGTCTTTCTTCTTTGAGCAACGTCTAAATTTTGACATAAGGCGTGAAAACGCCTCCGTTCAGAGCGCACCTCTAAAGTCGCCTTCGCTTGGACTAAACTAAACTGTCACTCGAACGAAAAAGAGAGTTATCATGCACACCGGCGCACTGAGTTAGCTCATTCACCGTTATATGTGTAAGCAAGTATATATACGTAAATGTAAAAATATTTAATATTATCCATACGCCTCTGCAAAACTTAGTACACAGCGTGGTATTGGAGACGAGCCCGCGCAAATGGATGCGATTTCACAGCGAGCAAGTGCAGTTTATAGCATGCTTTTGCTTTAACTAAATAGTTTTCACATCTCGAGGCACAGCCTTTTTACGACACATAACTAATCGAGGTAGAAAACTGATCACTGAAGACTGGTCATAGCCGGTGTTAAAAGCACAACACGGTTGTCCGTTAAAACGGACATGATATTATTCACGCTCAAAGTGGCATCCATACATGGTACTTAAGGTATCCAAGTAGCGTGGAAACATCTTAACCCTTCGCATTTATGGTAGGTGAAAAGGGTGAAGCCAGCTTCTGCTAACGCTAGTACTGGGACTTTCGTCGAATTCGCGCAACGCACTAGTATACATGCTCACTGATTCAGTATCATTTATCGATGCACTTGTAGGGCGCTACAAGTTACCGCAAATGCCGACCTGGAAACCTTTCGGTACGAGTATTCTAAAAATGTCTCTAGTACCCAGATAAATTTATGCACCATCGATTATGGATTACCAGGCCTGATAGATAGATCGGTGGCGGCGTGGTCTAGGGGATTAGTGCGCTAGTCATGGTTGTCATCTACCGGGTTGGTACCAGTTCGATCCTTGTTGTTGATCGATTTTTCTTTGAGCGTTGTTTATTGAGAATAGATGATAAACGATGTCGAAAAACAGCAACGTCACAATTGTTCCTTAATAATCATTGTTTGCGCGTGCCCTAAGAACGGCCGCCCTGCAACTTGGCATTTATCTAATTAGTTCATCAATGAATCACTGAGGGACTTTATTAAGGGAAGGACAGGGGGGGGGGGGGGGCAGTTGAACGTCTTCGTCCATGAGAATCGATCCCTTCAGACGAGTTCAGTTCTCCTACCTAAAGATATTGCACCCTAAGCTCTAACTGAACCGCCGTCTTAACTGACACACTCCACAGTTCAAGATTGCGAAAATCGCTCTGTTCGTCGCCAATACACTATTCCCCGTCAATAGTTCCCGTAGAGACACATCCCGGTTTTATCCAAAAAGGTCGGGATCGTTTTGTCGGTGAGCCGTTGTGGACGTGAAGCGGGCATGTGGGGCCATGCCGTGCAGCCTTCGTGGTGCTGTTGGCTTAACTCGACAGCAGTAAGTGGGCATTTGCCAAATATTCATTAAAGAAAGGGGCCGTTTTGACTCGTTGTAATTCGTGTATCCCGTTATAAGGTTGCGACACCCTTTGACACAATTAAACGAATGTGGCAATGCCAAATTCTTGCATATCTTAGCGTTTTCTCCTTTGCTGCTTTGTAGGGTTGAGAATGGAACGTATTTTTTTAACATTCGGTTTGTGTTTTAAGATAATTTGTTTGTCTTTTAAATAGTAGAGTAGATTTTAAACACAAACACATGCCTTAACATTTTTTTCCTTTCATCCTTAACTGTATGATATATATGCGGGCACGATCACAATGAGTATTCAATGATAAATGGTTGATCGAGTAATAATGATTAATCATTTTATCGGTGAACCATATTGAGAGCAAGGAGGACAGTCGCTGAATGCTTTAGAGGCAAGCCGTTTTGAAAGGGAATTTGGCGGTACCCAAGCTGTACAGCCCGAGCACCAAGCTGCACACGGGGCCTTCAGCTAGGCGCTGCGTGGCTTAGCGAAAGATCGTGACGAAGATCGACTTCGAGATGGCACATTCAAAACGAGGTCAGAAGGGAACAAAAAAGCAAACGCTTATAGCAATACTTAACAGGCTCCGCGATCCTGTGAAGGGAACAGAGAGACAGATGAGCATTCCATGAAAAAAAATACGACAGGAAAATAGATAGGTGGAGAGAAGCGAAGCGTTGGCAGAAGACGACGCTAAGAGGTGTGACAAGGGGAAACTCGACAGAGAAAGGAAGTTAGGTAATCCTTCACGTGGCCCTCACGACGTGACGATGTTGATATTAATGTAGAACAGGGGGGGGGGGGGGGGCAGGAGGGTATTCCTCTCGCGCTCTATTCTCTCGTACTCTCTGATTATCATCACTTTGCCCTCTCTGGCCGACGAGGGCACTGACAAGTCGCAGGGCCGCGTTCGATCAAAGCTAGCTGGCGGGCGGCCGCGGTCGTTGCTATGGCACGTGGATGTGTTGACACTGGCAACGTGCGTGGTGCGTAAAAGGAAAACAATTCTGCTTGGAACAACTCAAAGCGCCGTCCGATGCTACAGCTGCTAATATTGGTGGTGGTGACAATGCTGCTGTTGTTGCTGTTTCTCTTGTTGTTTTGCTGTTTTGTATTGCTGTTGCTGCGGTTGTTGTTACTGCTGGTGGTATTGTTGTTACTGCTGGTGTTATTGTTGTTACTGCTGGTGTTGTTGTTGTTGCTACTGTTGTTGTTGCTGTTTTTATTGTTCTTGTTGTTGTTGTTGCTGCTGCTGCTGTCGTCTTACGCAGAAACAACACGAATACGACTACCGCTACGACCATCGCCCACTCATGAAGCCCGTGTGCATTGTCTGTCGCATGCAGTCCGCCTTACACCGCCATGACTTGGGCAGGAAGACATGCAATTGCAACGCCAACAGTAATACTCATCACAACAATAGAGCTAAAAATAATTCCAGCAGCCGTAACAAGAGAAAACAGCGTCGGCGACGACAACAACGATTAGCAACACGATATGGAACAACAGTCAAAATGGCTGCTCCTAGTTTGTGTTCGCTAAGGCGCTGTAGCTATTTGCCAGTCTACGTATACATTTTGTTTCTGGTAAACTTAAGCAGATACAATATGTATGTGTTTGGCCTCCGGAATCGAATGTCGTTCAGCCGCTTATGGCGATACCGCCGGAATCAATACAACAGAGTTACGACAGCACATGCACGATGACCATAGTCAACAACAACAATAACAACAACAAGACCAACAACAACAACAACAAGAACAGCAACGACAACAACAGTAACGGTGGAAATAACAACAATACCAATAACGGTGGAAACAACAACAACAGCAATAATTATAGGGTAATTGAACGACGAGAAGCGCAACGAGACAAATACATCAACGCTCTAACTTTGTTCAGTCACTTTAGCGTAGGGGACAAAACTAAGGAACTAAGGATTGCCGACTAAAGCCGAAGATAAACGCACGCTCGAATAAGACGTGGGTGAGAGCCCATTAGTAATTGGGTAAGAGCAAAAGACAACGCGGCAGAGTTCAGAGAGCGAAAGAGAGTTCCGACCAACTGCAGGTGGGTCTACGGTGGCGCTACAGCTGGCGCAGAGGCACCGGCAGTAAAATATCAGGCAAAAAACAGCACGCCAATCTACCCTCAAAACCCCCCAAAAAATGCTGTCGCGATTGTTGTTGCTTTCGCCGCTTGTATAGTCATTCACCCCTGCACTGTAGTATAAGCGGGTTCATAATAATCTCGTCATACTGTTACAACAACTTCTACTACTACTGGTTTTGCAACAGGTGTGACTATTACTTCTACCACTAATAGTATTTCCCATTTTGTCGTAATTACGACGGAAGATAGACTGACTGAGCTAACCTCGGGTTTCATAAATAGCAAGCCTATTTTCGTCCTTGTTCTCCTTCTCTCTCTCTCTCTCTCTCTCTCTCTCTCTCTCTCTAGGGGAAAGGGGAAACACAGGGCAAGATGAGGAAAAAGGACTAGGGAAGGAATTCCCCGCTGTACCACCGCTGCCGCCGTAACTACGGCCGCTTCTACAGCGTCTACAACCACTATTACTTCTGCCAGAGTGACTCGTATTGCGTAGTATCGTTGCGCTGACCCACGCGGCCGACGCACTATGCTGTCGTCTATTGCCATAACCGAGGATGAACCGCAGCGTCGAACGTCCCCTAAGACCCTTGCCGTCATCGAGGCTCACTCGACGCTCGGCTGAATGAATAGCCCCTTTTGCTAGTGCCACTGCTTTCTTCCCTCTCGGCCCTCTCTGTCTGCGGTATCTGCAGTGTCGGCGTGAAGAATGTGCGTGTGATATACATTGTCCGCATCGGGTTATGTATTTATCTGTCTATCAATATGTGTATATATATATACATATATATTTATATGTATATGTGGAACGCATGTTGTTATGCTAGCGGGATAAATCGAACGATACGTTATATATATATATATCTTCTTCTGTTTAGCCCGCTAGCATAACAGCACTCGTCCCACATCTACTCACTCTGCATATACGTACACATTGGCCGCTGCGGCGGCTATCTGCCGGCCAAACGTTCGACAGACGCAAGCAGGCATTTTTCCCTATCGAGGGGACGGTTGCGGGCTAACTAAGGAGGATCGTCGGTCCTTCCCCGGTTGTCCCTATCGAGGGCAAAACGCGAGAGCTCTGGGGGCCCGTTGCGGCCGCATTTCCTCTGGTCAGATACGATCCCCGGGGGGGGGGGGGGGGGATGCATCGAGATGGTGATGGTCGGCCGCTCCCCTCGAGATGGTGATGGTCGGCCGCCTGGCGCTTGTGGCTTAAGTGCACTGATTACTGTTACATCATCATCACGTTTTTCCTCGTGGGCCACTCATCCACTACAGACAGCCTCTCGTCGCGTCGCCGCACGCAGCCATAATCGCTAGACATGCTGGTGGCTGCAACTATGTTGTGATGCACGTAGAACACTTCTAAGTAGGCAGCACCTCACACTTTGTATATACGAGTATATATATGATTTGCATACGTCTGATAGTTAAATGCGGCGGATATACACATAGCGAGTGAATACGTCCAAAATGCGTACAATGGTCTACAAATGTTGGTGGCGGTCCAGAGGTGTGATACGCATACAAAATACGAATTGCATGCGCACTATAGGCGGGCGAGAGACTTTGTGAAATATGACTTGTATGTACACTGGACTGAAAACGACAAATATAGCACATAATGTCAAAAACGCAGTTTTGGATTACTCTAGCTAACACTCACACCCTTCACTGGCAAGGCTCTTCGATGGGGCCCTGTGTTCTGCCAATTCACTCTCCACTCCCTAAACATGTACCAGTGTTTCGCATAAGTGGTTCGCCCTCTCTCTCTCTGTCTACCAGGTTTTCAATATAACATACATATTGTTTATTTCGCAATAACTTTGCATTTCAATATGGTACATAATTACAATACGGTTATTATTATATACAATTTCAACACTTCAGCGACCGTATCACCGGGCGAGATAGCGCAAAGACCGCCGTTGCGTCTGACAGCTCGCTGCGTGGTATTTAGAGCATATCTGCGAGCAGAACCGGCAACGACATTGATCGCCAATTTAGTAAAATCCTTGAGTCGAACACACCAGGTAATGATAGCCATGCACAATGTACCTTGTGTGTACACGTACCGGCTAGTGCATGCCATTCCATCCCAAAGCTCCCTAGCGGGGTACACATCTAACTGCGCTACCTCAGCCGAGGCCTCGGTCACTTTTCCCTGCCACTCTAACAAAAATTGCTGAAGTGATTCAGTAATAGGTGACCTAAGCCTGACTCTGATTGTTTTCACTGCCGGTACGCAGTCCGCTAGCAAGTACACAACGCGGTTTCTTGCCGTCCGCGGCAATCAAAGAACGCGATTCATATATATTGTGAAGCATATTTCTAGCTGTGCAAAATTTGCCGCTGAAAGATGGCCCCACACCCTGCCAAGGCTGTAGCTCAACATTGTTACAGTCTTAAGCTACAAAATACGAGTTTATTTGTAGGCCCTTACGGTGAAGATAACTTTCCACGTCGCCGATAATCCGACGAATGGCATCGCGGTCCCGGTGGGCCACTACTATGTCATCCGCATACACAACGAGGACGGCGTTTCTAAACTCATCCGCACATGGCGGGCTGGGTTTGCAATAGGCAAAGAGAAGGCCATGCAACTAAGAGGGCTCCTTTGAGGGGACCCTACGTTTTGATTCAGCTGCAAGGTGTCTTCGCCCTTATGTTTACTTTAAGGCGGTCTTTAGCAAAGAAGCTGGAGAGCACTCGTAGAAAATAACCACCCACCCCAGCATGTCGAAATGAATCTACTAGTAAGTGGCGGGAAGCTTTGTCGAAGGCCTTGAAACAATCGATAAAGACGGCGTACAAGTGACCCCCGGGCACAGCCAACACCCGCTCAACTTCCGACTGGAGTACATGGATCGCGTCTTGTGTACCTCGACCCTTCCTGAATCTGAATTTCTCCGGAGGTAGGGCTTTCTCCACTGTTGGAAACACCCTCGAGATAATCAACTTAGCGAAGATTTTTTATATTCCTTTTTTTTATATAAATTGATTTGTTTTACTTGGCGCGTAAGTATGGTGTCTGACTAACGTGCAAGAGGGAAATATATGACAATGCGAAATTGTCGCAAAGGCACCTACAGGCTGGCCGACTATGAAACGTGGAGAGAAATCAAACGGCATGAGCACAGTGTTAACTATTACTCTAAAATCTCATACAATAATAATGAAACTTTGATCCGTTATGTTTAATATTTTTATTACTCTTTAATAGTTTTATCATGGGATTTTACTAAATCTATCTTAGTACTACTACTACTTTAAATTTTATGGCTTATTATAAATGTACAGCTGCTACCACATGAACACGCGTTAACAACTACGTCGTACTCGTCTTACTTAAAGATGCATATGTTAGATTTTTGGACAAATGGCAATTCAGCTAAAATTGTGTTATGTGAGCCACTTACGGGTGTAACAGGCTTTGAGGTGTAGGGTAAATATTTAGGCATTGTGGGTCTTTAAGCGTAAACAACTGTTATAGAATGCTTCGTCTGGAGCCCTAGACTGCCGCAAAATTTTGACTCCGGGTATGCTAACTTATTTCTTGTGTTCCAAGATGTAGAGAATGTATAAGCAACGCGGTTAAAAGAAAATGACACGCTTTGGTGACGCACATGGCGTAAGTGCGTGGCCATTCCACGATATCATGAGAAATTGTCTAAAAAATCCCACTTGAAAATGCACCATTTTCAATGAGCAAAACTGCAAAAGTTCCACTTGCAACAAAAAGCTAAAAACAAACTCAACGTCAAACATCCTAGAACGATTTGAAAATCGGGAACAGTCTCTTCTCTGGCGCTTTGAAGTAATTACCTCCTGAGGGGTGTAATTCTGAGGGGTAACACGTACCACACACAGGGGAGGGTGTGCGTATGTATGACCCCTCAGACATACAGGGGAGATTGGTGGAGGTTAGGTAGTTCGCTGTTAAAATAATGTTAATGGTCTCAATGGTCGGTTTCGGTTCACTGGTCACGCCGCGACCCAAGCAGAAACAAACAAGATGAACAAATATGCCGGACTGGCAAGAGCCCATAACTTCAGCCCAGTGGCCTTCGAAACCTTGGGACCACCGAGCCCCTTGACTGAAAGACTACTTACTAAATTGGGCGAACGATTAAAGATAACTACTGGGGACAAGAGAGCCGCACAATTTTTGCGCCAAAGACTTTCCATTGACGTCCAGCGGGGCAACGCGATCTCAGTTTTGGGGTCGCTTGCCGAATGGTGCACACCAGGGCTGGTATAGGCTGAAAGTTAACACGTTCACTTACACAGGATTGTAATATAAATTGATTACTATATATATATATATATATATATATATATATATATATATATATATAAATAAATAAATAATGTTAAGGTAAGATGAGGTCTTGTAGCTTGCAGCAACCAGTCTTTGTTAGCCGCCATGGCCAGTGTTTATGCCACCTACGTGTAACGACATCTGGAACAAGTGACAGACAGACAAATATACAGACATACAGAGCCAAACTCTCACATATCTAATAACATGACAGATCACCCGTCTGACACCAAGGTGTCGCACTATCATCACCCCGTCATCATTCGTCGTTATTATTTGCTCCCAGTATACAGTCGACATGTCTGATTAATTAACTCTGTCAACGCTCCGTTGTGGTTGTTATTGCTGTTGCTTCTGCTGCTGCTGCTATACGAGGGTCTACGAGATTAGGCGGATAGCAGATAGTCCTTAGTATTTACTTCTGTGTGGTGTGGGCCTGCTTGGCCGGCCAAGACAGATACAATGCATGGATGGATATCCGATGCTACTGGCAAAGGCAAAATATGTCTTTTATTCCGTCACAAGTCACCACATCGACAAGTGCGAGTCTACGCCCGGGCACAACGCTGGGCTACACTGACCAAGGCGATTTGCACCACAAAGCCATAGCTTTTTAATTGCGGGTCTATATATAATCATACTCAGGATTGGTGTTTTTTTTTTCAATTCGTATTCATATTTCAATGTAGACCTGAAACTAAGGTGGAAGAACCAGAACACTGACAAAACAACAAGTATATCGTGCAATATTGTTATTACTATTATTACAGCCATTATGATGGTTATTATGACTTTGTTTAGCTATTTAATGTACAGTATTATTTGTGATATGTGAACAAGAATAAAAAGTTCTACTCATTGTCAGGTTAGAGCATTTGCTCTGCTTCCGGTTTTACTGACACTGCGCAACCCATCCAGGCACAACAGGTTGGCTATGTTGCAAGTAGGCAAAAGGCTGCTAGGCTGCAGAGTGGCGTGTTCGCCAAACACGTCGTATGCGACTTGAAAAAGATGGTTACTCTATGATGCTTTGCTGTATAGGCATAATGTTATTGAATTCTGCACGAGCAACAGACCAGCTGTTGCCAATTCAAATCACGGTCTTGGAGACATTTTTTCTTGCTGAAAAAAACCGTGTTATTCCAGCATGAGACCCCAACGAACTTTGAGGTAATGACCGACGCCGAGGGAACTACGTATGGGGTACAAGCAGAACGGCTTTAGCCGAGGTAAAAACCCTAGTCGATATAGCTCAGTTCCTACTGAAAAAAATTC
Source organism: Dermanyssus gallinae (assembly GCA_003439945.1). Taxonomy (NCBI): domain Eukaryota; kingdom Metazoa; phylum Arthropoda; class Arachnida; order Mesostigmata; family Dermanyssidae; genus Dermanyssus; species Dermanyssus gallinae. The sequence continues at coordinate 52,357 of QVRM01002850.1, forward strand.
TGCGCCACCAAAAACAAACGTATCTAATATTTTTCTGTCTGTCTTCCTGCTTTTTCAGCGTATGGATTTGTTTATAATTTCTGGCCCTACCTACCAAAGATTCTTCAAGAGAAGGCCAAACTAAATCGGAAAAGTATCGTGACAGACGAGGTTTCGCTGCATAGAAAGGATGGACAAGCCGGCGGGGCTTAATTCCTATTTTTAACATTATAAAGAAAAATAATGAAATTGGTAATATATTTCAAAAACGGGTAAAACGAATCTTTGAATGTATCTCTCATAAAAGGAATCGCAAATTCGGACCCGGTAAGATACATCCCCAAGTTCAAAACGTATTTTTTGGAAAATCAATTGATTTATATGTTATGCGTATAACCACGGTCACTTAGATGCTCTTTGATTGTTGTATTTATAAAAACGTGTATTACTAATTTTTATGTATACACAACGTAGTAGCTTACCACAGTGCTGTTATCGACGGGTGGTCTATATAGAAAGTCGTTGAATCGCGAAGAACTTATCATTGGATAGCTTTGCGTAGCGATGGCCAAATTGACCATGATAACCTAAATAGTATACCATATTTCACGACTGAAAAATATTTGTTTGCGGCTAAAGGTACACCGCACGTTTAAAATCCTCAGAGTGCTACCATTACCTTACATAAGACAATCTAGTACAAAATAAGTGCACATACATCCCCGTATGCAATATAAAACGTGTTTTTATGTTATATATATATATGTTATATATATATATATATATATATATATATATATATATATATATATATATATATATATATATATATATATTTGCGCATCGAATATACCAGATAACCGCTGTCTTACTTATTGATGAATGGTTATCCTGTTTAAGCAGACATTTGTGTCATATTTGACACGTGACTGCAGTTATATCAAACGTGTTGTTATTTGTCGTTGTTGCTGTTGCCTTTGTTGATGCTGTTCTAGTGTTACGAGATACTCGTCGGCACAAAGTTCTCTCGTTTTCATGTCTATCCATTGTCACCTTATACGTGGCTTATATTGACGCCTCGCGTCAATATAAGGATATTGACATTGACAATGGTCAAGTGGATTGAAGAAGATCAAAGATCAGACACGTATAGGACAGGCGACATAGAGGTGGGCCGATACAGGAGCGGTGTCTGCGGAGGAGGGTGCCCGAAGATGCTGATTGAAACAGAGACTAGGACTAGACGCGAAGAGGGAATGCAAGAGCGGGCCGGAGAGGGATAAAGGCAGATGGAGGAGGAGAGATAAATAAATGGGGAGAGAGAGGGAGGCTGGAAGAACAAAGAGAGAATGCCAACCTGCTGCGACATCGAAAATAACACCGTAACAACGTAGGTGTCTTGTTGTGGGCGGCTAATTCAATTACGCTAAGCGCGCGCTGAGTGGTTGCTTTCTCGGTGGTCTCGCGTAGTTGTTGTTGCTGCTGCAGTTGCTGCCGTTGTTGTTGTTGCTGCTGCTGCAGGTGTTGTTGTTGCTGCTGCTGTTGCTGTTGTTGTTGTGGTTGCAGTATTCTGGTCACGGGTGGTAATGGTGGTTGCAGGCAGGAGTTTCTGCCGCTTTCCGTGGCAAAGAATTACGTTCAGGTTCCCCTGACCAACCGATTGGCGGGCCGCTGCGGCGATGGCCATCCAGACGAACAATTCGTCTCTCCGTATTTCTCATTACGGCCGTTTGCGGCGCCTATCTGCCTCCGTCGTTTGGTTATCCCCTGCCGTTAGCAGTATTGGAGAATAAATTATGTGCGTCGCCAACTGCTGTCACTCGTCCGTTGGTGGTAATGAGACAAATCTTCTTCATTAAACTGTAATGCCAGTTTGTGGTTCGTTGTTCATTGCTACTGGTGTCAAACACATGCCCACCACCGACAAGTGTGGGCCACAACATATCTACTATCAAACCTATGATATGTAGATATATTGTGCCCCACACTTGTCGATGGTACATCATGGTAAGTAGCTTTGTCTCACTTTGCCTAATATTTGGAAGCCCGCACAGAAGCACGAACCAGGGGAACCCTCGAGGGTCGGTAGATCTGGCATGCCTTGCGAGCGGAACAGATCTGGATAAGGAAACACGCCATTGCGCACTGGTGCGGCCTGGTGGCCACTTTAGAAAAGTGTGCAATTTGCCACCGGCTCGATTGCGCACCGACTGGTTATTTTGCAAAACTGCCTTCCTCTTAAGCTTTGCCTTCGCTCAGTCAACCCAACGCCATCTTTAGCCTACTGTATGGGCTAATAGGAATTTCGGCAGATGCCATCCGGACCAGGTGTCGAGTTGTTCACTCCTGTCCTCAAGGAGCTAGCTGAGAGTTTTTCGATGGGTACTTTTGCTGGTTTTCAATTGCGTGATTTTACCAGGCGCCATGTTGCAACCTTAGTTTCTCGAGATTTTATTTTTTGTCTTAGCAGTAGTAGTTATTGCTAGTTTACCTCGTGCTTTCCACCTAGGAGTGAAATCTTAAACTTTAAAAAGTACGCAAATTCTCACATTACTGTTTGGCCGCCTGTGTATTACCTTATTTTGTATATGCCCTAAAAAGGCGCGGCCCGTCAGGTCTTTCCGTCTATGCACTTAGGTTTATGGTAATCTCCATAATTGTGTGCCTCAAGGATTAAATCGAAATTAAACCTCCAGGTACTTTTACCTCTTAGAAAATCACATGGTACTGCTCCAGCCAGTGCATAATTTGCGTACTGATTGTCGTAAAGGTGTGGAATGTTCTTAAAACCGTCTCCCGCAAGGCCTGCTGCATTTTGCTTTTGCTCCCGTCTTTGGCGGTCGTTGGAAAGCACCCAAAGTAAAAACGGGTGTGGTACTTGGCAGAATCAGCCGTCTCCTTTTCTTCTGCGGCCTCCGGGATTAGGCAGTAACCATGCTCAGTACAGGGCTGTTTTCTCGGTCTCTGGGGTCATATTCTTGGCGTGGGCCGATTCCGCAAGTCCCTCTTTTTTTCTCTCAGCGAAATATTAGGTTCCTTCAAAATTGTTTGGCAAAACAATTAGTGGCTGCAAAGTGGTAAACGCTTTGCAGAGTTTTTATAGTGAAAACAGCGAACATAACATTGAACACTACACAATGATATAGAGCCGCTCAGAATGTTACATGACTACCAGAAAACATATTTAATATAATATAATAATCATAATCATAAATCTTTCAATAAGATTACTACTACTGCGGGCAAAATTTTAAAAGCATTGAGCTTATCTTGATATAAAATGGACAGTTCCTGTTGCACCACCACGAACATATATACATGTGAAAATCACGCCAATAACATAATAAAACACACATTTACATTTTTTTGCGAGCTAGCTGTGTAAGGAATAGAGCAATACAGCACTCGGATACTCATCGAGATGGTATAAGGAGTACTGCACGTCACATTGCCCGCAGCAATGGCTATTCGTCAGTTCAGTCTACAGTAAAAGCCGTGTAGACAGCAGCGAGTGATACAATGACGTGTCTCCTGCAGCGGAGGGTTGTTTCCAGTTATCCGTAGTCATCCGTCGAGCAGCTTAGTTCAAAAATTTAACCTGAACTTTTCGAGAGCTGGAGTTCCGTAAGCGTCAACTGCGTTACCAGGTCATCTACTCGGAATCCTGCAGAATCTGCTGGATAAGCACTACACCCTGAATACGGCATTTTCGTAAAAGAAGAAACGCTGTTTTTCGCTAGCTCTTCAGGTGTACTGGACAGTCGTTAACGTCTAAATTCTTTGAAGGCGAGTCAAGACATTCCGTCTAAACTCAATCGAGGACTGGACACAACTAACTGTCACGCTTATAGCACGCTACTGCACTCCGTATTCGCGTGTGTATGTGTTATTTTTTCTCTACTAACACTAGCTTAACAAGAATACCACATTGAACATGCACTAACACGTGGCATTTATGTTTATAACGTGCTTACATATATAATTTAATAAAAGCTTAACATCAAATAATTTAATAAAATGCACCGATTTAAACCAAAAATTCTCACCATGTTTGAACCTGAGACATGGTGGGATGGAAAAATCATCTCAGCGCATATACGATCTAAATTAGATGTATTTATTTATTCTTATATGCTGCCACATATATATATATATATATATATATATATATATATATATATATATATATATATATATATATATATGTGTCAAATGCATTATCTCTCGTCTAAACTACCTGCCGCTTCCACTCAATGTTCTGTTGCTTGTCACCGTGCAGCGCGCTCCAACCACAACAGCTCAAAGACCAGTTAAGTCTACTACTGGCGGAGGAGTTCAGACCAGCCACATCGCCGGCGTGCCGGATTTCCGCCAACCAAAGTGATTTCAGCCTGCGGTCACCCGTGACCGTCGAGCAATTGATGCGTGCGGTGTTGTAGGGGGTTTTGAAAGCTTCTTTGTTTTTGTCACCATTCTATCAGTTACCTCATAACGGAGCGTAGGTCAATAAAACGGTATCAGAGAGGGGAAGTATATTATGTTCGTTGCCCTTCAGCCGCGACTTGAGGGATCGCTCAGCTGACTGACGAAGTCCCGTACCCAGACATACCCAATTCTGCTCGGGGCGGGCGGCTAACGGAGGGGAGCCCGACCGCAGGACCATGCCCCCCCCCCCACAAGTAGAGCCCCGCGCAGCAAGCCTGACCGTACGATAGGGCAGGATTGGTGTCGTATCCACATGGGGGCACATCTTCTGTTGTAATCGTGTGTTAACCGAGTCCGTGATTCCATTGTGGCGCGGCGGCCCTGAGCCTTCAACTGGCAGCCTGCCCGTCGCGGATACACTGTCCTGCCACCGCCACCGTCGAACCACGCACGAAAAGCAGTTCCTGCTGCGCCAACCTGTTACCCGCCTTCCTGTTCCCGGCAACCCCCGGTCACATATATTTATATATATATATATATATATATAGCACTTGCGGTAATGGTACTGCTGTCTCTGCAGGGGTTGCCACTGTCGCGTGACCACCTACGCCATCGGCGTCGTAGTAGCAATAGTAGGTATAGTTTTAGTAATCGCGGCAGCAGCAGCAGAGGTAGCAAGATTCGTCGTAGCTCTGTAGCTCTTTCTAAAAGCACAACCCCCCCCCCCCCCCCCCCACAACCACAACATTGTAGACGTGACCGTGGTCCTTGCTGCGTTGCTTGGTTGACCGCCCGAGCGTCGACGCTATGCAAATAGCTCAACGATAAGATAACTCCAACATCACATGATTTAACTCGTCCTTCGGAGGAGGTGCCTCTTTGCGCGCCTCGTGTCCCTTCCCTTGCCACCGTCCCCCTCTATATCTTTTTCCCAGACACATACACACACACACCCTCTCCCTCTTGACTTACGAAAGCTTCTGCCGGCCCTCGTTTTTCCTCTGCTCTGGGACTCTTCCCGGTATCAATCTTTGTTTTTATCCCTCTGTCAGAAGAGTCTTCGGTGTCAGCTTCCTTTCTTCTTTCCTTCCTTCATGCCTATTCCATACATCCATTCGGGTGGCTGGTGACTCCTAGACAGCTCTACGGACGCATGGTGTACATGTATAGAGAGATATAGTATATGTGTGTGTGTGCGTCTTTGTAGATTCACGTTCCGCTTCAAGCTTTTTTCAATTTTTCTATGGCTATGAAAGCTGCAATGCCATCACTACCATCAACGCTGCCGCCGCTGCCGCAGCTGCTGCTGCTGCTTCAACCACCACCTCGGGGGGCCATTTTCCCGAATCCTCTTTCCCATCGCAGGTCTTTGGATAAAATAACGTTTTCTCTCTCATATCGGCGTGACATCAGCGTTCGACAGCAGAACGGCGTGGATGCCTGGCTGGCTGCTTTATGTATGAGCAGCGCATCCGGGCAGCCGCTCAACAGGGCTGTCTACAACGGCCTGAGCTGAAAAACGCCCTTTCTTGAGTAGGGGCGTTGCACAAGTTGCCCAAGCTTCGCCTCTTTCTCTCTGTCGTGCCCGAGCTTCGTGCTCTTTCTCTCTGTCTGGAGAAAAGCGCACGCTGGAGTCCTCTGTGCGTTTCTCCAGCCTCGTCGCGTCTCCCTGTTCTACCTTTCCGAGGAGCATCCGGCAAATCTCAGCGACGAACAAAGATCTGCATCTGGCAAATGTAATAGCTAGTTGAGCTGTCATAGTGGCTGACGTCGTCGTCGTCGTCGTCGTTTTCCATTTCCATCAACTATCCGTGTGGGGGCCACAACGGTGGTGACGTTCGAGCCAACGCTTATAAACGGCCTGCAGTGCAATGAGGATGAAAACGCAGAAGTCATACCACCAGACATTGTTCTCGCAGTGTGTTGCGTACATACACAGCAATGTAAAGCGTTCTCAACCTAAACCTCAATAACAGCAAGTTATATATATATATATATATATATTCTGCACTTAATTGTGTATGATTTTTTACATATTCATTACAGTTATGTTTATTTCACTCAAATTGAGTATGATACATATTTATATAACATTATAGCTCGGTTAGTTGACATATGAAAGCGGCTTTCTGACCGCACGCGCCTAAAGTGGATTGTCGATCTTATGGCACCTTATTTATATACAAGGGAACAGACTGGGGCCCCTATTACGGATGACTACAGCGCATCCTGTAAAAGCGTGTAACGAGGCTAGACATTGTTTTAGTCTCATTATATATGTATATATATATATATATATATATATATATATATATATAATATTTCGGCGTCATACTGCCCTTCTGTCATGTGCGTGTACATCAGGTTAGGTGTCTTTGTCATGTCAACTTCAGTCGTGCTAACAGTAACTATAGTTTACAAAACTATAGCTATTCGCTATAACAATAGCAATATAAACAACATTTGTAGCTAATTAATCATGCGCCAGCTTCTTACTACACGACACATGTACTCTATAATTATCTTTCCGTCAATATATCGTCGGATGCGGATGTAGTAGTCCAGTCCGGCATCTAACGTCGAAACCATTAAGCCCAAATCTAGATTAGAAGTATTTCTGGATTTAGACTCACTCATTTGCATCTATCTAGTTAAATAGGTATACGGTCGGATACGCGCCAGTGCAAAGCTGCAATTGCAAAACGGACCACGTTTTGCCTCCCTATCGGGCGGCCGGCACATCGATGGAGAGGAGGCCGGACGGACGTCAAGAGCCCAGTTGCATAGCAATCTCGCCAAACAAACAAATAGGTCCAGGACCCGGGTCGTATTCAACAGGATCATCGCGTTAGAGCGGACTCGCTCTAACGAGAAACGACCCTGCTGGCTGGGCATCGTCCAGCTGGCCGCAAGGGGGCAGCTTCTAGGTGTTACAGATACAGTAGCCGACGTGTCCAAAACAATACTAACCACAAACAGCAGCTGTGGTTGCAGCCGCAGCAGCAGCAACAACAACTGCCAGAACATCAACAGCAATAGTAGCAAACAACAGTAGTAGCAGCTAGAGAATCCATGGAGGCTTTCGCGTGCCTGCGTCGCCGGTGGGGTGAGGGGGGTTGGGGTCAAGGCGTTACGTTCGGGGTACATCCGTGCAGTATGCGCTACCGCCTGCGACTGTGCGTCAAGCCAAGCGTGCAGCCAAGCTTGCTTCGCATAGCCGTCTAAGCTATGATGATAAATTTTCAACTACTGACATTATTGCCGACCTGACGTCATGTCCAGCTAGCCGAAAATACATATACAAATACGCACCGACTATTCGAGTACATATATACGTAATTCTTAAACATCTGCAAAGCAAAACACTTTGACACAAATTAATTGACAAAAGAATAGTTTGCTTTTTTTTGACATACTTAAATTTTTGAGCTGAAACGTTCTTTTTCGGGCTTCCACGGCGCTTTAAAAAGCTAGGTTATCCGCGAATAGGCTAAGTAGTGGAAATAACAACGCACTCGTATACGCAAACAGCACAACGTGAGCTTATTCCTATACTGTGTTGGGCCATTCTGTTGTCGCGCCGCTGTACAGTGCTATATATACTCTATAGCAGTTGTAAATTCATCAGTAGGTCTTCTATACTGTATTGCGGCCTATTACATCTTCTTGCACCGAATACACGGCCAAGGTGAAAGTGCCGTGTAATTGTCAGTAGCGCCTACTCCTTGTATTCTACCTGCTGCATGATGTAGTACCACACACACTTCTAGCTCCTTACAGTTAGCGTCTATCCTACGCGGACCAGAATCTAGAGATTTACTTTGTAAAGGTGTAGATCAGGTTCTATTCGACCAGCGAGCACCGAAAACTCTATCGTCTTGCTGGATAATCTCGCTCGCGCACTGTTTAAAAGCCCTAACACAAAGATAGTGGCATTATAGCCGCAGCAGGAGATTTCAATACAAGATTGAATATCGTGGCTGTTAGATCAACGACAAGATCGGGCTGGAAAAGATAAAGATCGGACAACGGTAGGGTCTGGGGACATCTTTCATGGTATATTTTGCACAACTCAAAACAACGCGTTTCAGTTTATATATATATATATATATATATATATATATGAAGCGGGTTCTGTGTCTGCCGCGTCTGGCGCGGATACGATTCGTGTATATGCTAGTAAATTGCATTTCAGCAGCGAAAGAAATTCGAATGAGGTTGAAGTTACCAGTTATAAATGAGTAATTTCATCAATGTTTACGGAAATGGCAAGGTAAAGTTACGGAGGCCATAGAAGAGGCTGCTCATACAAATATGCACCTTACCAACTACTTTTGTGACGAAATGGCTAATACTTGTCATCCAGTGCACACAAGGTGCATTGTGCACAGCTACAAATACCTGGTATGCTCGAGTCGTGGGTTCCATCAGGTGGGAGCGCAAACCTAAAGATCGGGCAATATTCGACAGCGGTAAATAAGGTTCTCAGTCATCGAGGCATTTGCGGCTAGCATTCACCCTGATAATGTTAAATATATTCCGGATAGAAATTCTTCACAAAAAAAGCAAGCGAATCAAATAGAAACTTCTGTGGGGACTGAACATCAAGATCCCGTGTTCTCTATCCGACGGCAATGCCATGATATCTGCTACTTTCCAAGCAGCTTGATGGCCCGCATCTGCCTGCTAGACCTAGAGGCGCGTTTTTCCCTGTCGAGCTAACCACCGGCGTGGACGAGTACTCGGCTGCGTATATAAATACGCTTTGCTTCTCTAACAGGCAGCGCTTTCTTAAAGAATGTATCGATACATGGCCGAGGAGATCAAGTATCTCGAAGTGCGGGAAATACGTCATCTACAGGCGGTGGCTGAACAACCACACATAAGTGAATTGTCCAACTAGACCTGACGACATCACCGTCCATTTTTTAGATACGTTTGCCTCTGCGGACGCGTGTCCTAGAATGATGTCTTAAATACGTATGCTTTTTGGGCTAAACCCTAGCGAAGGTTTAACGTCCACGGGACTGCTTTTCGCATTGCTTCATAGACGGAGAACCCCCATAAATACAAATGTAGGGCAATGGTGAGGCTCGAACCCGCGCACCTATGTGTCTCTTTCGGTCGCGAGGCGCAGGCGAATGCACCACCGGGCTCGACAGAACTATATCTATGTTTCACGCTACGTGAGACGCGAATACGTATCTCCTTCATAAACAACTTTCGGCAGACTGTTGCAAAGTTTTTCTGCGGCAATCCCCAATCTCTGCAACAACAAAAACTGCTGGTGAAAACATGGTGTAAAACGAGCACTTGAAAGAGGTTGTAGTCTCTGCTTCTTGCAGGACAAGCCTTCTTAACTTATGCCTCCGAAATTGCAGTGTGCCAGCGGACTGGCATAGCGCACTGCTTGCGGAGACCCTCAGCTTCCGATATCAAGGAGAAGAACTGCGAAAAAAAGCTGCTCCTACAAGCTACTATTTTTTATTTAACCGATATGTCTCGCCCAATTCTTGGAAGTTCGCGCTACCATACCAAGAAGAGCAGTGCGTATCCGGTCGAGGGGAGTCTACTAATCACAAGCTCCCAGGCATCACAATGCCAATCAATGAACCCAGTTTCGCACAATAAATCGCAGATTGTATAAGAGATGCATTGATAGCCTGTCTTGGTACACAGAAGCCACAGTCACTTTCTCGTAAAGCAAGGCTAAGACTTTTCGATCTGAAGATAGCCCTCGTCACATCTTATGACACAAAGTGATCTGGTCTCAAATCTCTCGGCAGCAAAATAAGGAGATTAAACCGGCATTCCTGAAACGAACGCTAGACCTTTATTCCTAATTCAGGAATCGCCTCGTTTGCTAGTTCTTCCTCCCGGAAACCAAGGTTTGCAAGCAATTTATTTGCATCTAGAAGAATAAGGTAGCCAATTTTAATCAAGAGATTGTCGCGTCTGAAACAGTGACTAACATTGCTTAAAAAAATTTCAGTCGCAGCAACAGTCACATCGTAACTAGCTTAACCGTTCGCGGATTCCACCATGTTAAATGTGAAGCTTACGAGTACCACGAACCCATTGACATCTGCATGTGTAAGCGTTGTGGGGCCTGCTGCTCCAGATATGGCCAGGCACTTTGCTCAAAAGTAGTTGCACTAAATAGCCTTTCGCGCTAGCTTTCTCTTTATACGTTAGTAATTATAAATAATTACCACAGTACCTGACAAAGATAGGAAATCGTGAATGTACCAGGAAATCCTGAACAAGACCACGGTTCTTTTTCTATATACACCCGCTACCGTAGATCATTAGCAATGTGGCTTTCTCTTCGGTTCAAGGGTAGGCGTGGTGATGACAAACATGATGCAGTCTTTATTGACTGCATCAAGGCTTTTGACAAAACTTCGCGTCATCTGCTGGTTGAAGCCTTCCAACGAGCAGGAATGGGTGGCTTTCTCCTGCGTGTAGCAATACAATAGAAAGTTTCTTTGATGAGGAAACCTTGTTGGTAGACGGTGAGCATGGGCTATTGGAAATTGAGCAAAATGTGGGAACTCCACAAGGAGACCCTAAGCTGCATCTCGTTTACCGTTCTCATTGCTGATCGTGTCGGTTACGTCCGACAGTAATGCTAAAAGCCGATGTGGTGATGTATGCAAATGATATCATAGTCGCTCATCGCGACCTAGGTGCCATGAAGCGCACTACCTCAAGGGTAGGGGTGTTCCTTGTCTCGAAGGGGCTTGAGATAAACACCAGGAAGACCAAAGCCTTGAAATTCAGGCGTAGAGTCGATTGACTGCCAGAGACGTTTTACGTTACTTCAGCCAACTATTGGAGTTTGATTACTCTTTCCAGCATCTTGGCCCCCGGGTTCATTACACAGAAACGACGTTCACAACATGTATATACGAAACAGTGCGGACGGCACTTCTTTTTTTTGACAAAAAGTAAGCAATGCCTGAAGACTGTCCGTTCTCTCAGCGGCTAGGCTCTTCGTGCTAAAGATTGTTCCGAGGTTAGTATATGGTCTTGACAGGGTTAAGAACCACTTCACATTGGCGAATTTTAGCCAGCTTGTCAGGTGTTTCTTATTATATATGAAACGAGTGCTTTATTTGTCAATCCGAGCAAGGAGCCGCTTCGTGTATCTCATGTCAAACTGTCCACTAGCTACTAAAGCAATCCGATTAAGGCTGAAGAGGCCGTATAAATGTTTTATTTCAGAATGGGAAGCTAAAGTCGAACAGGCCAGACGGCAGGGTTTGGACGTCTTCAGTGCCTTGCACTTTTGGTCTGGTCCTGCATGTGACAGTCGCCACGTATACACCAGATACGTCGTGCATGGTTATCGCTACCTAGTATGTTCAAACGCCGCCTTTCACGAGGAGTACGAGTTGTGCACCTGCCGGCTCTGCCTGAAGAGGTGTGCCAAGAACCATGCAGTGCGATTTACAGCACTAGAGCAAAAATCGTTGCACTACTTCTATCGCCGAAAGCGTGAAAACGATAAAATAATATGAAGAAACTCTTATGACGTGTATATTAAGCTTAATTGGAGTGAAATAAACATGATGCAGGGCTCTAGCGCAGTACTGCTGTAAACACGCTGATGCTAGCGGCAGCAACTGAATGTCGATGGAACAAAAATACTCAATAGTGGCTTTATATCGGCCATCAAAATAAATCGATAGCTAAACAAATATTGTTGAAACTTGCTCACACCAGCCTTATTTGCCGCCGTTCCGATACCTAGTTGTGTATATTACCGCCCTGTGTAATTTAGTAAGAATAGAACGATTTTAGCCGCTGCGCTGTATCTGGTGTGTGAAGCACTTACGATGATCTGGCCGTAACGGCGCACGTATGAATCCAGAACCAACGTCAATCTTTGAGGGGAATAGGGCCACCTAAGCAAGACTGTCTTTTGCATCGTATACGATGGCCATCTTGTGCTCCATAGGGTTCACTTGCTGAATCTATTCAACTCTCAGATCAACACAAATACAAATGGGACCATCAGCCGGAACTTCTACAATTGGTGGGTCTTATTTAGTCGTACTTCATAGGGGGGGGGGGGTAACCATGATGCTGTCATTTTTAGAAATTCTGCTAAAAGCACTACACATTTGCTTGTTGTTCGGCTACATCGTTGCCATTTATCTGTTAGAACTCGAATGCTTGCCTCTAATCCCGACCGCACAGCATCGGAAGCTTTGGGACTTACACCAAGTATAGACAGGATAGTTGTTCTAATTTTTCAACCGTAGACTTTAATAAGCGAATGAGGCACCACCACACGTCCATTCGTCAGCAAAAACTGTAACGTCCAATTGCACTTTACAATACTTATCCGCGCAGCGCTGCCCTCCAGTACGTAGGCTCACCCTTCTTCAACGGTACTGTAGTTGTGGGTACTTGGGTAGACCTTCTATGCTGTAGTGCAGCTCCTAACAGCTAGTGTCTGTGTTGTACCCGCTAACGATGAACGCTAGCGGCATTCCGTTAACGTGGGCAATTCGGCTATATAGTCGGGTCTGCACTGGCTGGAAGTAATGGAACGCTAATCGCACACACAGGTAGGTCTGATCTCTTGCAGAGCTATCGATCAAAACGAGAGCCGTCTTGGTGGCCAGCGTTCTCCACTCAGGTAGCGGGATGATTCAAAACTTTCGTAATCTCTGTATGCGCGCATAATGTGCGCACAGTAACTGGCTTTCGCTATTTCGAGCAGTTCGTGTGACATAATTAACGGACAGAACAACCCAAAAATCCGTGCGTATGCACTCACTTGCGATTCTTCGGCCGTTCAACCCTGATTGGGTGGCAACCGTGAAAGAACTACCGTTTGTTTGATATTATATTGGACAATTCCTACATAGTGGACGTTTTTCTATATTGCATCACCGCAATGGCAAATATTCAAGCTAGACAACATGAAAGCTCAAAAGTAAAACGTCAAAGGTGTCGATTTTTGTAAACATTCTTCAGTACGACTCATAACCCTCGGCTACTGGATATTTAGGGTCAAAGCTGAAGACGCCGATACATTCAGTTTTCTACTGAAGAAATCATTTTCTTGCAATGGCACATTTTAAATAGCAAAACTGAGCCAGCCAATTCCTATAGTAATATATCCTATAATATCTATTATATCATTGTTTTACTGTCACTTGTAACTAAGGCAAATTTCCCATTTCATTTGAAAGGCTTATTTTAACGATGAACCCTGAAGTAGCTGATATATATATATATATATATATATATATATATATATATTAGGGCTACAAAAGTCTTTTAGGTTTTAGCGCTATAAAGAAAACTCATATATAGGAGACACGGGAGGTCTTATTTATTGATTTATATATTCTCCGCCGGAAGATACAACCTCTGCCCAACGATTTACAAGGTTTTCGATTCCTAAATAATCTTCCCAATTTCCAAAAAAATCCAAAATATTATTTTAGTCCAGAACGCACGTGTTCGATAGAAGTGAATTTTTTCCCACTTAAAAAAATAGCATCGATCTGAATAGGTGGTAATCAGATGGTGCTAAGTGGGGGGAATACGGTGAATGTTCCAAAAGTTCCCATTTTTGCTGGGAAATTTTCGAAAGAGTCTCCGTACTCACGTGGGGCCTTGCGTTGTCTTGGTGGAACAGGACACCCTTCCTTAAAATTTGTGCAGGGTACGACTGCTTTAATTTTTCGTGAACCTTTTCGAGTTGTTGACAGTACACGGCAGTATTTATCGTCTGGTTACGCGGTAAAAGTTCATAGTGCACTATTCCGCCCACATTCCACCAAATAAACAATAAAACTTTTTTTCCCCTTTCGGAACTTCTCAAACCACTGTTGGCACATTCTGTCTATACAACAGGCATCTCCAAACGATTTTAACAACTTTTTGTGAGCCTGCGTTGCACTCAGTCCATGTTTAAACTCATGAAGTAGAATCGCCCGAATTTGGTATTTTTCTACCTCCATTTTGCAGCACTTTTACGAACAAACGCCTAACAGATTTCAAAATGATTGAGACCAGCAAATATCCTGCTCTTTTTCACATGAAAACAACAAAGAGTGAGCCAATGATCTAGGCCTAGGTGTCGGGGCGGGCGCTATGAAAGCCGCGCAAGCGCCAATCCGAAAAGACTTTTTTGTAGACCCTTTTTGTGGACCCTATATATATATATAGGCAAGTTCTAGTACTTTAATTTTTAAAAATTGAACCGATGCTACCAAGGTTTTCCTGTTTGTTTTGCTTCGAAGCGCCATTCGCCAGCTACACACAGGCTTATGGCAATTATTATTCGAGTTTGGTTCAAATAAGTAAAGAAATTAAGGTTCGGCAATTTTAAGGGGCCGAAATTGGAAGAGCAAAGAATCTACATTAATTTCTATGTTAAAAACCAAATCATATGTTCTGAAGGGGGAGGGAAATATTACAAACTACTTATGGTGAACAAGTAATGTTTCAAAAAACTATGTATACGTGGTAATGTCGACTTCGCGACGGATGTAAAGAGACCCAAGATGACCTGTTCGGGAAGGCCTTCCACGTCAGTAACACAAGAAAACGTTGAAAAAGTTTGTGAATTGTGATAGTAATCAAAAATCGCATTTTTCTTCGTGAAATGTCGAAATTGAACCTTCAGACAATAGCAAAAGATTCTGGATCGCTTCACAACGCGATCAAAGGAGACGAGTCATAGGTTATATGGCTACGATTTTGAGATCAAACCCCAATTCTCCTAGTATTGCTTCACCAATGGAAATCGAAAACCAAGGTTTTTTACCTGTTTTCTTGTGTCGAACAACTTTCCTTTCGATTCGCCCTAGTATAAGTATATATATATATATATATATATATATATATATATATGTAGAACATATTGTGATAATTGTTAATTATTTACAATACGTTTGCACACTCGGCAGTGCTCGCCTTAATAAATATAGTGTTAAAACTATATATTTCTATAAATATATATATATATATTTTTTTTTTTTTTGACAACCCATTATTGTTATTATTATTATTATTATTATTTTTTTTTTTTTATATATATATCAGAATGGACTGCCCCAGTTGCAAGCAAACTACAAGCAAATCATCGTCGACGAATTTTCCACCTAGTTGTACGGTCAATAAAGAATTCGAGCACAAAGTTTTACGATGATATACGAGCACGTCCGACACAAGAGGCCTGAACTATTTAGCATATTATCGCATTTTTAATAAAAGTACTTAACTCCATAAAATGTATTTTATTCTATTCTATTTATTTTATAAAAAGTGTTTTATTTACGCTGAATATATTTAGGAATTTAATATATAAATGTGAATGTTTAAATCCACGGCACCGATGGCTCACTCCTCATCTATCAGTCGTGTCCAAGTGGGAGTCTTGCCCGACCCCTGACGCGAAGACGCGGGTCCATCCAGTCTTTCATAGTTCCGAGCACCGAAATCGCGTTACCTCTCTGAATCTCTAGGGAAAGCCGTTGGCAGAAGAAAGTGCCCGCCCTCTTGTCCATTGTAGCCTGCTGTAAAGCGTCGCCAACCTGGGAAATTAGCGTGGTTGTGAGGGGCCCAGGGCCACCCAGCGTCTCGAATGCGAAGGGTGAAAAGTGGTACGCCCGGCCTAAGTTCGCATACTTTCTTATCTTTGATGTCTCGGCGCGGGAAGCGGCAGTTCCTGGGCGAGAAGCGCCGGGACCGACAAGGGAGGCGGTCAGAGAGTCGGTCACCGTTGCATCCCACACAAGAGAACGACCCTTATAGAAAGGTATTAAAGTCAAGCCGTCGGGCCGCTTGCCATCGTCTCTAGAAAGACCAGGCGGTTTCAGGAGGCAAGGGATTTCGGCCTTTCGCAACGACCTTGCAAGAATGTCATTCAGAGCGGTGTGACGTGGGCGCCGGCCCGCCGAGTGAGACCAAGACAGGCCGTGTCTGGCCAGGCGTCCGACAGGCTCGCCACAAGTGCATCTGTGTGGCTCTACCAAATCAGCTCCCAGTCTCAGGCCAACGCAGATCCGGGTGGATTGGCCGTCAAGGCGGGTATCCAATGAGTCAGCGGGGAGTGTGTGTAGCCAGTCGCTCGCTCCTGGGCGAGCGACGGCAAGTAAACACGCCCTATCCTGGTCGTCACCGCATTCTTCAAGCAACTCAGTAAGCGAAGATTCGTGTACCTTCTCGGTCCAGGCCCTCTGGCAGGCAAGGTTTTTCATAACAGGCGGTGAAGCTTGGAGTCTAGCCGCTATAGCGTCGCGAGTTGCCTCAAACAATGCCCAAGCCCCCGGCGGGAGCAGGCGTTGGACATGACCCGAAGTAGCGTGCATCGAGGCGGCCACGGCAAAGCCTGCCAAGGAGCGGGCCGAGGGAAGACCAAGACCGCCCATGGAGGTGAGGAGAGCCGCCTGGCTCACCTCTCGTGGTCGTAAGTTCAGACCCAAAACCGTCTCGAGGGCCTCCACCACCTGATCGTCGGATGGTTGGAGAAGCTGGTTGAATGTACCCGAACAGTCTATGGATCGTATAATATGTACGATGCGACACGCGAAGAGCGACGAGCGACGAGCGGAGTAGGCCCTTGGCGGGCTCCGACCAGAGGCAGACGTTCTTGCATCGCCCACAATATGTCCATCATAGAGTCGAGTAGACTCGACAGTGCAGATGATAGGAGCGGTGCGCCAAGGAGCGTAAATTCGTGTTCAGACACGACTCTACACCCCGGTAGTAACGCAAGTAAGGCACTCAATGTGGGGTCGTCCGGGTCTGTCCCCGGCGCGAACACCTCGCATTTGGCCGTGTTGAACACCAGGCCACTGACTGTCTCAAAGGCAAGAATTGAACGATGGCTCTTGCTGCATGTACAGCTGCCTCCGCCCCGCCTGCTAAGCCAAAACCCAACTGGTGCGGGCCAAGCTTTGGCCTCACGACAGGCTATTTTTGCAGCAATCCTCCGTATCGTGAGAGAACAGGCGATCGGGCGAATCGATGAGTTCTTTTTGCGGAGTGCGAATAGCTTGACGCCGAATATAATCTCCCTGACCTCAGTCGGCAGTGTACCCCATCTCAATACGTCCACCACTCTGGCAAGTGCTGCGGCCAGTCTTCTTGCCACCGGTCCAAGCACGGGTGCAAGAAGGTCCTTCAGATGACGCGAACGCAAAGCGTCAGGACCGGCGGACGAACTGGCCGGAAAGCTGGCAACAGCTCCCAAGACATTATCGACTGAAGAGTAACGCTGCGTCATAGAGTCAGGAGGGTCCGAAAAAACCGAGTCCGATGGAGCAGGTGGGTGCTTGGCGGCAAGCAAGGCCAGGACTTCGTCTCCCGAAACAAACGAGTCCGTAGAGCATAGTAGACGGGCCGCCCCGGAAACGTCTCCCTCGGACAGTTTAGACGAAACGCGGCGTGCCGAGTCCTCAGGGGAGTCGCACGCATCTGATTTTTTATAAAAAGCATTTTATAAACTGTATTTAATTCGATTTATATATTTCCGCAACCTACCTACTCGCAGGACCTGACTCCGTGCGACTTTTTCCTCTCCCCACTGATAAACAAGATTTGAAGAGACAACGTTTCGAAACTATAGAGGAGATAACGAAAAATGCACTGGACCATTCCATTTGATTTCAAAAACGCGCTTAGAAAATGTTCGGAAGAGTGGGACAGAACGTGGCACAAGTAGGTTTCAGCGGACGACAGCTATTTAGCTGGGGCACAAAATAGTTTGGAAGATGAAATAAAAACTTCCTCCTTTTCTATAAACATGTATCAGAACTTTCGATTCGCCCTAGTATATATATATATATGTAGAAATTATTGTGATAATTTGTTAATCATTTACAATATGTTTGCACACTTGGCAGTGCTCGCCTTAATAAATATAGTGTTAAAACTATATATATATATATATATATATATATATATGTGTATCAGAATAGACTGCCCCAGTTGCACACAAACAGTAGAGATAGTTACAGGTGTAACGACAGCAACAGCAGCAGCTGTAATAATAACAACGACGGTACTAGTTAGGACGAAGAATTATTATGGCGGAAGTAGACGCAGCGCGTCGTTGCTAATTGTAGCGGCGTAATGAATTTGTTAGCTTTGTGACGATGATGAGGTTGGCAGCGACAGTGGCGGTCCTGGGTGGCTCTGATCATGGACTCGGTCTCAAACCTGGCGGGGCTGGCTCAATCCTCTGCCTGCAGAGCGGAGGTCGGCCGAGGGCCCCGGGAGTCCCCGGGCCGAGGCTTTGTATACAGAATGCAAAGCCGGAAGCCAACTGGTTCTGCCTGGCCCTGCTCAAGGGTCCTCTCTCTCTCTCCATTGTGCCCCCTGTGTGGGCAGAGACACGGGCAGTCTCCTCGAACAACCGCCCGTCCCGCATGCACACTGCCTAGCAAATGCAGCAGCCAGCCACCAGACTAGCTAGACACTACTATGCAGTGGCACTTTTTAGCATATCGCCGTCATTTACGTGCCGCCGTTATGGTTCGCTGCAGACAGCTTTCGACCGCTGAATAGATAAATGCTGCTCGGCTACAGGCGATTGTCGGATTGTATGTGTTGTAGACATCGAACGACACCAGCAGCAAAAAAACGACAACGACGACGACAACAACAATAACAATAGCAATGTTAGCGCCGACGGCGACGACAACAACAAAAACAATAACGCAAACGCCATTTCTGCTACTTGTATGGTCGAATCTTGTGATATAGTCGTATTTACCACGATTATCAACAACAGCGACGAAAGCCATAACAACAATACCGACAACAACAACAACTACAACTACTAATACTACTGATATAATGGCAATAATTAATGACAAATAGCAACATGTTCGTGCGCGGGCGAACAAAGTAGAAACGAGGATATAAGTCGTTGTTACGAAAGGACGTAAGTAGATCTCGACAATGCCAACGTGACAATAAAAGCAACAATAACAACGACTGAGAGAAAAAACTAGTTTCACAAGGAAATACAAGTGTAGTATATTACAAGGAAATAGCTAATTCGCTCAGTTCGAGTTAATTCAAGTGAGCTCACAGGTTATCAGCGTCGCAGATTGTTATCACGATCTTTAGAGCATTGATGATGAATACCACTCAGTTGGCACAGCTTATTATACATGCTGCTATTATACATCAGCGTGTATCATGGTGGTCTTGTATGCTCAATAATGTAATTGATTGCTACCGTATATAACAGCGTAGTACTCATTCGTGTAAGGCCAATCAATAATTTTATCCTCGATGGCTCTCTCTCGAAAATGTGTGTTGTGAGTGTCCACGCACAAGCTGCTTTTATTGGCTAAAAGCTGTTAGATCAACAGCCCGCACCCGGACTGCAGAGGACGAGTACTCATCAGCACCTTTAAGCTTTACTACAGAAACTACCTTTTTTGACAGTCCGCGCACATAACGGGCAACGTGAGCTTCTGCCACGTTCAGAGCCGCACGAGGGCTAAACAGGTAAGGCGTCTTCGGCTCCGGTGTGGCCGAAGAAACGGATTTTATTTGGATAACGAAATAAAGCAGTGCAGGACTTTCTTTCAAAACAATTTCAGTAATTCTACGCCATAGCCATTAACCTGTTGCCAAAATGATGGAACAAATTGGATAACAATGGTAATCATTTTAAATATATTATAAAGATTCTACTTTTTCTTTAGTTCCTACATTTCCCTGTCGTACATCTTTAAATATTTTTCTACGCCTGACCAGATTACTACTCAATTTGGTATATGCGAGAACTCCAACGCGTGTAAACCACGTCAAAGGGTTCAACACGAGCGTTCTGAAATCTAACATTTATCGTCAATTGAACTTAAGCACTAGAAAGGATCTGGAAAGCTGTTGAGGCTGCCTTGCAGACATAAATTCATCCCTTCTGGCCTGTGATTAGTCGCCAACGAGCTTCAGGTGCTATTGCTTCATTATAGTTAGAGAAATGCAAGATGTTTTTTGATTTTACTACGGATGAATCTTCGTCTCCAAATGAAACACTCGAAGAAAAGGGGCTGGAAGGTATATCCTTGACAACATACATTTGGTAATCTAAAATTTATATATATATATATATATATATATATATATATATATATATAATATTTGTGGCACGGGTATTACCATCACATCTGCATGAAGCCCAGCTGTTTTAATATTGAAAATTGTGTTTGTAACTTCTGTGGAGAGTGTGATATTGGACGCTATCATATACTTGTATGCGCAGAAATGTGCGGAACGTCCTTATCATCCAAAGTTAGATACATATTGTGAGACCGAAGTGTCACATCGTGACACCTTGTGAAACACGAATCAACTGTCTATCATTTTATGGTGAAATAAATACTGAATTGAATTATATAATGTTTGTTTAGGTTAGCATATACGCATGTCTGTTATTCAACCAGTGAGGGACTTCAGAAAGCCAAGTGCTCAATAAAACTTCACTTTTATTATTCCTTAACGGGGGAGATCGTAATCATTTCTCTATAAATTGTTGCCTTTGGGTTCAATAATAATAAAGTGGTCTCGGCCTGGCCTAAACAAAACGGACACGTGACAGTCACCATACCCGCCCACTAGACACATTGGCTTATCTAATCCATCGTGATACGTGTAACATATACATAATGTAATATATATATATATATATATATATATATATATATATATATATATATGCATGTATGTGTATGTTTGTATATGTAGACTATACTGTTTCTTGTTTAAGAGAAGAGAATGCATCGCCACCAAATGGCATCGAGAAAGTCGATTGGCTTATCGCGGCCTTAGAGGGTAGTTTCTAGACTTGTATAACATAGAAATTGTACAAAATTGAACCTGACGCCCTCGTGAATAAGCCTAAGTCCACACGGTCCTTATAACCATGTAAAACTCACGAGCAAGATTTCCCGTCGAGATCCAAAGATTCTTAGAAATTCGTAGAAATTCAACTGTGTCAATTCGTTCATAAGTCCTTGCTGTGAGCACTCTTTCGCGAATTCTCGTTTGCACGCTTTTTCTTACTTCCTGTAGGAACCTAGTTCTGCGTCTTCTGCAACCGTGTAATCGACTAACATCTGCTGAGCTGTCCGTTGACTGACACCAAGGAAATTTGCTGCAGGTCCGTTCAACGCGAAAAGCACAAACAGTAGCTGTTGTTTGCTCACATTTCGAAGGTGACGCAATATCTTCTTCTGCCATGGTTCGCACACGTATTCGTAATTTAGTGAACATGAGAGTTTTCGTCTGCTAACCGCCAAACGGATGAGCGCATTCCTGGCGCACACGACGAGCGATATTTGAATCGAAAAGCGCGCAAATTTTAACGGTGCACCCTGTACATATATGTGTGTCTGTGTGTGTGTGTGTATATAGTGTAAGTATCACATTGTGTAAATAGGAGGACAGAAACACACAATATTGCACTGGCTTGCTGGCTTCCACCGACGGAAATAGTTGTTGTTTTCAATTGAATTAGCGTGGGTGCGCGCGCGCTCCGCCACGTTGTCAGGGGACCAATCACGGCTGCAGCAGCGCAGCCAGCTATCGTCTAAACCTGACGGTAGGGCCTGACTTGCCCACTCTCTGAATCAGCACAACGGTGAAGCGGACGACGGAAGCGGACGAACTGGAGGGGGAGTGGGGTTCGAAAGTGTAATGCGAAACAATCTCGAAAGTCCCACTTGAGCAATTTTACTCGTAGGTGTATTTCTAGTTACATGTGGACGGGTGGCTGACTGGCTGGCTGTCTATCTATACACCACTACCGCGCCTACTACCGTTGCTGCCTCTTCAACTATTTCTCCTACTAGAATCACTCTAACCTGTTTAATACCCTTGGGTGCAGCCGCTGCTGGTGCCGTCTACGCTACTCTGTTCTGATATGTGTTTGGCATCGCGCAGAAATCGCCTTTACTGCTCTTTTTCTTCTTCTGCTTCTTCTTCCTGTTCTCTTCGTTTTTCTCCGCACCTAGCTTCTTTTCAGCGTCTTTCTCAGCGCCTCTTCGTCTGCCCTTTTCTTGTAAGTTGGGCCGGCAATTTCCTGATTAAATCTGACCGATGATATCTGGTCAGCACATTCTACTTAGCTGTGACCTTTTTTCAGTGATGGCCAACACACCCTGGGGGGTCTGCCAGGCATCTATACATCCACTAATTTGCACTGCTCGAAGTACCACCATCCGGTGACTATGGGAGCGACCAGTAGAAGCTGGCTTCTCCTTCCTCCGGCCTCAGCACCGAGTTTCAAATAGGTGTACTATACACTGCCGGCGCAATATAATTAATTAAAAGGAAACGAGAAATTGACCTATTCCCTCCATTGGATCTACTATCTTTATGTATCCCCTGCCACCTTCGAATTCGGCACCGGGCTAACAAACATCGCCTCATAATAGTATAATCAAGTGCAATTCAAATGACAACGTGGTGTATTAATGACATGTTTTCCCAAGGGCTAACAAACATCGCCTCATAATAGTATATTCAAGTGCAATTCAAATGACAACGTGGTGTATTAATGACATGTTTTCTTAAGGTTTATTGACACTGAAGAACTATGTACGATATAAGCATAGAATGACGAGATCTCGTAAAACACACCAATCACCAGAACGAGATCACTTAACTCACATAGCGAGAATTCCTAAGTATGAGAATACAAAAAATAGAGCACACTGACTCATAGTACAAACACTATTTTATCTCGGCATCTTCCACTGAATAAAATACAGCATCTAGCTAATTTTATCTATTTACTGATGGAATTATTAAACTCTGTAGATCTCATTTTCAGTTGTGCGTGTAGATTTTGTAGAGAATGTAATCTTGATATATACCATATACTTGTATGCACCAAAATAGACACAGCGTCATTACAATCTCGTACACACTACATGGGATCGTATATTGCTACCAATATTATAATAAAAAAATACATATATAAAGTACCGCATCGCTCTAGGTAACAAGAAGAAAGCAATTACAAGGCTTCAAAGTCCTGGTCATTTCTAATCTACAAGCGCACCGCCTAAACTAGCCATTTGATCTAAGCACAAACTGTGGATAGATTATTTTGAGTGAAAATTTGATAAACATATCAAAGTTATCCCTCAGGCGATCTCCTCTGTCTTTTCATATATATGTAACTACGTATGCTTTCAGTCGTTTTTGCCTAAACTTAGATAGCGTCAAACGGTCTTTGGAAGGACGAACACCTTTTTGAAATAGGCATAGATCAAGGAATAGATGGAAATCGTAGGAACGATTTCATTGATACGAGATGAGTGCACATAATCATCCGCGCTATGATTATCACGGTCAGTCGAATAAAATGCGCAATTAGAGTCTTTCAGCTATGTCTCATTCACCCCAATGGCATCAAAACCAGACTCTTCTTTGCGATGAAATTCAAGATGACTCTCTTTCCAGCGTGTATTCCGATACGCGCAAATTATGTTTGCTGCGGGCACCTTCCTCGCAAATAGAACGTTGGTCAAATGTGTAAACTCCCCAGTATTATTTCCTTTTCTGCTAATCATGGGAGGCAAGACATATGATATAGATTATATGGCAACGAATGAATAATTTCATATTGTCGTAGTCTATTCGAGGACTGTCAAGGCTTATTACTAACACGGATTTGTGACTATTATTGACTCCGGACCGAATGGTTAACGCCCTGGACATACTCGAGGGTACTGGTTGGAATACCTGCTGCCTTGCTTTAACAAGCACAACAAAGAGAGTATCACTTCCACTCTTTCTTAGCCAATAAGGGATTCGAGCTGCCCGAGCTTTTGGAGACTACCCTGCCAGCATCAATACGAATGATAAATTCTAGAAAGAAACGAGAATGTATTAAACCTTACCTTATTAACATCATTCCAAATCAATTCAAAGCACAATCCCTGATTTTGGCATGGTATTGCTCATAGCATATGTTGCTGAACATACTGAGCAAAAAATACAAAACAAACAACTATTAGATAGCTTCTGAAGAGCAGATTGCAGGGCTGCCGGTGGATCAACGGACTTTTGAAGGCGCTGCGCAGACTCTTAGAAAATAGCAGTTAAGACGTCCTTGACAGGTTCAATCCTAACTGCCGAGACCTTGTCGATGGCTGCTTTGTTTCGGGTAGCATTAGCAGGCTTCTCGATCGACGGGCAAGGCATAGTAGAAAGCAGCGGCAAGGCAGCGGCCGGTATTGTGTCTGCTGGCTTGGGCAGGCTCTCAGGAGAAACTGTTGTACCTAGGAGATTTAAACGAACCTCCGAACTATCGGGCCATTCGTCGCTGACGACGGCTCGCGAACGAATAGGTGAGTGGTGAGGACAGGCTTCGCTTATACTGTTGATTCTCGGCACCCGTCGAACAAGGGTCTATTACCTTCATTGAGCAAGAGACGGGGATTCATTTGTCACTTGATGAAAGAGCCTACGTTCCATCAACGCCTTTCACTTGTCGCTCTCACCGGCGCGTATAGGACAAACCCTTAACAGAGGTGGTGTCTATGAATCTTTGCAGTTTACGCTTCTAGCTACTATACATACATTGCTTTACTATAGTACATTGCTGCACCTAACAGCCAAATGCTCAGCCTGCCCGCAGTACCAACAAGCTAATTCAATTGCGACAATTTGTTGCTACTAGACACTTATAGCATAAGAACAGAGTACCGATAGACACAACAACCTTAAACGCGTGGAATGCTGAAAACATAGGCTATTCTCAGTAGGAATCAAGGGCAAGCATGTAATGAGTAGAAATTAAGGACAGAACACATTCAACACTTCCCATACACAGCAGTTTGTTGGTGAAAGGTTCATATGGTTCATGGAAGTAGATGAAACTCCATTTGCAGTACCTGGCTTTGAATTTCTCAAAACGCTTGACAATGTTTTCGTTAGTAACCAAGTTGCACTTCATCCAATGAATTTGTTTCGTCATTACAATCACCTAAGATTTTTTTTTTTTTCTAAGTATAATACTTTATTTTATATATTTTTATGTTAGCACTTTGCAGTGAACAACTATCTCCGCGTTAGCGTGTAGTCACGGGTTCTCTAACCCAAGATTGGCCCAGTTCGACAATGTGCCCCACACAGATGCTGCGTTTCCTCGTTGAATGTCGAGCGGAGCCTCTGACGCAAAATTTGCGATGCTCTCGAGTCTCCCGTGGAATGGTTAAGGCTTCTGCCCACGCGCTGAATTAACTTCGGTGTAAGCGGGCCTTGTTTCGAAAGCCAACGGACAAAATTGATGCGGATGACCAACGCCAGAGTATTTTCTCTATTTGGTAGCCTCTGCTAACCTGGACGCATGATGGACGCATGCTCTTCGGTCTGCACTTAAAGCGCATAACAAGCCATGGTGGGCTAACGCGTCCAGAAGATAATCGCAACAACATCGGTGAGGAACGACTAGGTCAACATAAGCTTGTCTCATCATCCCAAAGAGTCCCTTCTCGTAGTCAGGGGCATGTAACAAAGCTCCAGCCTCTTGACTACGTATTGTCCAACACAATTCCAAACCGTGGGGGGGGGCGTGGGGAGGACAAGGGCTTTTAGCGGGTGAGAGTCCCACACTACGTGTTGTTGATCGCCAACACCGATCGTGCATTATTTATTTTCAAACCTCCCGTATCAACAAAAAAGCCCCTTGACTACTAACGGCTCAAAGTCTGGCTTTATCAGCTACGGTGGGGGCTCGCTAATCGCTTTTCTTGCAAAGGGGCTGCCCAACTGCTCTGTTTAGTCCTTTCATCGAAAGGGAAGTTGAATGAAGACAACAATCTTTCAGTCAGCTTTTGTATACGTAATAAGCTTCCCATCCATCCTTATCCAATAATGTTCTAACCCTCTCTAAAGCCTGAGTCAATGATTTTACACTCGTAGGTCATGTCATCATGACCGCGTCTGGCATACCCAAGCCGCCTAGAGAGACCGAAAACATTACTTGATCCCTTGCCACAACGGTAAGCTGAAGATTTAGTATCTTCTTAAAAGTATCTAAGCTAAGATTATTAAAGGTCTGTAGAAGAAGTTAAAACGATGAGGATAAATTGCAACTAACTGATTCTAAGTGTGTTGACCTCGTGGCTATCGTGCAATCCCATCCGGCAACAACGGCACACCTAGCGGCACCAGGTCAGCCTTGTCAACAACGCGACAGCCAGAGAGTAGGCCAAGGAGGCCCGTTAAATCTAATGATTAAATTCTGTTATGGGCTGTAACATATACTACACATTTACCCGGGTTCAGGGTTAGGCCACTAATCACACCAAAGTCAATGACCTTTCGAATATCGTCCAGTACTGTCCGGAGGTTCCGCCCAGAACGCCGTCATCCAGGTACCAGGCTTTAAGGGAATCGCAGTACATCCATGCTTTCGTTGATACACAGGCAGAAGAGTGGAGGACCCAGAGGATCGCCCTGCTGAAGACCTGTTTGTGATAGAATAGTGTTACGAGCCATGACCTGATGTGATGACTCACCGTGAGCCAGGTTCGGCTGGTAAAACAGTAAGGGTACACGCGACTTTACGGATTGGAGTAGATAGTTTCTTCGAGCGCTAATAAAGCGTTTTTGAAGTCTAGTTTGCAGAAATGCATGGGCACCGTGTACTTCTGTACCGTCAGGGGTAGCTAATCCTAGCTGGTGCTCTCCAAGAGCTGCTAAAACAGCATTTTTATTATCTTGACCGCTGATTTTGACCGCCAATCGGCGAACGACTGAAGAACAGGCGATCGTGCGTAATGATCTATTTTTCTTTAGTGCAAACACCCGTACTCCGAAGATACGGATGTTGAAGAGGGGCAGTCAAACTTGGCGTTGCAATGACTAGCCACATAATTGCGAGCATGAAAGTCTTGTACCCACATGAAGTCATATTAAAGAATGGTTAATTCCGCCTATTGGGTTTTTATCGAAATAGAGACAAGGGGCGCGCCAATTATAACAATAACAAAACAACAAGAAAAGTAAAAACTTCAAGCTCAGTTGCCACGTGACTGTCAACATATCTCGATCCTGAATTACGCTCGGCAAAATATCGCAAACGATGCCAACAAAATGAGCGCTTACTTCAGTTCTAGGACCTCTTTGCATCGTTTAATTTTAAAACAATAAACTAGAATTCTACTAAATCGTATTAAAACTAGAATTCTACTATTTGGTCTTGAAACTATTAGGTTGGAAATAAGTTCGTAGCGTTTTATGTTGCTTTTGTTTTACAACAATTAATTGTGCTGCTTGGCATAATTTAATACACAGTATTATGTGTATTTGTATATATCAAAATAGAAAAACTGCCAAGGCTTATTACTAACACTTATTAACTCGGGATAATTGCGACGTGTACGGAGAAGGTGTCTTAGGCAAGTCTACATCACGAAAATGGTTTGCGAAGTTGAAAAATGCGACTTTGACCTGGACGATACGCCTCGCAGCGCAAGACTTTCTGAATTTGACGAACAACGTCTCAGGGCGTCGTTGGGAAGGAAGACGGAAGAATAGCGTTCGACGTCCGTGCCACAGGCCTTAAGGCCCATTGCGAACGTCGAGACATGTTTTGTACTGAATATGTGATTAATAAATATCTATGTTATATTAAAATTAAAAAAAAGGACGGCTGCCAAATAACTCGAGAATTGGCCAAATAAATTAACTGGTGGCTCCTGGAGATAGACCGAAGCGGGAATCAAGCAGAATCTCTGCCCAAAGGCGACTGTAATCTGCGTCTGGTGGAACTGGGAAGGTATGGTGCATCGAGAAACGCTCAAAGAGAACGCCACGGTTAACAAGGGGCTCTACTTTGCCTAACTGTATCCAGTAAATAAGGCAGTTTTACTGGAAAGACGCAATCGACAAGATTAAACCATACTGCTTCACGACAATGCCAGGCCCCACTTTGCACACGTTGTCAAAACCGCATTTTAATGAGAGCTTCTTCACCACCCTCCGAACTCTCCGCACCTTGCGCCAACCAATTTATCACATTTTCCGCTCCATGTCGAATATATGACATATGACAGGGGTCACTGTCCACGATAAAGTGGGCCTCAAAAACTGGCTCAACAACTTTTTTGACACCGGGCGATTTCCGCCGGAACGAAATTCACAAACTGGTCGAGAGGTGGGAGGAGGTCGTAGACAGCAACGGAGGATACATTATTGATTAATTTACTGTTGCAATTCTTTTGTTTGCTCAAATAAAACTCTCTGATATAAAAAAAAATTACAACATAATACAATTTTACAATTTTCGTCTTGTCTTGCAGATGTATAAAAATAATATGTACATTGCACACGCACTGCATATCTATTTTACTTTAAATAGTATCAACATTTTCTAAAGGCACTTAGATTTGTTAGCTGTTATGTAAATAACTAAAGTTATATTATAAGAAATAACTAAACTTGTCATATACATTAGATCAGGTAATTAATAAAACTTAGATCAGGTAATTAAAAAAGCTTCACTAAGTAATCAGATTCTCAAGTAACTCGAGAGAAAACTTGAAACATGACAGGTTGTTGAGTGTACATAAACTCGTTTTAATTTAGCCGCGTAGTTATAACATAAGCTTCTACATTTAACGTTTGTGAATGACTGATTAAGGCTTCTTAAGGCTTGCACTCGTCGCCTGAATGACGTCTCTCAGCACGACTGTGGTCGAAACGACTCACAATCAACAATGCTCATTGAGGAAAAGGTTCCAGACCCAATCAAATGAATTTCCTAGTGTCAGCTGGAGAAAGGCTACCATATGTGTTGTTCAGTTTCCCTGAACAACACATATGGTAGCCCACATTTCGCAAGTTCGAATAACGCGGAGTAAATCATCAAACCCTCACTGAGTGCGGGATCTGACTTCGAGTGGTTGGTCTTAGTCCAAAGGCATTGCGAAGGCTTTTATTCATTGGTCGTTTTACCTTCGTTAAACGATATGCGTCATTCTCTGTCATGAGACGACCGCTTATTGGGTTATAAACCGTTGACAAATCCTTTCTAACGGGGTACAGGTGCCTTTTTTCGTTTATTTGATATTCAGTTGTAGGAAATTCCCTGATTGTGTTATGTGGCCAGTGAGCCTTACCTACTTCTCATATTTCTTCTCCTTAAGGCAACATGCATCCGAGTGACACCACATCCGAACAATGAGCACTATTAGTCAGTATAACCAGAGGTCGGTGGCAGTCACCTATCCATGTTAAAGTCAATACAGTCATCGATAACAAAACAATAGTAGTTTGCTACCATATATTCTATATCGTATGTCCTGCCCCCTCACTATAGAGCGGTTATGAGAACCGATAGAGTGTTACTATGGATAGTGGGTGTTCAGTTACACCAATTTTCTAGTGGCCAAAAGAGGTGCGCGCTACACACATCACTCTCGTTCATGGAGCATTGTTACGCTCGAAGGAGATTCGTACTATCGATCAAATTTAACTTCTTCCTCAAGTTATGACATGGTTGGATTTTCTTGTATCTTGAGGCGTAGAATCTTCTCTTCCAGCAAAGAGGTTCGACCGGGCCTTGCGTTATTTTCCATGTTGAAATCTCCACGGAACTTGGCCAATCATTTTTGGCAGGTCTGTTAATGTCCTGAAGGTGGTGGCATTGCTTCGACAAACGTCCACAGCTTTTCAATTTTTTTTACAAATAGCTTACGAATACAATACCAAACAAAGTTTACATTTTTTTACAAACAAAAAAATAATATATACAGGGTGTTCCTATTTGTGTGTCCAAAACGCTAGGGTATGGTCAAACTCGGTGAGAAAATCATTTTTGCCAATGGGTGGAAGCCGGGAAAACGTTTTGTTTAACTTTTTTGTAAAACATTGTAATTTTTTCCATTACGACCAAAAATGCACGTCCAAAAGACTACTCTCAGGCAATAGCAGATTTAATGCCCACTACATTCGTACCAAAGTGATGGTGCTGCGTTACGTAGTTGCCAAGTAACTAAGCTTTTTCGACAGTCATATCGAAAGCGAAGGCATGCATACTTGCATAGGGTGTATGAGAAAGTTAGGTATATATTTTGAGGTTTGGTAGAACTCAGCAAGAGAATAATTTGTTCTAATGGAAAGAGGGGGCGGAAACGTCTTGGCAAAATGCTACGGTTCTGGACGTGATAACTTCAACGTGAAACATAACAACTATGACTGTCGAAAAAGCTTAGTCACTTGGCAACTACGTAACGCAGCACCATCACTTTGGTACGAATGTAGTGGGCATTAAATCTGCTATTGCCTGAGAGTAGTCTTTTGGACGTGCATTATTGGTCGTAATGGAAAAACTATCGATGTTGCACAAAAAAGCGTTAACGTAACATTTTGACTTTTTATGACTTTCCTTAATCTGGCTATTCGCTTTTTGCTACGCAAGCTAGTAATGTATACTTTATTGTGCAGAATTTTTCGCCAAACACGCCGATATGCTCGGTTCCTTTGTGCGCTGACTGGTTCTCCCGCAAACGTAGATTTTGCACAACTATGTAGGAGAAAAAAGACAGAATAGCTGCTTTTATAAATTTCATCCTCACTCCTAAACAAAACTAAGCAAAACGTTTTCCCGGCTTCCACCCATTGGCAAAAATGATTTTCTCACCGAGTTTGACCATCCCCTAGCGTTTTGGACACACAAATAGGAACACCCTGTATATAGGAATGTAAGCACGATGGGCCAATGATTAACAGTGACACATCTAATGTGATGATGAAAAACTTACATACACAGTGACGATTCAGTTAACATTTGGCTGAATCGATGTGCCTCGTCCCCGCATGGTGGCCGTCCCAGAGATACGGTTGACACAAGGTTTTGTACGACTATTGCCATTAACGTGTCATAGGACTAAAAGCCGTAGGACAAAAGCCGCTACCAAACAGGCAACCACCGTATGTCATTGCGCTATATCACTTGTTCTCCGCGAGATCGTGGAACGATTTGCTGAGCTGGAGGCAAATCGGAGACCATCGCGCACCCTCCGCAGGCGGCTCGCATATGTTGTTGTGCTGGATGAATCGCATCATACCGAACGTTGGTCAATTACATTTGTATGCCGCCGACGTAGGACAATAACCCGTGGTAAATAGAGCGGCGGCATCGTCGTCGTCATGGCGCACGTTATGAGGCAGTGTTGTTTATTTGGGAATTGCTTTGTTCTTCGGCGCGGCAAACATGCATAGGCGTAACATGCGCGTCACCCTCGATGATGTTGTAGCTTGTTTTATTGTAGGTTGCTGTTCTTATTGTTGTTAATGTCGTCCGTATTGTTGTTGCTGGGACTCGTGTTGTTCTTGTTGTTGCTGCTGCTGCTATTTTTGCCGTTTTTGTTGTTGTTGTTGCTACTGCTGCTATTGTTGCTGTTTTTGTTGTTGCTGTTCGTGTTGTTGTTGTTGATATTGTTGTCATAGGTTCTGACCGAGTTTGTTTCATCCACTTCTGAACGCTCTCACGTCGTCTTCAATGTCTTTTCAGTCGAGTTTGCCGCGTCCCCCAGGAGCGAGCTCTCTAGACCGTCTCCGCTGCTGCCGCTGCCGCCGCCATCATTCTGCTTATGTGGTGCCATCATGACGCCGGAGCGGGAATGACCACACCTCAATTTTGTTCTCTGTTCTCGGCCGTACTGCCACACATAGGCATACATAAACGTACGAACGTTCATGCAACGATGTGCCGCACACACGAATGCATGCATACATACATACGTATGGCCTGTCTGTCTGTTTGTATTCGGTGTCAATGGCCAACCCGGTGCACTGTCATTATGCCGTGCAGCATTGGCATACAGCGCAAACTTTGTAAGGAGGCCGCCTGCATAAAGCAGCAGCAGCATCACCACCATTTGCCGTTGTCGCCATACGTTTTCGCCCCTCGCACAAATAGTGCAATGGGTTTGTTTTGGCCAGCAATGCGCTTCACCGAATGAGAGACATCTCGTTGAACGAGCGTATACCGCGCACCGGCTTTCTGGATACCTACCTAGCCTAGTATCCTACATCAGACTTACAGTGAGTACCGATGGATAGCAGAGAAAGTATAGCGGACAAAATCTCGATTCGCGCGAATCGAATCGAAACCACTTCCTCTAAATGACTTTGTTTTCTTTTAAAAAAGGGAAATTTGCGCGGTGCCCAGTCGGTTGAATAAGTTGGGTGCCTCACCACCGTGACTTCTGATGCACACTGAAGAAAAGCCTTCGTGTGTAAATCAGCGCACTTCAACTGTGCGTTGTCGTAGTGGAGAAACAATCGCCTAAGAGACGCTTTGGAGATCTGGTGAGGGCAGTGACACATTTTGGTAGGCATTCTGCAGCATCCCAATCGCTCGTCACAAGCTCAAATAGAAGGTCAAAGAAATGCGCCCAAGTCTCATCACCTGTGGCGAGTCTTGCGAACAAAGAAGTTCGGCTCTCGTCAAAGTTTATCAGAAAGGCGGGCCAGAACGACCCGCCAATTGTTTGCCCTGTGATAAACCACGAGGTACCCATTGAGCAGATTTTTTTATCAGTCCGAAGTGCTAATGCAGGACCTTATGAATGGTCTTCGCATACACGCCTAAAGTTTCTTCCAGCGACACAAATATCGTTAATCGTAGCCTTCACCCCAGCCACATAGTCTGTTGCTATTTTTCTTTTAGCTTATGTACCATCCATACTGCTTGCAATTTTCTCACACTGTTGCCGGCGGGAGAATCGAGTCGCATGTCCTACCCAAACAATAACAAAGATTCGTCAGTAGATTCGAATCTAAATCACTCTCCACTACGCGGAAAATTTCAAATACTTTTCAAGGTACCTACGTGTACATACGTTAGTGCCACTAGTGACAAATGTAGCCCGAGTATTAGTGGCTGTAGTTTGTGGTAAACTCAGTGCCTCCAGGAGCAAGACAATAAATAATTTAATCAACAAATAATAATAACGTTATTCCTCTCGCCGCTGACGGCTTTGCGCCAAATCCTTTATATATATATATATATATATATATATATATATATATATATATGACCTGGTGACGGCACCCACATGAACATGATTTGCGGGCGTGACAGATGGTGGCAATGAAAAATATGGCAATAAAGGGAATGAATAAAAAGGAGCGCAAAAGTGCGAGAGACACGTTAAGATAAGGCAAAATTGAAGGACTTAAGGGAAGGGCTCAGCCAAAAAGATTCAGCAGTTCCTACAGCAATCATAGCAGCTAAAGCAGCAACAGTAGGCGTTTACTCTAGACAGAGTACGTAGAGTTATTATTGCTTTATTTCGTGCCTGTCTCATGTTGCTGGTGGCCGCAAAGCTACGGCCGCACGTGCTACAAGCGGCCCCCACCGCCGACCACATGGCAATACTCTTTGGTCAACGAATGAGAACTTTCCACCCTACGGCACGTCAGAAAACCCCACCTAGGCCCGAGGCCCAGGCTACGCCTCCCGACCTCGTCCCACTATACCCTGACTACACACAGTAGACGCAGGACGCACGGACAACTGCTGTCATCGTCTAGCCTAAATCGTCGCCTAACAATGAACTGCAATACGATACAAACGCGTCAAATCAGAACAGACATAGGATGGGAGCGGTGAGCAGTGTCCATCCGGGAAGCGTAGTGAGGTGGTAGGACAGTTTTGGACGATCGGTCTGTTGGACGGTTGGTTGGTCAAGGCAAGGGATTGTTGAAAGCTTAGGCAGGCTAGGAGGAGAAAGAAGAAATAGCGTTTGAAAAGCTGCTGAAAGATCAGGCAGGATGGCCATGCCAGTGTGTGTTGGTGTTCATCGTACTAAGGCCAGATGGATCAGTGGTCTAAAGCAAAAGCGGCAGCAGCAACAACAGTAGCATTATCCGCCCCGCCACTGAGGATGACTACCCCGGATCCACCCCAACAACAGTGTGGCAGCAGAGCATCAATTCTCGGTGATAGCTCGAGTCTAGCCTGCGTTTACTTGAGGCGTCCGACAAGTGATCTCCCTAACTAGCTTATCCCTTAGTCCCGTACTTCTTAGATCCCCGCTGGCTGGATCAGCCCAGCCTAGCCACCAGTCGCCCCGCCGACACGGTTTGCTTTCTCTGTCTTTCGCTGGTCTCTGCGGTTGCTGTTGCTGCTGGTGCTGCTGCGGATGTCATATATACTTACTGCTTTTGGCACTGCTAGCCAACACTGCTGATCACTGACACTGCTTGGTGATGGTGGTGGTGCGATTTGGGCAAGAGGTGCATTATTGCTTTGGCTAGGTGGCTGGATGAGTGAGTTAGTTAGTTAGATATCTCTTTCCCCACTCTCTCTTTCTCTCTTGCTCAATCGCTGTATATATTTTTTGTCTCCCTCTATCTCTCCACCACGCGTTCGTCTTGCAAGGCGGTTGTGGTAGTGGTGGGGGTGGTTTCCGAACGAGCGACAAACTCCAGCACCCGGCACATCCTGGATGACTATAGCAATCGTGGCAGCAACGGCGGTTAGTTTCTGTCGCAAGCGGTGCAAAGGCGTTCTACGAAGGGTAAACGAGGTGTACGTCTACCCATGCGCACATTCGCACGTTCACACACACACACAGACATACACGTAGACAGAGTGTCATGCAGTTAACCATACCGAGGCGAATCGTAAACCATCTTGAGCAGAAGCGAGCCGCTGCAGCGGCCTCTGCTACCGTTACCACCCACTGCTACTCAGGAGCCGCAGCAGCTAAAGATGATATCTCAAGCTTGCGGGGGTCAGCGCTCCCATTGCTTCGTTATAGCGCGCCACCCCCCCCCCCCCCCCCGTGACCGACTGTTTCGGATGCTGACTCGTTCTCTCCCCCCTCTCTCTCTATCCATCTCTCTCTCTCTCTGTGTGTCTCTCTATGCGTTCCTTTCCTTTGCTTCCGTTCACTTGGTGGGGCTGAGATTTCTAAGGGCTCCCAGTGGACTCATGCATGCCGAATATTGAGCTCGCATACAACCCCAACCACCAAAACAACTCCAGCCTATTTATCTTTACGTGCGCATTACACGCATAAAACCATTGCGTATGCAGATCGGATCCGCGGTTGCGCACTCATCACGTTGGATACGGGGTCATACGGTGCGATCTGTTATGCACTTTTGCCGCCGCCGCCGCCGCCGCCAAAGTGTGTTCCTGGCATATCATGTATGCATGTATATATATATATATATATATATATATATGTACATACCTCCTGATTGACCCATAGGATATGATATACGGGTTTTTTTATATATGTATTTACGATACATAGGTATATATATATATTTATATATATATATATATATATATGTACATACTTCTTGATTGACTCACCCATAGTATATGATATACGGATTTCTTATATATGTATTTACGATACATAGGCATATATATATATATATATATATATATACAGTCCCTGAAAAAAATATAGGGCCACCCAAAAAAATTATAAGGCCACTAGCAAGATACCTGTTTTAACAAATTAATTAAGCAGATCAACGACATTTGGGCTAATTTCACGGCATTTTGACTATACATAGTACTCAGTGAACTTCCCATTAAGTCAGATAACCTCAAAAGTGCGGTTTGGTATAGTGTTAAACGAATTTTGGATGCCGTTTTGCAAGAGCTCGTCCCAAGCCTCGAAAATTGTTTTTTATTCGTGTAAACTTTTTGTTCGAGCCAGCTCCACACATTCTGGATCATATTAAGATCAGATGAGAGTGCAGGCTAGCGAAGGAATTCAATGTGACGTTGGTCGAACCAGCTTCCGATCAGCCTGGCGGTGTGAATCGGGGAGTTATCGTGTGTAAAAACAAAGTCTGGCCATCTCATCAGCTTAAAATGCGCCGATTGCTCTTTTAGCAAATCCCCGTATCGCGTCGAATAAACACGACCGTCTAGAAACACAATCGACAACTTTGTATAATATCCGACAGCAGCCCAGATCACCACTGAACCGCCACCTAAGTGACGTTTTGGCAAAATTCGTTCTTCCTTGCGGACATCGTGCGAATAATAGTAAAATCGATCCGATTCATCAAAGTTAAACTTTTTTCATTCGAAAAGAGCGCTCTGTGTCACTCAGTGGTCCATCACATCGTATCGTGGGCACTCAGTGGTCCATGACATTTTATCGTGGTCGAAGTCTAGACGAGCTTTCATCGGTCAGCGGTCAATCGTTGTTTTTTCTTGTGTTTTTGCCAATTTGTCTTCCTGAGGAAGCTTTGCACAATTTCACACTTTCGTTTGCCCTCGCCGAGGGCGTAGAGTTCGACGCTTTCTTCAGAATTGCAGCTTGTTTCGTTCCGAAATAAAATTTGGACGCCCGGAACTCTTTTTTTACGGCGTATTTTTTACCTAAATGAACAAAGTTATTTACTACTTGGGCACAACGCCCCAATTGACAGGAACTTTTGCGATAAGAGAGGCCGATGTCTTTATAAGCCTTGATATGGGCCTTTTCTTCACCCATGAGGCGTCAGCCTAAGCCTATCGTTTTAACAAAGAAAAAACTTCTGGTAGGAGGTCTGCCTTTGTTTCTGTCGAGCCGTTAAATGAGCCCAAATGTCGTTATTCCGTTTAATTCAGTCGTTAATACATGCATCTTGCTAGTGACATTATCATTTTTTCGCGGTGCAGCTGTGCCAAATGTGGAAATCTCGTGGTTCAAAGTAATCCGAGACCCCAAATGTCGATAGAAGTTCTCGTTGTTACTCTGTGAGCATGTATCACTGTGATCCTTACACATTTGGTTCTAATAAATGCGTGAAATGTGGCAAAAGTGGGTGGCCCTATATTTTTTTCAGGGACTGTATATATATATATATATATATACTTCTTGATTGACTCACCCATAGTATATGATATACGGATTTCTTATATATGTATTTACGATACATAGGCATATATATATATATATACCTCTTAATTGACCCATAGTATATGATATACGGATTTCTTATATATGTATTTACAATACATAGGTATATATATATATATACACATACAAATATGTATATTTATGGTTCAATGATATAAACGATGATAATAGTGGGGTAATCTTCGGCCAGTCACATCGATGTAACCAAAATTTGGAATTTGACTCTCCCTCCTAGACAAAACATTCACACCCCCATTCATGCTTTGGAAAAAGTTGTTTTTTATGAGTTAAATGAATGTGATCAAATTTTAGGGTATTCTCATATCCTAAAATTTGACCATATACGAGTATATACTCGTATATACATATATATGGTGGATCCAGATTTAGTCGGTATATGTATATATGTAGGGCCTATTTGTCTGCCGACGAAACCTAGATCTATTACTCCACACTAGAACGAGAGGATTTCACCAGGAAGTGAATCGCACGCGGCGAAAGTCCTCCCACCAGAATAAAGATGCATATCTCTCTTGCATCTGCGGTGAATATTTTTTTTAGACGAAAAAACTAATATGGCGCACCGCTTAAGAAAATAGAGAAGCAAATGACATTAAACAAGCCTGTTGGTATTTGCGGCCTCCCAGATTTCCTGATATGTGTGGCATGGGAATTTTACCAGAGGTTCTCATGAACAAGCCTGCACATGATCGTTATGGCCATGTAAAATTCACGCGAAATATTTTTGATCCTCATAGAAGGATTCTCAGCTTCCATTGGCTAAATTTTTCGTAGATTGACTCAAGAAAATTGGCAATCTGGGCGCAGATCAGTTTGTCGCAGAAGGCAAGGACAATAGCAGGCCTTCGCTCATGTCCCAAAAATCCCGCATGGTTGCCCGCTGTGGTTAACATGCGTTCTCCTGAGCATGGGTTTTTCTGCTAACCATAACCCGGATGAGCGCATTGTTGATACGACGATTCGAATCCAACATTGCGTTTATTTAGATGGGAGCTTCTTTATATATATATATATATATATATATATATATATATATCCTGATTAACCTATGCCCTTTCGCTGCAGATGTTGATGCGTATTCATAGCGCACACTTCTTGGTCAGCTAGGTATGTGCCTATAAGTGTATATTAATTTCCTGGAAAAAGCTGTATAGATGCATATATTTTTATGACAATTTATACCCAAATCTGTGAATCTTAAAAAATATCGCCTCATACGCATATGTATGTAGAATGTACGTTCCTGTATCGAACCCGAGACGTTTTCATGTCTATATATATGCATGCAATAGCAGCTTAGTGAGTGAAGCCCACTCAAGCATCGCAACCGCCCATGCATGAGTCTGCTTAGGTACAGCAACGCTTTCCCCCTTGCATCATAACGGCGGTTACAAGCAGGATCGAGACGTCAAAACGAATCGACTAACAATCGCAGATGTATGAGCCGAATATAAGATATGCGATACGTATAATATTGGATTCGCACGAAGCTCGCTGCATCGCTCAGTTCTTTCTGACTCGAGCAAGAAACCACCAACCACCAACTAGCGAAGGCGCACTCGTCAACAAGTCCTGGCAACTCCAGGCAGAATTCCAGTAGTTGCGATCCGGTGACCGGACCGTACCGTACCGGATCCATTCAGAGGACGACATCTTCATCAAGCAGCGGCAAAGCAAGGCTGTCGCGTAGCGGGGTCCGAGCGGGGAGCCTGGACAGCCTGCACTGCTACTTCAGAGCCCTGTCGCGTTCGACAAGACGATGTCTAACACTGTTGCAGCTGCTGCTGCTGCTGCTGCTACGTAGATCTTACTTCTAACACAGGACCCTGGTGTCGTCGTCTGCCCACGGATAGAGATCACCAACCACCACAGCATTCGCCGCGACAACGATGACGACGACGACGAAGCTGACGAAGATGGGCTCATCCCGGCTACGACGCACTTCCGCTCTATATAGTGACAGATGACGTTAGCAAAAATGACGTACTGCAACAGTCAAGCTCGCAGACGACAAAGAAGGGGCAGGACAATGAGGGTGGGGTTGGGGGGGTGATGGGCAAACACAAGAGACACAGGACGTCGGGAAAAATTCAGGACGACGGGCGGAAGGGAAGTGGGGGTACAGGACGGTGGATGACGGGACGAGTGCACAGGGCAGGCGGGGTTGTCTACATGAACCACCGCATAGCCTAGGCGCCTCGCACGGAGTGACCGAGCAACCGGCGAACGATGTTGTTTGCGCATTTGCGAGGTCACGGCCAACGGCGACAGCCATGCTAGCGACAAGGCTCAAGGGGAGACAACTCGACGGTGGTATAAAAATGCCTCGACGACGTAATGCCTATCAACAGCAGAAACAATAACAGCCGCAGCGACAACAACAACAGCAATAACAACAACAACAACCGCAACAACAAGAACAAGAATAAAAACAAGAACAACAACAACAACAAGGTCAGACAAGCAACGAAAAGGCCCATGTTAAAAAAAAATAGTATAGAAGAACATCTAGCTTCTGACAATAGGGACATATTTTTCTCACGCTGTTATCACCTGCTGAAGGCTACATTTATAAAGACAATGCGATTGTTGAGTTTGCACCCACTAAGTTAATTAACTGCGAGAGAGTTCGAGTCAGACTTAACACTGGCATATTGTAGATTAATTCAGTATACAGATCTCCGAATAGAGTTGCGTTTACAATTCATCATTTTTTAGAAAATGTGATCTATCAAATTTGTAAAGCTGGTAGTGGAAACACTAATAGACTCATACTAGATGGCATGAACATAAACATTCTGGCAGACAATATGTATGCGGACAAGTATTTGGACATTATAGCGACTTAAGGGTACGAGTTAAGATATTACAAAAGTAGAATCAGGTTCAGCTATCGATCATATATTCCATAGTTTTCCAAACATGAATGATCCCGATATAAAATGTATAGACAACATCGATCACTCTGCTCGGGCAATCTCGATCTCCAGAATAATCATACCAATAGCTGTACGACAAAGCAAACATCGATCAAGGAAACCTTATAGGAGGTCAATCAGTGATTAAGGTCCCACCACCTAATGTTAGCACCGGAAAAGTGCGAGACGGTCCTGCTTATTGGAAGAAAGCACTGCCGGGAGTTGGTTATCCGTGTGGACGGCCACGTGATCCAGATAAACAAGTAGATCAAATACCTGAATGTTATGCTCGACAGGAACTTGAGCTGTACAGCCCACATTGATTATGTAACGGCCAAAACGCATCAGGCGGAAACCAAGCTTACCAGGCTAATGCCAAGAACAAAGGGACCCTCGGATAAAAAGCGCCGTCTTCTAGCAGCTGATTCAATTCTGCTCTACGGGTCAGCATTGTGGGGACCAGCTGCACTGAAACCCAAAACGAATAAGAA
This sequence comes from Dermanyssus gallinae, assembly GCA_003439945.1. NCBI lineage: Eukaryota > Metazoa > Arthropoda > Arachnida > Mesostigmata > Dermanyssidae > Dermanyssus > Dermanyssus gallinae. The sequence continues at coordinate 93,091 of QVRM01002850.1, forward strand.
AAAGCTAAGCAAACCGCTGAGAGTGCTGGCTATTTGGGTCACCAGAGCGTACAGCGTCCACAGACGCGGTGCTGGTAATTGCCTGCATATATCCTCTTATGCCGGAACCAGGCACTTAGAAAAGACGAGGCAAGAAAAAAAACTCTGAAAAGCTGGCAGGCTAAGTGGACTGGAGCGAAACGAGGGATGCCAGAGTCAATAATCACAGATCTCATGAAATGGTACCGATGCAAGTGCACGGAATCTAGCTACTACCTTACCCAAGTTCTCACCGGTCATGGCAGCTTCCATGGTTCTAAATGGTGAAGATTGGGAAGACTGAAAGTAGACATGTGTCTTTTGCGACGCCGGCGAGACCGATGACGTAGACACAAGCTTTTCGCATGCTGAACTCTCGAGATCACGAAGCAGGCGACGCGTTCACACTAGACGTGCAGTGCAAAAAAGCTGGGATGCAGGCTCTGATTTTGTGGAATGTCGTTATGAGAGCGAAGACGCTTTGCAGCCCACGGATTTAATTACGTTCTATGCAACGTGGAGGGCTTCCATGAACCACAAGACCATAATGTCGACGCAAAGAATGCTGGAGTTAATGTGATATATACCACGCCGCAGTTTGTCCGGTGGCTTGGTCCATAGCAGAACTGGCACAACGCTGGATCGATTGTTGTGTCGAAACACTGTGGTGTCACATAAGCACACTTACCTAGCCCGGGTGTTAATAAATAAATAATTATGAGAGCAAAGACAAAGATGACGGAAGAGAGGCGGCAACGCATGGAGTGCCGCCAGCAGGTCGAAGATTAAAAGCCAGCCTAGAGGCTTTCTAAATGCACTGAAGTAATTCCACAAATATCGCGGTCATGTAGATTAGGGAATCATCAGGTTTTTAGTGGGTTTGCAAGTCCTACACTATCCAGACCAAAGGGTGCGCATTATGCATTTTTATTCCTGGTCAACTGTAAAAAGATCAAGGAAACCTTACACGTCTCCAGCCATTGTTCAAAGTATAGAGTAAACAAATGAGCATTTCTGTGGGGTTCGTCATTTTGACCCTAACCACCCAAATAGGTTAAAGTTTATTAGATATAGAAATCAACCGAAACAATGAATTAAACGTTTGCGTAAATAAGACCTAAAAACTAAAATTTTAGCTTCATGAAAGGATACGAAACGAGCTTTCAAGATAATTCTAACCGAGCTCAAGGTTCCAATGCTAAACAGTTCTCCATTGAAAATCTGCAAGATATTCCTAAAGGATCGCTTAAAGACAAACTAACTTATCTCAATACACATCTAGCAAGTATTTGAACTAAAATTGCGGAATCCGCAGCGTTTAGTAGTAAAACATTTCTAACTGATCTTAAAGGCTCAACAAACAAAGTAAGCTTCCAAACCTCATCCTAAGCTAAAGTTGAGACTGGTGTTTCGAGCAAGCCATTAAGCTTCTAAAAAACTGGGCAACTGACTAGTTGATTTCATTGAAAAACGACATTATCTGTCCGGAACAATTCAGAACACTTTAAGGAAAGGGGAAGTACTGAAGATGCAATGATTGAAATTCAAAACTTTATTGGGGCAATGATAAAGAAGAGAAAAACTAGTTTGTCTGGTCCTTCCTGATACGCAGAAATTATTTTATTGTGTGGCTCAGATAAAATTAGTTAATCAATTGAGGGCATAAGGAATGTTTAAGTGAATCGGCTTTTGTTAATCACGGCGTACCTCAGACAAGTACGCTGCTAAACCACTACTTAAAATTACCTGCCGCTAATTCGCTTCATTGGGTTGTTATGCTAATGCGACAGATTAAAAACGGCAATTAAACTGCAATTGTCAAATAAGTGGTGACGCACCCAATTACAAATACCTTGGCCTGACGTTCCATCATAACATCAAATAGGAAATTCATATTAGACATATGATAAGCAATCTCAAGACAGGGGCTTTACTTTTGCATAAGTTACGACATACTACCTCCCTCGAATTTAAACTGCTGTAAAGGTGTCGAAACGCTCCTAATTCGTGGTGGTAGTTGGCCACTTAAAATTGCCAAATACGACACAATTCAGAGCTATCTAGCTAGTTAGATGCGCATGTTGTCATTCTTAATATGCTCCACATTATTTCTAGTATTGATTTGCATTTTTAATAATTTTACTTGATCGTGTACATTGTGTGGCAACGTGGTCTAGGAGGCTCGTGCGCCAGGCTTGGTTGTCATCTACCGGGATGTCGCCGGTTCGATCTCTGTTGTTGATCTGATCGCTCAAAAAGACTTCACCGATGCTTTAAGGACGATATTTATGGGGATTTGCAAAAAACGACACGGCCACTTTATTTTTTGCTACTTATTATTTTTGCTACATTACACGCCTTTATTATAACCAATCGTGTAAAAACTACATTGATACATGCTCATAGAATAACAGCGGATTCACTCGATGTTTCTGCCTTTGTTTCCGTCGAGCCTTTAAATGAGTCTAAACGTCGTTATTCCGCTCAGTTTACTCGCTAAGACATGCATTTTGCTCGTGACTGTCGCACTTTTTGGCGGTGTAACTGTGCCAAATGTAAATATCTCGTATTTTAAAGTAATGCGAGACTTCAAAGGTCTATGGAAGTTTCCGCTGTTACTCTATGAGCATGTATCACCATAGTTTTCACACGATTGGTTATAATAAATGTGTGTAATGTAGCGAAAATGTCTAGCTGTATCCTTTTTTCGCGGACTGTATATATGCAGAACGTATTACCACATAGCTGAATTAACACAATAACTACATAGCTAAATTCTACCACAATTAGAAAGCTTTGCAATGTAATGATCTCTGCTACTAGGGCCAATTTCTGCTCGTAGAGCTTTCAGCAGGCCAATTCCGTTCACAACGTAGCTATTGCGTAAAGTATAGGCTGCTGGTAGGTACAACCGATGATAACAAGATAGGCAGCCTTTTTCTGATTAGACTTTTGGTTGACATCTAGAGGCGTAACGCAGTGCCGCGTGTAATGGGCGCGAGGCCAGAGCGCTGCCAACCTGGTACAAGCGCAGGAGGCAGGCAGCAAAGGAGAAAATGTCCTGCAAATAATATACGTTTACAGCGAACACCGCAATTTCAATCCGCATGTTGAATCTAACGTAGTAAGCGTCTCCGTTGTATGCGTCCCGATTATAGTTATCGAACTAGTCATGCGCCTGCAATAGATACGCTTCATCTTACGCCTCTGTGCATCTTGCAATGCTCTCAAAGCTGTCGTGACGGCACCATGGACTCGTTTTTTTCGATTTGCGCATTTAAAATTCGATTTACGCAGTCTGCTGTTCAATTTGAGTTAGCTCGAAAGCAGCGTACACTTACCGACGACGAGTTTCGAGAGCAAGATGCATCTTTACATCTTGCAGCTCTACGAAGTATGCATGTGTGTCTTATAGTATAGTCCCAATTTGCCCTATGTGCCAATTCTGAAGCCAGGCGCGTACTCTATTGAGCATATATTGCAGCACGTCCTTAGGTGCCACATCGGTATCATTTCGCATAGAGAACGACGGAGGCTTGCTGCTTGTTCTCTTACAAAAGAAAACACAGAGCTTGAGGATAGCACAGAGCATTTAAACGAGAAACATTTGAGGGGTGTCTCTGTTGTGTTTCAGCTTCTCCTTGGACATCGTGCTTTTGTTTTCAGTTACCAGTCCAAGGTCGTCATCATTGCGAAAAATTATCCACAATAGCAGCCATTCCGATGTGCTCTTTTCAGCAACATTTTGCTTTGCGCTCAACCAAATCCTCTGACGCAGTTCATGCTGACCTCAAAATGCGTTTTTGGCGTATTGTAATGCTTTCTATTCAGAAAGTGGGCTTTAATTAATGCTTGCAATTACAATTTTAATGTTTTACATTTCCATGATTTCAGAATGGGAGAAGTGGGCGCATCTAGTATCGAAACGACGCTTTTAGGCCAACAAAGATGTTGTAACACACATCTCCGGTGGCCTGCAAATAATCGGATAGTGTTCGGAAACTACTTGTTTTACTTTTTTACCGAAAAATGCCAACCGCCGTCGCGTAAATTCTCTATCAGCAATCTGCGTAAATTAATTTGTCAGAATCAGATTTTCTGGAATGTAGCACACTAGGTCGTGATGGCTCTAGTTGGCTTATAAGAATCCTGAAATATATTTAGCGAAAGCCCTTTATTTTCAGTCAATCTCTGCTATGATAATAGTCATAATACCACGTTATTACCTATTGTTACCATCCGGTTAGGTTATTAAGTAATAGTGCGGCAAAAACCCATGAAAGGTTGGAAGTAGCACATTATAAACGGTTGGTATAGATTATTTTGGAGTAACCCCGGCTTGGATTTAATACACGCAAGCTTCTCTATGGGGATTATCGCCCTTTTTCTCCAGAGGGTCTTTGGACCTACAAGAGTGAGCTCTCAGGGATTAACGGTGCAGTCATAGCACGATAATCCTCTCTATAAATGCATGATATGAACAGGGGCCAGACATACTTATAAGACATGCTGGTAAAATACTATCGGCCATTTTTTTATTAAACGACATTAATGCCAGCCTCCTCTTCTTCCCTGGACAAGATGACACGATCCGTGCAATATTGTTTGTATTTGTCATTCACGCTTATATTTCGTAAAAGCTTTGCTAGCTGCTAACTAAACAAGCAAGAGCTTTGACGGTCGCCGAAGGCCCACACAACTCACAAAACACAAGTTCAAAAAGGTCAAAAAGTCTGCTCTCAAGTAATACTTTCCTTTAAAGCGCATAGACTGCCTTGGTAATGCAGCAACTTTAGGGTAACGTTTACTGACGACCTGATTTCACAAATAGAGTGTCTATTGTAATTGCACGCAACAATAACCAACCCATTAATCAATATTTGTTGTTCTTCTTACAGCAATGTGGACGTTTTTACTCTAAAGAGTAGGCAGCATGTAGATCCCTGCCGGATTTCACTTGACTATGGCCAAAATAATGCACTACTGGGTTCGACAGATCGCCGAATCATCAATAACCTATATTTTCCAGCATATCGCTGTTCTGCAGTAACATAGGGGACCGCATTCGATAATACGCTGGCCGGTGACTTCGATAATCCGTGTTAATTTTATTGCTAAAAATATAATAATTTGTGTTTGGCGTATCCCATCCTAGTGATAGCGGGTTACTGCACCTACCTACGTAATATCGTACTTTGTGGGGGTACAGTCTCTGAGATAGAATATTTATGGATACCACTACTTTAAATGCTAATGCTGAATGTCGATATATCTGCCCTGTTTTTAACTTTAAGTTTCTAAGGGGACAGGGAGACGGGCCTCGTATAAATGCATGCCATATTTGTACACTCATTGATATCATCGGCAGACATTTATACACATATAACGAAGACGCCTGTTCGGCAATTTCGATCGGCTGGTAACCTCATGTGTACTGAAACGGTAATTTATACTAACGATGGACATTAATTGTGATTGAGTAACAATCAATTTGTTACTCGGTCCTAGTGGTAGTCATGCAATCGAAAAGAAAAAGAACTGGTGTGTGCAAAACGGGGACTCGGAGCAAAAACGAACGACCGAAAATCGCTTGTGACATGTCTATGCCATTTTGATACTATGCTCGAGCTATTCTAAAGAAAGGCAGGGTTAAAAGAACATTCTGCGTTGCTTGTTTAATGACTTTCGATCGTAAAACTACGGCTTATTTGAGCATCGAGGCTTGAATGGGTTTCCGCATTGCTGTCTGTTGGATGATGGCGTTTAGGCAGTAACGTTTGGTTTTTGCTACAGTCGTTAGGAGTGCAAGATCTGCAAGCGTGGCATACTAGAGCGTCTGGTCGGACTAGAGCCTGACATGTGTATTTCATTCGCTTTACTACTGAAACGTGGCTTTCGCTAGCAGACCAGTAGTCTTCTCCGTCAGTGCGATATTTTACTATACGTATATTTTATATATAGTTCACGTCTCGACTAACTACAGTGCAACGGGCGTAGGTGGCATAGCCGTCGATCGCACGTCGTTGTGTAATATCGTTCCGTCGGTCGGAACCATCTGAAATTCTAGTATCGGCATAGCGTTGCGTAAAGATGCTCAAGAGCGTTGCGTGGCTACGTACTCAGATCTACCAAGTAGGCAGCAGCACTATAGCAAAGTTGTCGGAGGCGAAATGTTTTTTGCCTGTATTGGCGCTATGTCGGTAAACGAATCTGCATGTGTCTGGAGTAGGTCGCAGTCGAAGCTAAGGCTCCTTGGAAGCTAAGCCAAATTTCCTAGTCTAACCTCCGTAGTATATAAAATAGGATGCACCGCTAAACTAGTATTGGTGTGTGAACTGTGCAGTGAGAAAAGTACCATCTTGAACAAAATCCTGGTCTGGAAGGTTTGTTCGACCCTTGTGCAGGACCCAACATGCTGGGTAGGGCGGACAAAACCCAACTGCCACGCCCTGGCAAGTGGGCCTGTGAAATTTGCCTAGGGACGTCTGAATCGCCCCCCGAAGAAGCCACGTTCAGCGCACTGACGAACATTCAAAACTAGCTAAGCTAAATCAACACCACAAAAATTGCTATAACATAAATGCAGCAAGAGATGGATGGCAGTGCTAAACACAAATTGAGCAGCGTTGAGATCTAACAGATTGACACTTCTCGAAACGATGTGCAACTTCTGCGGCAACGGATTCAAACGGTGGAGTTGGCCTTCATATCGACAGCAACACATTGACGCCAGTAACACATGGCTACGTATGATACAGCAAGAATAACTAGTGCGTGATGTTGTGTTGCTGAACATCGCTACATTACTACGGCTGACCCAGAATCGAAACCATTTATTAAGGGGGTTGTTTTTACGGCTGACCTAGATAACATAACGTCAAGCAAAATAGAACGTAAGTTATACTCCAACTCTTCGAACAACGCCATCTTCGTAACAGCTGACACCGAACGAAACGCTAAGACGCATGAGGAGTAATCATTCGCATCGGTGATAGGCACAGGCCGTAACAACAATGGCACCATTACTAAAGTTTTGGGCTGACCTTCAGCTAAGATTTAACGTCCACGGGACCGCTTTTTGCATTGCTCTATATACGGACCCCCCTAAATGCAAATGTGCAACGGTGGGGCTCGAACCCGCGCACCTATGTGCCTCCTCCGGTCGCGAGGCGCAGACGAATGCACCCACCACGGCACCGGGCTCGACATCATTATAGCACCATTACAGCCACCAGGAACAGTGCGCCAAATTGAATTAACTTACAAAGCATGCGGCGGCTTAGAGAAAACACATTATAATATAAAAGGGCAAATATAAGGTGTACGTACCGTTTAGGGAAAGGAAAAAACAGCAAATAAGAAGAATTAACGTACTAGAACCATATAAAGTGAAAACACTCAACAACAATCATTTGCTGTGCCGGGTACGAGTAGCAAAACAATCCTTCGAGGTTACGCCAACTAAGCCAGCAGCAACCACTTCAAGGCGAAGAGGCACGATATCTATTCATTTTTAGGGCACTTGTTGTTGTTGTTGGGCAACTAACTTCTGGAACATCATGATGTGGATGTGTATGTTTTGGCATTTGAAGATGCTATTATGATACTGCAAAACAATGTATTAGTTTTAACTATTGGTGTTAATATCATGTTCTGGCTTTTCCAACGAGTCTTCAGATACGCGTGAAAAAAACTTTGAAAATGTAACACATTTTTTGTCTAATAGGTTTGCAAGAATACGGCACTAGAATATACACGGTGTGTTCAAAACGTATCGCGACTTTTGAATTTTCGCGGGTTACGTATATTCGAATTTCGATTTTTTGTGGCGTTATGTTGGTACTCATGTCTCTCACTTATGCCGACAAGCTCGGCCATTTTGAATGTTCACTTAATTGTTGACAGCTGCTTTGCTTGCACGTGTTTTGGATCGTCTTCGATTTTTACCTATTCAAAAAAATTGATCAAAGAACCTGTATCAAATTTTGTGTGAAAAACGAAATTAAGTGCGCGGATGCATTCCGAATGTTGACTGTGGCATACGGAGAAGCTACCTAGGACCGAAGCAACGTTTATCGGTGGTACAAAATGTTCTCAGAAGGCCGAGAAGATGTGAACGACGAAGAGCGTGCCGGACGCCCGAGCACTTCAACAACAGACGAAAAAATTAATGAAGTGGAGAAAATGGTATTGGCCAATCGTCGAATCACCGTTAGAGAAGTTGCTGAGGACCTAAACATATCGATTGGCTCGTGCCATTCGATTTTTATCAATGATTTGGGCATGAGACGGGTCGCCGCGAAATTCGTACCAAAATTGCTCAATTGCGACCAAAAACAGCATCGCATGAACATTACTAATGAGATGTTGGACTCTGTCCGCGACGACCCAAATTTGCTCCAGAGGGTCATAACTGGTGACGAATCGTGGGTTTATGGTTATGACGTGGAAACCAAAGCTCAATCATCTCAATGGAAGCTGCCGCACGAACCAAGACCGAAAAAAGCGCGCCAAGTTCGGTCGAATGTGAAAGTTTTGCTGACAGTTTTCTTCGATTGCAGGGGCGTGGTGCATCATGAGTTCTTGCCACAGGGTAGAACGGTCAATAAGGAATATTACCTGCAAGTTATGCGCAATTTGCGCGAAGCAATCCGCCAGAAACGCCCGGATTTGTGGGAGAACAAAAATTGGCTTTTGCACCACGATAACGCCCCTGCTCACACATCGTTGCTTGTGCGCGAGTTTTTGGCCAAAAACAACACACTAATGATGCCGCAGCCACCGTATTCCCCAATTCTGGCCCCCTGTGATTTTTTCTTGTTCCCTAAACTGAAGAGGCCCATGAAAGGACGACGTTACGCTACGCTTGACGAGATAAAGACGGCATCGAAGGAGGAGCTGAACAAGATAAAAAAAAATGGTTTTTTGAAGTGCTTCGAAGATTGGAAAAACCGTTGGCACAAGTGTATAATATCTCATGGGGATTACTTTGAAGGGGACAAAATAGATATTTATGAATAAATGAATAATTTTTGAAAAAACACAAAAGTCGCGATACGTTTTGAACACCATATGTATATATATATATATATATATATATATAAGACCATTTGTGTGTGTTTGGCATCGACGGCTACGCCGGGTGCCAATATTGCTGTCAACAAGACAACAGAAACTAGACAAGAATATATGAATGTTTTGGCAGAGGAGAATTTCACACTTCTGAAAACAGGAGCAACAAGACACACAAGCAAGGAAGTAAAGGTTCCACCATCTTAGACCACATATTCGCCAACATCAGGACAATTTACATACAAGAAGTCGCACGACAGTCCTCTAGGGGATATCAGACCACTATGTCATCAACCTGACTATTGATAGAGATGACACAAACATACACACATATTGATAATATATCTATAGTAGGACCGAAAACAAGCAATAAAGTCTAGAAGTGTACTATACTTCGGATATAAACAACTGTGCGTTTGAAACAACAGTTATATATATATATATATATATATATATATATATATATATATTGACTGACGGCGTGGTCCAGGAGACTAGTGCGCTAGTCATGGTTGTCATCTATCTATACGAGGCACACATCGCGGCACAAGTGTATAATATCTCATGGGGATTACTTTGAAGGGGACAAAATAGATATTCATGAATAAATGAATAATTTTTGAAAAAACACAAAAGTCGCGATAACGATTGAACACACTATGTATGGTTGTCGCCGGTTATATTCCTGTTGTTGATGTAATTTTCTTTAAGCAATGCTCATTGAGAATATATAATAAATCGTACCGCTGAGAGTCCGAGCCATGCTGCCAGATGAACTGTTGGGGATATCTCAACCTGTCCGGCTCTCGGTGCCTTGAAGATATGCCTCGGGATTAATGCCAAGCCCGAAGAGGACGGAGGATGGTTTAGAATGAAAAACAACTTTCCTAAAGACAATAAAAAAAATCCTCCGTCAACTTATATATATTTATATATATATATATATAAACATAATTCTTAGGCAAAGGGCCAACGCAGGCTCGAGAATGCGAACACGCGTATCAGCTAGTACAGGATCGATACGATGCGCTTACCTGGCAGCTCTCCTCTTCTCAGACCTGCTCATGTACGCGTATGTCTGCCTAAAAAGTTGGTATCTAGATTTATCAATGTTTACGGACACCTGCCTGTCGAATCTAGTATCGGCCGGAGCATCGGCCAACATGCAGTGGCTGGGCCACGAGCCCATTCGCGTGTGCGCGCCTCGCCTTGTCTCGCATATTTTGCGGCCCGCCAAACTGTCCCGACGGGTGCCCGACCGGTGTATGTACCTACCTCATCGGCACCACCATTGCAGAGCGAGCGCACTTCGGCGACTTCAACACTCTGCACACACCATTGCTAGATGTCGCCCAGATCACAGGCCAGGGGGAAAGGACAACCAGGCCGCCTGGCAAGGACAGCCGGGGAGGAGGGCGGTAGGTGAGAGCCCTTCGTCCACTGGGCTTTGGTCGCGAATCCACACACGAGGGCCGCACGCCGTCGAAAGAGGATACGTACCTACCGCCGCGGGAACGTGCACGAACGGGTCTGTGTTCGTCATGCGCAAACGAGCCGCGCGACTGTGGTGTAGCCATCGACTGGTTTGCTTCCGCGATCATGTGCAGAGAAATCTCCCGAGTAGGAATCCCGAATAGGACGACGACAACGACGAGGACAACTAGCATCGCAGGAGACAATCGGCCGTTTTTGAAATTTCTGTGCTGTTTTTGCCGGGCACGGCGGCAGCAGCAGCAGCAGCACATCGCTGCTGCTTCGGAGTTACTCCTGCTCGTGGGTTGATTGAGTGATGTACCTAAGGTCGGTTTTCGGCCGCTTGTGAGGGATGCGTTCTATTCGCTATTCGCTGCTATCAGCACGGCCGTCTGAACCTGAGTAGTAAGGTACACCAACACTGGGAGCATTGCCGATTACAAATCGTCGTCAACCGTTGTTTAGTTAACTTGATTGATTGCAACAACGTTGCTAATCAACTGCATTCTGCATATGTTGTCAATTGAATGCGCCGGCAGAGCATTGTGCAACAGCAAAAACAAATGGTAACAACAACAGCAACAATTGAAGCAGTTGCAGCAGCAGCAACAACAAGAACAACCAACAACAACAACCACCACAACAACAACAACAACAACGACGACGAAAACAACAATAGCAGTGTGTGCGTTCAACGACAATGTGTGTTCTAACGTAGTATCGGAAGGTAGCAGAAGGCGGAAGTTTCAACAACAAAGCGACAAGAAAACTCCTACGTGCCAACGGTGCCCGTGGACGGACTTGCTTACGACTCGTTGGGTCAGTAGTGAGGTAGGTGAGATCCGTCAGATCAGCAGTGCTGTGTGAACAGGTAGTGCGCGTGGAGGCAGGAGCGGTGTAAACGAAAGAGTGGTGCGGCGGGGTTAGTGTTGTTCGGGCACGTGTGCCAATTCGTCGCCGCCGCCGCTTGCTGCCTATTTGGCTAGCGTGTCTGTGAGCGTTCCAGCGGGTGTGAGTGAATGGATGGCTGTGTGTGCGTGTCTTTGTTTCTATCTATCTATTTATCATCAATATCACCATCGACGATCTACGTGCCCATCTACGTGACAACTCTGAAACACGACCATGAGGAACACGTGAATACGGCCGTATTGCCGTAAGTTCTGTTCGCTCGCTAGAACCTGACATGGTGGCGACTTGCACTCGGTGTTCAGCCTTGGCGGCGTACGAGTGCAGCGGCGGTCAACGGCAACTGGCGTCAGGTTCGTTCGAGTCAGGTCCACCATAGGCGGATAGGATGTTTACGCATACACAATTACACATACATGTATAGTTGTGTATATATTCTTGCACCCGGAAAACAAATTTCAAACCATATATATATATATACATATATATATATATATATATATTTATATATAGTCTGCAGAGAGTGATCGCGATCACCGATTAGAAATATTATTTTGGTAGAGCAAAAGAAAGCGTGCAACATATCCTTGCAGTTTTTTTAATGAAAATTCGTAAGGCTATTGCCCGTGTACGGTGTTTTTTTCGTGTCATGGCTAATTTTTAATCCACTCCGGCATTTACCTTGTCTAAATTGAAAACCATGCAAACCAATTTAGGAGTGGCCGCTCTGGGTCTCGAACCCAGTCCTCCCGAATACAAGGCAGAGGCTTTGCCACTAAGCCATCTTGCTCGGTTTAGGCATCAGGGCCTTAGCCATCTCTGTCGATACAGAAACGTTGGAAAAAAGTGTCCCTTTTATCGTCGCGAGCTCTGATAATAGATATTTAAAATTGGCTAACCCGAGCCGAGCGGCTACTTAATTAACCTCGGCCGGATGCGGTCGGAGCCCCGGTCGCTTACGCTTTTAAAGCTGCGGAGGTAAGCCGACGAACACGGGATGCACCAGAGATATCCTTGAACAGGAACTTTGACAGCCGATAAGCGCTTGGCGGATCCGCGCAAAATGGCTATGATATATAGTATCTATGGTCTAGATCTCGCCTGACGCTCCTTTACCCGAGGCGCCTCCCACCCCCCGGGGGAGCACACAACATCACCTAACCTAACGATGAGGCAGGCTGTACGTCCCCAGCCCGTGTTCCGAAGTACCGTACATGGTATTTCGGTCGAAGGACTCATCATCATGATTTTTTGCGGCAATGTGCCAAGACCAGGCACACCTGAAATTGTCATACGCGTTTGATTGATGACGTCCCTAACTGGAAAACCTAACTAGCATTGAGGCAACGAGACAGCGTTCTAGTGGGAGATGTACACGCTTCGGAACCTGCTTGGATGAAATAAATTAAAGGCTTAACTCTCACGCAGTCCCAATTAGTGTTCATGTTACAATCTTACTGCCACATGAGTAACCGGAAAGTGGCATCCTAGTGGGCTCACTTTAACAACGCCTAGGAGGTGAACTTAAGCACAGTGCGCATTACTGAAGTAACTTGCAAGACTTAATTGGTTAATTGGCGGCACTTCAGGCCAAACGTGGATTCGCATCGAATTGAGACTCAAAGCGTCAACTCGGGGTGACAGGTGACGTTACAATGGCCTCATAAGTCAAGTCCAACCAGGATTACAACGAGGTTTATTTTTTTTAATATATTTTTTTTTACTAACGCATTCTCACTGCGTGTAAGCACAAGTGTATGCAAACTGAGACGAGGAAAACTTAACTGGCTTAAGCTGACATAAGGTAGAACTAAACGACGCCTGCATGGAACCTATGCGTACTGATTGAGTACGTCTTAGAGTCACTGGAGTTAGGCACGAAGAAGAGTCAGTATAACGATCGTGCACTGGTTTAGAATATAAGCGAGTACGTTCTCTGGATACAGTACTCTCCGCCGTACACTCAACGTAGACTTTGAAAGCGTTCGGTGGAAGTTATTTAAATCGATCGTCTCTCGTGGGCCTGAAAACATGTATGCAAGCTGATCAGCATAATGACTTAGAGCGTATATGCTCGAACCTCGCGTATCGGTTAGGCGAGCAGTTTTACGCGTCCGCCAAACTCACTATCATTAGCACAAGATTCGACTTTTAAATGAACTGTTATTTACCGTTCTTAGCTAATTCATCGAATACGTTTTATCTGTTTAGTGCACCATATGTCCCGACATATAGTACGTGTTTGTGTGGCGGTGGCCTTTTTCATATTACAAGCCATCATTTTCGTTGTTATCGTGGTAACTGTTGTTGTTGTTGTTGCCATCGCGATAATGGGGGCTAGCGTCGCTTTTGTAGTCCTTCTTGTTGTTGTGTCGTTGTTGTTGTGTCGTTGTTGTGCTGTTGTTGTTGTGTCGTTGTTGTGCTGTTGTTGTTGTTGTTTCTGCTGCTCCTCCTCCTCTTGTCATTGCTTATATCTTTGTTGTGGAGGCTTTGTTGTTATAATTATGGCTGCAGAGAGCGAGAGAAAGAGAGTAAGAGCAATAGGGATGGGCTGGGCAAGAAAAACTACTGGCATGGTTGTATCGAGGCATCCCAGTCAAAACGAACGAGAACTAGCAAACTCGCCCAAGGCGCTGCCACTCTCTGCATGACTGGGCACCGAAAACTCGTCCGGAGTCTACACTCGGTTGTCCTCATCGCCGTTGTCTTTGCTGTCCTGCTCCTCGTCTTGCCCCATTGTCTATCTGTCCATCTTCTTCTCTCTCTGTTTTCCTCGATTTTCCTCTGTTCCCTCTTCCTGTCTCCCTAATCCCCCCCTCTCTCTCTCAGTCTCTCGTTAGCTCGTTCTTGCCCCTTTTCGCGCGCGATTCCTGTTGTAGGCCGAAAATGAGGCCGCTGCTGGCATTCCACACGGACGCACGCGTATCGTTGGAATGAGTTCTCTTTCCAATTACAACGTGGTCAGTTTGGTGAAAATCAGAAGCATGGCTGGGTGTGATGTTTGTGTGTGTGTATGTATGCATACGAGCCGGCCTGACTGGCGAAGGAATTTCTGTGCAAACTGAAGAAGCACACACACGCAGCTATTGGAAATATATATATATATATATATGTGTGTGTGTGTGTTTTCAATAAAATGAACGGGGAAACGGCAACGTTTTTTAGGAGTGACAGTAAAATTACTAGATTTTGTTATACCGATGTGGCTGGCCGGACGTTACCTCAGAAAACGTAGCAGACCATCGAGATAATCCTGTGATACCTCATTGTGAACCTTTCACGTTCAATACATATCGAGGATTAACAGGATCTGAATCTACAAACTATTTCGCATACGACTATACTTCTTTTGCTAGCCACGTTGGTTGTCTGTGAGCAAAGCAGAACTTTCCGAACACACCGGTATGTTCAGTTCCGCCAATGAACAATTCATTTTTTGCAATCGAACATTTGTTAATGTAATGCCCAGCCATCCACGTCGGTAAAATAAAACATATTCATTTCACTGTTACTCTTAAACAAGACACAATATCAGCCCCACCATCCTATTAAAAAATACTTACTTTTACAACTTTCTAAAGTCTGACCAGACTGTATCTGGACAGCCTATATATATATATATATATATATATATATATATATATATATATATATATATATATATATATATATATATATATATATTTACTTACAGATATACACAGATATATGTGACCAGGCAGCAAACTTAAACTAGCTAAAGCATGACAGAGCTACGGCCGTTGGCAAATCGTGGCAGAGCCAGAGAGCAAGACGGGGGGACCCTTCGTTCACGCCAGAGAGATCAAAAGAATACACGAGTACGTTAACCGTCTCTTATGGATTCGATCTAAAACGGCGTTTAAAGGTGACTGGTAATTCCGTAATGTTTGAACACAGGCACAAGTCGTTTTATACAAATGGTGTGTCATGCTGGCGCCATGTTTTTATTTCGTCGACAATCCGGTTTACCCCGTCTGGGGTTCCGATTTCCCGTCCTGTTCTCATCTGACCGCGTGATTGTTGCTCACAGAGGCTCACACTCCGTCAGAGGCAACACGAAATTGTTTTTGTTCCAATATACCTGTAGGAAAGGTGCGTCGTTCGTACACACGCCATCTTGAATGGGGACGCTACTGTATGGTGCTCGATCTGCCTACGATTTTTATGACCCAGAACGAAGCCATTTAATACATTAGGGGCTATTCATATACAGGCGTACTCATGTTTACATCGCATATTTGTACAATACGCGGGTGGCCGCATCAAGCATTTATCAAAAATAAAAGTGCGTTTTAGTGAATGATTAAATAAGTGTTATGTAAGCTAAATATGTGCCTGTGGCCAGACAGCAAACCTTAATTTGCTAAAGCTTGGTGAAGCCGCGGCCGCTGAAAATCGAGGCAAAAGAACGAGGAAAAAGTATGAAGTATGGAAAAGCACTAAGTATGGAATAAAATCGTCTTATAGAATGTGTTACTTTAGTGGCTGAACATTCCAAGTGGACACTTATCGACGACACGGGTTTTGCATCTCAATAATCGTTCAATAAATATGAACCATATACATGACGTTAGCTAGTCAAAAGCGCGTGTATTTCTGTGTTATTTTTTTTATTAGAGATTCCGTATCAAATATATGTAGCACTTTGCGTACGTTAGCTTGATTGAACGCTTAGTTTGTACAGAGTGCGCCACGACGGCGTGTGTTTACAAGGTTGGCCACACATGGTTCAATGAGAAACGTACTTTCAAGTCGCCTCGTAAGCATCGCCAATGCTTTGCACGAAACTTATGCTGGCGTAATGATTTGGGTTTGTTCGCACTAATAGAGACCTGGCATTTTTTGCAATTTCTATGGAAACATACAAATAATCTGTTTTCTTAAGGAAGATTTAGATTCAGGCGTAATTTCTACTATTTTTTGCACATTTAATGAAGTGGAGGACCTATGTATCGAAGCACATCTTCAAATCGCGTTTGTGGACGCCTTTCACCTCCATCCGATGGTGAAGATCTTTTCCTCTAGGTGTTTTTGTTTTCAAATAGAGGAGAGATCGTTTGCAATCGAGTACCAAGTCGGGTAGAGCTCGTAGAAGACGCCTGATCACTGCGAGCTCTGGGAATTAATAAAGGGGTCATAGAAATACCTACTAAACAGATTTATTTGTGTTTCCGAGATGGTCGTGCAAAATCTTATGCAGGAACTTGGCATCAAAGCGCAAGGCCTCTTGAATGCATGTGCAATGTGTATGCGTTCGTTACTCGCAGCCTTCACACGAGCCACACTTCCGTCGTCCATTGCTCTTTGTGGACGTCATTGATTTGTCGCATAGATCGAAATGTCCTGTTTTAAATGTTTAGTACCATTAATTAGCACGTCCTATATAAGCTTTATTCTCAATGGTCGCTCGAAGCTCTTCAAAACATTCTTGTGCACTTAATCCTTGCTGGAACTTTCTTATGACCATTTATCATCATGGATCATAACGGATTAATGTGCAGCCCTATTGGCAAATATGGCTATTGCGGCATGGACATGCTTGCGCTCGTCACGCTGTCAAACCGTTGCCTACAGAAGACTCGGCTGGAAGTTTCTACACAAATAGCAACAATGGTGGCGCTCTCTACCAATAGATTCGGTGACTGACTCACACTTCACTACGCGGGTAAATGCAAAAACTTAAAAACGCCAAGAAATACCCAAGCCCCTACGTATGTATGCTTCGCATGAACTTCCTGTAAAATATGTATCTATTCCGGAGACGCGCTTTAAACAGAGTTGCAGGGAATGTTCGTATCATCTCTACGCTGACTTCAAAATATTCGTAACAAATGTCGTCTTTTCTATCGATCGGCTTTAGCTGCCTTTGTAATGATAGCCTTTACTACACCGTTGCAGATAACGCCAAATCCTAGTTTTTGTCTAGCAGAAGCGTTAGGTTATTCTTATTGCTGAGTTGTCGTGTGTTGTTGATTGGTAGTTGTTAATCGCGATTATCGTTCATTATTAGTGAGTTGTCGGTGTTTAGCCCCTTTTTTTGGTAGGACAAGTATTATCTGGAAGTGATGGAAGTTTTCTCGTAAGCCGCCTCTCTGTCGTCCTGATTCTCCTGGAGACTCACTTTTGTTCCGCTAATTGCCAAATCCTTTCTGGGTTTAGGTCTGCGTGGGTGCTGCAGTCAAATCATATCTCGCAGCGTTGTCGTCTGGAAGCTAGTCTGGCCACAGCTCTGTGTGCGTAGGGTTTTCTCTCCCGATTGCCGTCGTGACAATCTACGGCCTCATCTTCAACGTGGACAAGGTGGCGGCGGACGACCTGCCTGAGGCTATAAGCTGAGCTTAGCGAACGAAGAAGCGTATTGATTGTACAATATATGTGTTGTTTGTTGTTTTCTGCACCTCTGCGCAAGCCAAACGCGAGTCAGCAGTAATTACGATGCGTAATTAGTTTCGTAGCCAGAAGCCAGCTTTTGTAGTATAGTAGTTACCTCACTTCAAATGAGCAGTGTGTACATATTTATTAGCTCATTTCATTTCCCTCAATAGTTTACCGTTCACTGACCTGTGAGCGACAGCCTGTTACCGCTTATCACAGACTTGTGTACACAAAAACCATGTTTTTTTGTTATATGCAACGTGTTTCCTAGCGCTTACTAGCGATACCATTGAAGTGATTGGCTGTCGTTAATGCCTATTCGCATTCACAAATACTGCGGCTAAACAGTACTCCACTACAACAGCGCACGGAACCGCTCAGGTGGTTCATTTTGGGGAACTTGAAAGATATATATATATATATATATATATATATATATATATATATATATATATATATATATCACTGTTTTTCCTTTAGTCTAGGAACAGCTGTACATCCTAGCTCGTATGAAGATTGATGATCAACGGGTAGTGGTGGTAGAACGTCTTCGTGCCGCAATGTGTGAAGGATTTTGCCTAGGGGTCTTTGAGTATCGTTTGTCGATTTACTACGAACTTTGGGATATACTTTATTGGATCGGTGTAATCGAGCGCGTCCGAGCTCGTCCGTTCTCGCGGCGCTGGAGGCTCGCCGAGAGAGCTTCGATCCCCGCCTAGGGATTTACTCAAGAAATTCGAGGCTCTCTCATCTAGCAAAGGTGGCAGCGGCAGCTGCAGCTGCGCACATGTGATTCAGTTAGAACAAGCACCGCTTGTCTCGTGCGACATACGATTCAGCACCTGCCATGCACGGTTAAACAGCAGTCATTTAACAATGCTTGGCTTGAGGCGTGCAGTGATGGCCACCCACATAATTGGTATAGTGTCCGGATGGTATGACATTTATGTTATAAGGTCCTGGTTTAGGGTGGAACAGTTACCAATAGCTCAACACCCTCTATGGCCGCCTCGGGCCCACCTTGTGCCACCCAGTCTGGAAACCCTGGATACGAGGTGGGCCGAGTAAGCCAAGGTGCACAGGTATGTAAACCTCGCGCGTAACTACCGCTTTCACCTTCTTGCGTTTGAGCTCTAGGGAACCAGGGCCACTAACAGGATGTCGACATAGTTGGGCATCGTATGACGCTTGCGACGGATGACCTCCGAGCAGGAAACAACGCACTGCGTTCTCGTACAGCGTCTTCTTATTGACCTATCGACCTCCGGCGCGGAATTAGAGCAGCAGTCTTAGGAAATGAGCGCGAGGCCAACAAGCCCGGTTGGCACGCGTTGAGAGTTATTCCAGGGGTTAAGAGACGACGACGACACGTGGGACGTGGGACAAAAACACACGAGCATATTGGTAACTGCATAAATTCTACTTAGCAAACTATGGTACGGTATTGTGGCTCTTATGTGCAGTCAGAGCAATTCATTTTTTTTTCATTTGTAGCGGCGGTGGCTTAGACGGCTAACGCACCGTTCGAAACGGGACGTTGCCATGGCAACCACGGTTAGCAAAACATCGCTAGTTCGAGCCCCGGCCGTGCTGGTTGAATTTGTTGGACGTGGTTGTCATTGTTTTGCTGCTACATACCTCTGCTGGAGAAAGCCTGTATAATTCCAGTACGAGAACGCAATGACAATAGATGCATTTAGACGATATCGTGCCACCGGCAACTTAGCCCATTACGAGCGTCTAAAATGTGGTTGTCAAAGCGTTAAAAAATATATATATCTTGCACACTATCTAGTGCGTGGAATTCAAACCTACTTCCAATCAAGGCACTCGCGTCGACTATCAGACCATCTTGGACATTTGTCTTTTGTTATTGTTGCAATGAAAGCTACAGTTATTGTCTATGTAGCACTAATGTTATATGAAGTACTTATGCCTATAAAGCGTGGTCGGCGGAATGGAGTGGAGGTGATGAGGGGAAGCCAAGAGTCACTGGATCGATCTCGGCTCAATACAATTCCTTTCAAAGCGAGATTTTTTAGGAATTAGATTATTGTTAAAATATATAGAATGGATCACCATTTTAAGTGGACGTGGTATCCTAATGTAAAGGAACCCTTAAAGCTCTCTATAATAAGAAGCCTTTTGCAAACTCGGTCACTACTAATTCACCGGCTACTACTACTACTACTAGAGTTCTACTTCTGACAAACCAGTTATTTCCAAGGTTTGCGCAATTCGTGACCTTGACGTAATTGCATCCAATTATCTTAAGTTTCAAGAGTCTGTTGTTAAAGTTGCGCGAAGTTCGTCTGTGATATGTTGCTTGGCGCTTAGGTCACCGTTAGAGACGTTAAGAGGATATGTCCAGCTACCGATGCTCTCATAATTCCATAGTTGTCTTAGTGTTCATTAGGGTAATTAACTGGATGACTCGAGAAGCTATTACTTCCAGTGGGCCGGGAGGCAACCCTCCTTCTATCGTTAGTAAGCCCACGTTCTAGCCGTAATAGTATTGATTCGCTGTAGCGAAATTTCTCAATGTATTGCCGTCTGGCCCCGGGGGACGCGGGGTGATGACATCCAGCCTTTTTTAAGAAGGTTGTTTTCAATTCTAGACTATCCTCCGTCCCCTGCGGGCTTGGAACTTAACCTGAGGTAAATCTTCAATGCACCGAACGCCGGACATGTTTGGATATCTAGGGTTTCCCCAACAGTCCTTGTGGTAGCATGGCCGCTGATTTTCAGCGGTATGGGGTATCATCTATTCTCAATGAGCATCGCTCAAAGAAAAATCGATCAACACGTTTAAAAAGTATTTGTTCGAAGATGTGGTTTCAGCACGATGAAGTCTAGCACGCAAACACGCTGCGGCACGGGCTCACGTAGACGCTACGTTCGGGAATCCATAGATGGGCCGATGTTTATTCAAGTGAAAACCTACATGGCATACATCTGAACACCTAGTTCTGACTGCAACTTTCCGTTCACCGCATCGAAAACCCTAAAATACAGACCGTACATCAGACCGTGAAGTTCCCTCTTTTGTTTAAATGGGACTCTCTTTGGGAATCCGACATTTGGGGCGGGAAAACGGCATGCGACATGTGACATTGGTATCACACAAAATGTGCACGCTCTCGATGTGACTGTGTGTTATGAACATAATGGCAAGTTTTCAGGGTATTTAATCTGAAACTGAAAATGATATATCACAAGATCTGGATTTTTGCGAACTTTGCTTAATACGACTGTTTCGATTTTGTTAGCCAACGTTGGATGGCCCTCAGGCGAAGCAGAAGCTTGTTCCGAAGACGTCGGCATGTTCAGTTTCTCAAACGTTCTCTTGCTATTGCACGTTTCGTGAAGCAATCAGGCCAGACACATCGGCGTAATAAAAATGTGTAATTTGTCCTAAATATGTCCTAAATAAGACATTTCATGGCAAAAAATGCTGAGACTTATCCGACTACTTGTAGAAGCCATCGGGTGGGTGCTTTCATGTGCCATATCTCCTGGAAGTTTGCCGTTTTCCGGCCACCGTGTTCACGGCTGGTGGCACTGCAAACCGAGCTCCTATGTAGGTTATATTATGACTACATTATTCTTGAAGGGATATGTGCATTAATAATTCTAAAACGATCAGAGAACGAAACACCAACATTGACGTGTGCATTCATGTAACTGAGCCTTATGTTAAATAGTGCTAAAAATTGGACGCCATATATACAGCTGGTAAAACCAAAAACCACCGATCGTTTATTTCCATAGAAATGAAATATAGAATAGCTATCTCTGTGTGCAAAATAAAAATAAATGTGTGTTTTTGTATTATTTTATCTCAGTCTATTTTGCGAACACCCTAAACACAAAGACTATATATACATAACAAAAACATCGGATTTAAGTAATAACGATAAGCGTTCTGTTGCAAAAAAATATAAAAAAATCGTAAACGTACTATATATCGCAATTGTTACTATGGATGATGCTGATGCTCTTGCATTTTAATATGTTATTATTAGCGCTATCTTTTTACTCTTATTATTGCTCCTCCTATATGTTGGCTACCATTATTACTTGGTCTCCTCAGGTTTACAATCGTCACTTGCAATGTGGGCCGCAAGGGATGCAGTTCTGGCGGAAACCAAGTAAGCAGTAGGGTGTTAGGTGATAGAGCTCAAGCAACATTTTTATGTTCTTGCTCGAACAACATGAACAACCAATAGACCAATGTGGGTGGTTGTCATTGGAAAAACTGGCCGACGACCGCTCGGAGAACACAGTCTTCGACGGAACGACACACTCGGTTGATTAAGAGGTCTAGTCTACTTAACTCGCCTGTACAGTGGAGGAGCGGCGTAATATCTTCGGCAGGCTGGGCGTGCATTGAGCAAGGTTTTTGCGTTCATTTCGTCGCGCTTCGCACACCGTGTGCACACACATAGGACGGTCCCCAGGCGAGAAAACAAACCTCATTTCGGCCCACTCTAGCCCGATCGCCGGAGTCTGGCGTCGAGACCACGGTGTACCGGGATTACTAGTATTTTATTAGGGTTCGTTTCCAACGAAGGTGGAGCGTTGGTCGAGTGTGCACATATTACTGATGGAGCTCCACAAACTACTACTACTACTACTATTAAGCTTCCAGAGGTAAAACATCAAACGCGAGCAGGGTGCACTACGAGCTCTGCGCTGACAGCTCTGTCCGTTATGCACGTTGTATGCACCAGTAAACCACCAACCGCTTCTGAGGCTCGAGTACACCGCTGAGTGAAAAAAAAAACAAGTGGCCCTTCGCAATCACTGGCTTACCTTTTGCTAGTGTGCCAAACTTGATGGATTTAATTAACTTCATATAGCCAAAGCCTGTTGCATGTTCCTTTCCCTTCGAATATTTCCCCATGGAATTGTGGTGTGGTGACCGACCGACCCACTATGGCCCTGTGGCGTGTACCACTAGTCGTAGCAAAGCACACTGGTTTTGCGTCTCTTATTATCGTGTTGTATCTATCCCACATGCTTGCCTTGCAAATTCCTGTTTTAATTGTCAATACGTTTGTTAGCTTGTTTCATTTGTTGTTCCCCTTTCAATTGTCAATAATCGAGTTTTATGCATTTTATATGACAATAGCCACACGTTTAAACTTATCAAGCGCTATGAGCACGTTTTATAGGGTGGATATTTCGGATAAACCTGCTCGTCGAACTCGTTCCTGTCTCATCAAACTTAATATCGAACAATTATTTAACCTTTATTTTTTCATTCAATTGTTTTATACCAGGCGTTTTCATCCGGTCACTTGCTGAGATTATTCAGTGTGCTGCTTTGTCTACAGTGGCTCGTGTCCTGGTCTCTGCTGTACTGTTTTGCGCTTCTAGACATGACATCTCGACTCTGTGTCCTCACGCTCACCGCTCTCGCCGTCATGTCGTCCGCATTTATTTACATCAAATTTGCTCAGAGATGTCGCGCTACGCCGTCAATCGGGCTTGCGTCTCTGCCACACGAGTACCACTCTCATAAGCTGAAACTAAATGTAATGTAGACAAATAATCGAATGCCGTTAAGCGGGCTTGTGAAGTCCACGGGTGAACACGCCGTATTGACTTGGCTCATACTCTGTTGTAGTGGTATAGACCGTTGCGCCTGTGATAAGGCACGAGGGCCGCCTAACTTATAGGCAGCATACAGCCTGAAGCTCACATAACAGAGAAGCAATGTCTAGTTTAGTTCGTACGTTTTTCCTTGTTTCTAAATGGAAAACGCACCGTACAGCGTGCGTTTTCTAAATGGAAAACATACTGTACAAACGTATGTGGGTTTTATTCGTGGTTGAAACCATCTATTGCGCGCTCGAGGCGATACGGTCAGAGTCGTCGCGAAATCAGTTTAAGGCGATATGAAGCCAAGCGCAACGTCTCATGCTATTAGTATTTGTTGGATCTATTGATGGCCGGTATGATGGCGATATCGAATTGAAATCAATGCGGTTAAAAGCACTGCAAACACAATGAATGAGCTCTCCTTATATATATATATATATATATATATATATATAGAGAGAGAGAGAGAGCGAGAGAGAGATAGAGGGAGGGAGGGAGGGAGAGACAGATAATGAAAAAAGCCAAGAGTTAGATCAGCGCAAAGACGGTACAGACAACTGGGCTATATAGGCACGAACGAGACGGATAGGACAACGGCAGCTGGCCTCGCGAAGACACATCGAAATAGAGTAGAACGTCTATGAGCAGGCCTGCAACATAGACCTTCATACAACGCAGCGGTAGTAGTAGCACTGCTCATAGTAGTGTATAGAAAAGACATCATGACGAAGCCGACGACGATGCCGAGAACTCAGAACGACAAGACCAACAGGGAAACAACGTGCCCAGCACCAACAGCGGATACGTCTTCATAGACGCCTTTGGCTTGAGAACGAGGGTCTGGATGCGCGAAGGCCGCCTCCCTTACAGAAGCAGAGGAGGCGGCAGAGGCCCGGGGCCCGAGGAGCCCGAATCCCCCGTAGAGGGAAAGTGTGCGATCGAGGATTGGAGAAGGAAGGCGGAATACAGAAGAAAAAGTGTTGGACGGCAATGTTGTTAGCAAAGCAGTGCCGTGAACGGAGACAGACGTGGCGTGCGCTAGTGTGCATTAGGAGTGAGTGTACGGCCGTCTGGTACAAGCAACTCTGGGGGTGTTTGCCGGCCCGATGATGATAATGATGACGACTCGGGGCTGTCGGCGCGCCCCGCTGCAGCATCCCCCGAATGAGCAAGAAGGCTTCGTCGGCTGCGACCGGCCAGAGGCCGCTGGCCTGTCTCTACGACGTGTTTCCCTCTTCTCGAGTGGATTTGATGACCACTCATGGCCTTAGCAGCCAGGACGACCCTTCACTCTCGCCCGGGCCGGGCCGAGTCGTCGAGCTCTCGTCCACGTTCCTATTGTTGTCTGCTGCTGCTGCTGATGCTATGCTTTCTCTTCTTTTACCCCCGTTTGCGTTTCTATGTGCTACTCGATCGTTCGGTCAGCTGTGTGCGTTCTCCTGGCCAGCGGTTGACCCCCCTAGGACAAACACGTCAGCAGCCTATGGGCGAACGTCGACGCTGTTAGCTTTCCGTGCTTATTACATTCTCGGGATAGGGAACGTAAGGGAGAGAGAGAGACAAAGATACAGTTCTGCGCTGATGTGTGTCACGCATAGGACTAACTGCGCCCTTAACTATGTGTATTGCAACACAATTTCAAACGGCGTATGTGCAAACGACATTGCTTTCCGCTGCTTTTGCGGCGGAGCAAGCGGCCCTAAAGATGCTCTGAACGGCAACCTCTTCTATTCGGTGATATAACTGAGATAAGTTGAATTAGGCTCTCTCTATATATATACACATACAAATAATGCAAGGTGTGGACATGCGCATCCGTCTAGGTCGTAGCCCTGAGCCCGATCGAGCCGACTATAGAAGCAGCATGTTTCCGTTGTCACGAAGTCACTAGTTTCACAAAGCACCTATAATAGTCCCGCGCCCATCTGTTAGCCTGTATTCTTAACCATAAACTCTGCTTTACAACGATATCATGTAGGGAATCCTTTTCAAGCGAACAGTCCATAGAGTCCAGGGAAACAATGGCATCTCCACGTTGTAGGTCAATGGTGAAATATGGTAGAAGATACGTACTACTACATAAAATTCCGCTTTCTCTCGAGATGAGAGAATCCGCCGCGAAAAATCCGCCAAAACAATTTAATTTGTCTTTCTAATGTTGTATGTATAACGTGTGAACATGCGCACCCTTATATGGCTCAGTCCTTCGAACCGATTAAAGAAGCAGCATCTTCAACATCCTTTGTCACAAAGTCAGTAGTTTCACAAGCATCTAGGTGACCCTGTATCCTTGGTCATAAACTCTGGTTTAGGCACTGTCCACATTTTATATGTATACTGTGGGGAATCCACTTCAAACGAACAGTCCAAAAAAGCCGCGACAGCAAGGGCACGATGCATGTCAAGAGTGGTTTGTTGTAGGAATTGTTTACTGATGCAAAAGCTTCTTGCTCAGGAGATCCACCGCGATGAATATAAAAAACTGAGTAAGTTGTCTTTTCAACCTGCCGTAATAATTTTGTTTGTATTTAGAATGCGAATAATAATGTAAAGTATTTCTGTCGTTTGTTTGTATCGCCCCTGATTGCGCCATAACAGACCCTGCATATTGTGCATATCCGCGGCAATTACAACTTACAAAATGCACACAATGTAGTCGCATCACAATTAAAACTTTTTATTTTTTTAAACGCTAGATGGATTCTCTATTAGATTGCATTTCTCGGTATATAGGCGGCTTGTTAAGTGTTATACTTTGAGTTTCCTTACATATATTAGTCGATATCTGCCATGTCGCTTAGATTGCCTGTTTCAGACGTTGTTTAAATACTAGTGAGCCTCGAAATATTGAGCCATCCTTATTGAGTATTTTCACTCCTGGAAAAGAAGGCTCTAGGAGTTCTAACGCATGTCGCTGCTCAAACTCTAAACCCCGTTCGGTAATGTAAGCCTCTCATTTATGGCCACACCCCGCTCGATACTCGCTAACACCGTTTGGGAGAGCCCGCTGACGTCACATCGTGCAGATGGCTTGCCTTGTTCTCAGAAGTGAGATTGTCTGTTATTAGTTCTCTTAAAGCTTAGCAAACAAAGACGCCGATAAGTACATTTGTGCTCTGTGACTCCGGGAAAGAAACTGGCGCGGACGACATCGCGTATTGTGCTGCGCTTCGGAGAATAAAAGAGCTGGCTGATTTCAGAACGTTATGATCTAAGCCAGAGAAGGAAGGCTGATCGAGGTCATAACGCCGTCGAACGAGAAATGGCTATTTATTTTTAGGGCGCCTACCTTGAGCGCATTATGAGAGTGAACTAATTCCATAGAACGGGAAAAAAAGAAAAAAAACCCTAGAAGGGGCGCTTAACGCCCGGGCGACGGAGAGCTAATAAGTCCTTCTTAAGCGGAGGTGACACGTTCGGCCACTGCACCAGTAGAAGAGAACACCACGGGGAGGCTGAAAATTACAACCGCTATCCTTCTAAAGTACTTTTACGTAGCTCCCAATGGGTGACGGATGACGGGAGGACGAGGTTAGCCCTAGTAAGTAAGGTTTATTAATTAGAAAGTTAGAGAATATCGTCTGCAGAGTCTTTCACACTCTGAAAGAAGCCTAGACTCTACGATTTACTCATATTGATGGTTCATCAGTAGTACATCCCGGTTGACTTGCATCAATGTCAATATATACGTTTTTTCACGCATTTTCACATCAGCTGATCAAGTATTTATTTTGCCGAATGGGGAGTTATACGCTGTGTGTCATAAGCAGAATTTGGTCTATATCTAGAAATGCAATTCTGACTAAACAAATAATAAAAATATGAAGTTATCATAGTATTTACATAGGGGCGGAGGTTATTGAGATCATTGAAAAAAGGTTATTAGTACTAGTTTATTGAGATTACAGAAGAAGGTAATTAGTTTTACAGTGTTATTGAGTTCTTACAAACTGTGCGCGGTGCGGCAAAGACGCGAAAACAATGGCCTATGCGTGCACGCACTGCAGTGCCGGAAAATGCAAAGTTATTCAAATTTCGGATAGCCCCACAAAAGGCGTTAATCCTCTAGCTGTCTGGACAACAAAGGTGTTCCTTAAGGCATTTAACGTTAGATTCAGCGCTTCGAAGTTACTGCATTGTTCATTAGGCGGAGGATAGTAAAACAATAAGCTAGTAATAACAACGTTAAACAATAAGTATTGCTTTTATTTTGAATAGAGAGAAAGAGAGAGTTTTTTGGCGTTCGACATGAATGTGGCTCCATGTATTGGTAACTACAAATATAGTCAAATACAATTTTAGTCGCTGACGTAGCCGGGCACTTCTTCTGGAGTCGACGCTGCAATCTGTCGAAGAATATATAGATTTTTCTTTGCAAATATTAGCTCTGTTTTCATAAAAAAAGAATTAAATAACTAGGTTTAAAATTTCAGAGCCTACAGGGCTGGTGACTATCCTTTGCAAATATTAGCTCTGTTCCCATCAAATACTTAAAGTAACTAAGTTTAAATGGTTATCATGGTTGCATCCAAACATGATGCTTTGAGTCGACTCAGCAAGTGTCTGTGAACACTATAGCAAATCGAGATGAGGTAATGGGGTTGCGAGAGAGTTGTGTTTGGATACGGTTGGATATTTTTTTTTATCTTTAACATACAACACTCTAATCGCACATCAAAACGCACGAGAGTTATATGTATATACTATACGAGTTAAGGACGCACTTCATTGCCGTAATGTGTCTCGCATGGGTTTCATCACCACGAAAAAACGACGCCACGCTTTAACGCTGTACCCCTAGATTAGACCCTTGAATAAACTGACAGTTGTGAAGCAGAGGTATCCAGGGCAGGTCCTGTCGTGCCATGGCTGCACATCCACAGCAGCAGCAACGGCAGCGGCAATGCTCCTTCACGAGGATGGCGATTGGCGGACACAGGGCCAATTTGTGGGGTTGAAACCTGCTACCACTTCCGCGCAATCCGTACTACGCCGCGATTGCCGCGAATCCTAACTTCGCTGCTCGTATTGCTAATAACTAATGATAAGCACTAATCCTAAGCCTAGACCACTCAGTCAGCATTATCGACTGCGACGCGCGCGTTTTAATGTGGAGATTCGAGCTCGTTCAAGCTCGAGCCTATTAGCGAGAGCGTAGAGATAGAGAAAGAGAGAGGGGCGGAGGGTGGTGTTGGAAAAGGGGCGGAGGCTGGAGCGCGATACAGAGAGAGCAACAGCTGACCATCATCCATCATGATCAATCAGGATACTTGTTTTGTGGGAGCGGCGCACCACAGGTCCCACACCCATGGGCACGAGCGAACCGAAAGATTTGATTTTTTAAAGAAACGCGGCATGTCCACCGCTGTCTGTCTCTACGTTGCGACTAGGTCAACTAGTAGTTAATATATATATATATATATATATATATATATATATATATATATATATATATATATATATATATATAGGTACCTCAGTGTGCTCCGGGCCGTTTGATCGAGGTCTGGTTGTCGGCAAACTTTCGAAGAAAGCAAGGTACACACGTCTTCGTCGCCGTGTTTGGGCCGCCGTGTTCGGGCTGGCGGCTGAACGGCCCCTTTCTCGCGGCACATAATACGGCACGGCACACGGAACACAAATTGTGTAGACTTCTGGCTTAAGTCCCAATTCGGTCACCAGCGCCTCTGCGCGCGTATACGTCTCTGGCTAACGGCGGCGGCGGGAGCGCACCCACTTCAATTGTCATGCAAATGTAATGTAAATTACACTTAGCTATAAATCTTTTGAAGCATGTCCGGGGGTCTTTCTCGACCTCTCGGCGCCTGGCGGCGCTTTGTTTGTTGGTGTTTTCGTTTGCTTTCATGTGTCACGAGTCGCGAGTCCGATGTATAAGACTTTTGGCCAATAGATGCTGAGTACCGGCTCTTGTTTTGCTTTGGTCCTGCGATTAGCCCTGCGGAACTCCTGCTGCTGTTGTTGGTATTTCCACTTCACCGTTTAAAATACCGTTCGATCCTCCAGGTACCCCGAGACGACCTGGATAAGACAATATGGGACCTTTTTCTCACAAATAAGTCTAGTATTGTCCTTTTCGGGAAACTATTCTTCAACAGCTTCCCGGGAATGCACCTGACGGCTAGAAATCTTTGGATTGCTACAATCGTTCTTCTAGTTTGTATGGCTAATTTATGTGAAAGATCCGTTTTGGCCACAAATCTTACAAAATTACACAAAAAAAAGTTTTTCCTAAATCCATATTGATAGTCTTACTTCAATAAATGCCTTGTGTCCCTTTGCCAGGGTAACTATGTGGGTTTGTATAATTTATATTTTAAGTAATAAAAATGTAGAAGAAAGACCATTACTGGCCATGGTGTAAAATGCGTAGGTGTCTCAAAATAATTACATAAACCAATTTCATAGTAATAGTAATAATAATATTCGTTACTTAAAATGATTGATCTCTACATGATATCAGTTATATAGTTTGTTGTAGATGTCTCAATGTTAATTGGTCCGACAGCTTGTCTGATATGAAATTAGACATATAGAACCGCGGTTGTTGGAGCGTCTTGGTATGAAGTTAGACCGCTAGTTGGAAATTGTGTTTGGCTTAGGAGAGAGAGAGACCGGTCGGCCTAAGAAGAAAGCAATAACATTCGATGTTCGAACGAACTGTAAAAGCCTGCTGTACATGTGAGACCTACTCTGAAACCATTTTCGCCAAAGAAATGCAGTTATAGTATACGCATCGCCATGCTGCTTGACGCGTATTTATTCGCCAGTCCGACAAAAACAGCAGCCGGTTTCTAGTCAACCGGCAGCATAAATATTATCGTTGTCAACACCAACTGTGTGCTAATACTGGCAATATTGATCAATTATACAGCACGGTGAACAACTTGCTTCTGCTAAAGATCAACTCGTCGAAGTAATTGTTTCGTTAACGGCAACACCAGTAACAACAACAACCGCAACCGCGACAAGAAAACGTCGGTAGCTGCAGGAGTAACTTAATCTGTTTCTGCTAATGTGATTTTTGATTAGGACATGGATGTTCCCGTCTGACAACGGAAGCAGCAAAACAACTACAAATTCGCAATCTACGTGCGTTGTCACGAAAGACCATAAAGTGCGCAGTTAAAGCCCTGCAAAGTGACGCTGCCGCTTCTGTTAACGAGCCAGCGTTGCTAAGAGGCACATCTCAAAAGAATCAACCGCCTTCGTAAAGAACTAGTTAACTATGATAAGAGTTGGATGGACCAAGTAAGAGACAGTAGACTGTCAGATGAAGCCGTCGAGCAGGAGTACAGGCCAGTCCAAGCACGGCCAAGGGGTACTTGATTATATTCAAGCCGTCATCGAGACCTGGCTAATATCGGAACTGCGGCAATGCAAGAGCGAGGGAACGAACGAGGGAAACGCTGTGACGGCCTTGAGGAAACGCCTCGTGTCTGTGCAGAAGCAGCAGAACTCACAATCACCTTCAATCAAGATTCAGCGTTTTTGTAGTTAGAGCACAGTTTGCGCAGTTTTGGAAAGAATCCAAAGCCTCTGTGCATGACCGCCCCCATCTGAACGGCACTCAACGCCTAAAATGAATCAACTCAGCGCCTAAATACCGCCGTGATCACCTAGATGGAGAACCAGCATGCGAAACCATTGCAGGGGATGCCGACAATAGCAATCAAAGATAGCTATCAGAGAGCTATTTATATATCGTTAAAAGTAAATGCAGGTTTGGTAGATGTGTCGCCTCCCCACTTGACGTGTGCTTGTTTGTCAGTAGTAATTTGCGACATGGTTATAGCCAGTTATTACTTATGCCGTTAAAATCGCAGGAACCGAATCGTTTTTTCACACATGTTAATATTACGAGTTTGATACACCAATAATGTACTCTATTGGCACGGATGTCTTTCAACGTATTTTGTGTAAATAGTGAGTCTATTATGATTCCAAAAACGTGAGGCACCCAAATGTTGCTTTTAGGCTCCTAGCTTGCAACCGTAGCTCAAAAAATATGATGCTTAAATAGAAGCTTTTTAGATCGTTTTACATCGTATACTGTTGTCCAACCGAACTTGCTGCCATAGCTTTTTCTCTATTCAATTCTAACTCTTTATTTGTGTAAACCTACGAAATGTAATTTTCTAAGCATACTACGCGGAGCGTCGTAATTGTCGCTATAACACATAGTCCTAGATGGAGATTATGTTTCATGAATTTAATTAACTACAATTACACCCAGCCTATATACGAGATATATATATATATATATATATTGCTGATTTGAAGGTATACATCGAATTTTCGCATTACATTCCCGTTCCTATTAGATGAGTAAATCGCTTACAGGGCATACTTTCAACAACAAGTAGTATAGCTTAATTTCTATCTTAGAGTTAATTGTGGATTTAATTGCATATGTCCACAATAATTCAACATGCCGACACTTCCACCGCTCTTACCGCCCTCCTTTCAGTGGCTACCGCTAAAAATTCTCTCTTGATGTCCGCCCTTCTCCTAATTTGCTTCTGGCCTCTAGGGCGCCTCATCGTATTGTTGTTCAGCATGTCTCTTCTCGCCCCTCGTCGTTGATCCATGATGAGGCCGAGGTGGCGGTGATGAGCGTGCCATGGTCATCATGACATGCCGCCGTTGTTGTTGCTCAATGATTACTGCCCAGGGCGGTGAGGAGCTGCTTTCGAAGTTCGGTGCTGCCAGGCGGGCCACCTAACCACCTAGATGCCTGCACCACCCTCGTACCCCGCCTCATCCCACGCCGCCCGTTTCCCATTTCCATCTATGGTCCTTGATCAAACTCTGGCCGCCTCCGTACTGGCGTCGTTCACTGGCGAAGATGAGCCAGAGATGGCCAGGCCAGGACGCTCTGGCTCTTGGCCGTCCTCCGCCTCATCGCCACGTTTATAAGCAAGCTGCTCTGATCAGGGCTGTGCGTTGGCCACTGGCTAACCAAGGCCGACCGATATAGTTGGGTAGACTGCCCATCGCCCATTGGCATTCGCCCCACATGTGCTGATAATGTTTACGTTAGGCCATATTCGAGTATGGAGCAAATCGCGAAGCTACCAGCGTGATTTTTCGTCATATTCTTCGCTGAGCGAATAGCCCCGGCTAATACGCCTTAGTAGGTGGCAAGCAGTCCCAGGTAATAGGGAAGAGAAACTGGCGATCGACAAGAATCTGTGGAGTCAGTTGTTTTTCACGGGATCTGCTAAGAGCAAACGCAAGTTTGTCCATTGTTTACTTTGACACAATTTATGTTTAGGAAATCACTTGTCATGTCGTTCGTGTCTTTTACGTTAGTGCATATATATATATATATATATATGTGCAGGATAAGAGGTTTAGTAGCAAAGTTCTTTTCATGGCTTTACGTTCAACGATTAGAGTAATCTTTGTGGCTTCTAAGTCATTTGGTAGTCGCCGGAAGGTTTGCTACCTTGTGTTTCCCAGTAACTAAAAATA
This sequence comes from Dermanyssus gallinae, assembly GCA_003439945.1. Taxonomy (NCBI): domain Eukaryota; kingdom Metazoa; phylum Arthropoda; class Arachnida; order Mesostigmata; family Dermanyssidae; genus Dermanyssus; species Dermanyssus gallinae. Next base: position 126,061 of record QVRM01002850.1, read on the forward strand.
GTATTGTTGAAGTAGTATTAAAGAATGGTCCCCGCTCCTCGTCTCTTCCTGAGGCCATTTAGGTGAGAGAAGTTTTTAGTGGGAATTATGCCAACAACATCGGCATCGAGTCCGACACTACGCGCTTTGGGTGTGCGTAAAAACATGTTTCCCTCTCACTAAAAAACAGTAACTAAAAATAGGTTAAGACATAGAGGAGCACGGCTGTACCAACTACTACAAATAGTGCATTACCATAGAAAATATTGTGATGATTTATTAATCATTTACAATACGTTTGCACACTCGGCAGTGCTCGCCTTAATAAAAATTGTGGTAAAAAGGTGTCACGTGAAGTTAAGAGTCAGTTGTCCGTGTCCTTGCTTGATGGTAGCCCCCGCTCTTATGGACCCGACCCGGTGCGAGCGGTATATCCTTAAGGTTCCTTGCAAAGTTAAAACGGTGAGATCCATAAGATTCCTCTTCGTGACGCCGAGCCCCAAGAGCGTCCTCGCAGATTCGGAGTCCCATACACCACTCATAGAGATAGTGATGGATCCGAATCCGCAAGGTTTTTGCGGGTCGGGGAGCGCCGCTTTTTGGAACTCGACGTCATATTTGGCGATCTTGTCTTGCCGTGCTTTTTCCAGGTCCCGGTTCGGGCCGCAAACCTCGGCATCTAAAACCCAGACCTCGGTAGGTGTTGTTATTACGAGGTCGGTGCGCCCGGTCGACGGAATACTCGCTCACGAACCACCTCATGACCCCTTTCGCGGAGAAGACGCGCCACGCGATCACAGACGTCGTCATGTCTCTTTATGGTTTGTTTGTGTGTTGTATCGCACATCTGAGCGACATGAGCCAACGTCTCAGGCGCATGACACCCGTGCCTACAACGTTTGTTGTAGCCCGGGCGTCCCCTGGCCAATCTGGCACGCGTTGGTAGTGCGTTGATCCTGAGCTTTAGTAGGTTTAAATACTCCTTACCAGAAAGGTAGGGCATACCCTTAATCCAGTAATGTACAAAGGGCGTTTCGTTTGCTTTTTTAAAATGTGCCCCATCGAACGTGTAGTGTAGTTGTTGAGACCAGTAATCGGTCTCTTGTGTAGCGGTCTCAATGGAGGTTCCCAAGCGCTCGCAAAGAAGTCTTGTTTTCGCAAGATCTCTTTTAAAGTGCTCGGTGGTTAGCATCCATTGGACCCCAAGGTGCGTAAAGTGTTGTAGTGCTGTCAGATGTATATATAGATGTTGATGGTCATTTATGGTCTTTCATACATATTCTTGATGGAAAAAAATACAAAAACTGCTCGTGTAATGTTCTATGTTTCGATAACCTGAGACTTGCCTAATACGTGCATTTCAGTGGAGCTGTAGTGTAACTATGCCTCTTGTGTGGTCGTACCTAGAAGTCGGTCAAGTTAAGCGTTTGCTAACAAGAAGGGTGCGTACGTTTTTCACATTCTTTCACTGTTTTTCATCACTTTTGTACGGGGCAAGACAACTAGAGGGATCTTCTTTCTTCATCTTGAACTGCTGTTGGTGCTGTTGGCACGTTCTGTGCCGGCCTTATTTGCTGCAATGTGATCTACGGCACTCCGAGAGAGATTTTATCCACCACCCGGTGAGCCGTTGTGGGTGACGAGTTAGCTGGCCAATCTATTGACATTTGACCTCAACCGTCTCAGCGAAAATAGTTGCGGCACGGTTCGCTTCTAGTGCCCGGAGTCTGACTTGAATCTACGCGCCGTAGGAGTTTTCCTTTTCTGCTTCGACTTCTACGTCGTCGTCGTCTTTTCCGGCGGCCTGCTGGTTTAGCCCGCCTCTTTTTGGATCTTCCATGCGATGAGGGGGTTCCGTTCCGTTCCGCCGTTATGCGTGCGTTGGGCAGAAGACGAACTGAACGACGACGACGACAACGACGACAGCGCATCGTTCTTCCGCCAACTCGCCTTTCGTACAAACTCAGTCCGAACTCGTCGCCCGTCGTTCGAATAGGCTGCTCCGGACTGGGATGGGGAGCGGAACGAGGGGCCGATGGGTAATCCTTGTTTCGGTGGCAGCCGAGTTCGAGTAGTCTAGCAGCACGAATTCTGAGCACGAAAGTTCATCCTGCCAAACATAGATGGTTGGTGGTACGCGCGATATTGGAACGAGGGGGCACTACACGCACCGCCCATCAGCTGGTGCTGCTGCTGCTGCCGCTTCTCGTCGTCCCGGCCATGATGGCCGTCGACATGGGAGGAGATTCAAAACTGAATTCGACAGTAATTAACTGACTGCGGCGGGAATTCGGAAATTGCCCCCCCCCCCCCCTACTTTCGATCGCATGCTTACACCCCTTTCTTCACAGTTTGTCTGTTTTGCGTCTGTCTTCTTCACTTGCCTATGCCCATCAAAACTTGTCTACTGCTGACAAGGTGCCTCTTATTGAGCATATTCGGCGCTGGCCTAGCTAATCGTGCACTACACAACCTCGGCGACCTACGCGCTTTTCTTGATCGAAACAAAGATCACGTATGCGATTTTAAATGAAGCAGGCGCATATATAAATATATATATATATATATATATATATATATATATTATTGTGTGCAATAACAGAAACTGGGACGACGATGAACCTCTTCGATGTACTCTTACTTATGAGTACTTTTTACACACATACAAAAAAGGGTTTCTGCTACTACACCACTTGCCCGCATACATGCACGCCAATACGGCCCAGGGGATATTTTCAGGCTTGTCTGGCGTCTCAGCCTAACAACGTTGCGTCGTCAGTCGATTATCTAGAATTATCATTCTGATTACACGGGTGTCACCGGTTCTATCCCTGTTGTTGATCGAAAATTGATCTTTGAGCAATGCTCATTAACAATAGATGGTAAACAGCCATACCGCTGAGAGTCAGCGGCCATGCTGCCACAAGGCATGTTGAGGAAACCCTATATATGTAGCTCAACATGTCCGGCACTCGGTGCATTGAAGGTATACCTCGCGGTGAGTTCCAAGCCCGTAGGAGACGGAGGATGGTCTAGATTCTGATTGCACTACAATAAATGCTGAATCAGAATGCTGCCAAGATCGAGACGAGAAACGTCTCCCCATCGTGATTGTCCCCATTTCCGTTATCGTTCAACAAGTTCATGCGCAATAATTGTTCGTATTCTGCCGAAATTATTTTGTCTTTCTGACGCATGACAGTTAGCATGCTGCGTCGACAAGTGCTCTGATCAAATGCAATGCAATTAAATGCTGTGCTGTCATCTATATCGTATCGACGGGCACGCGAGATCTACAGTGGCAGATGCTGCTGCTGCTGAAGAAAAATAAATAGAAGCGCTACGAATGACTACCCTCATCTTGCGGGTAGTATTATCAAAGTGTGACGGGTAACCGTGCCGACCTTTCAAGCAGCTTTCATCAACTTTATCCGGCCGGGTATGACCGTTTACTTTTGCTCTCGGGTTCTGAGACGATGCTGGCTGAAGGCCAGACCATACATAGGTCGCTCCCGTCGCGCGTAGACTGGGGGCCGGACCATAGTCGCATCGCGGCGCCCCTGCTCTTGGGGATGACTTGGCTTTTTTCTTCTCAATAAGTGAACTTTCATTACCGTCACTTTCTTTTTGATGGTTGGTAGCGGCGGTGAGGGTACGGAAGCTGATATCTGAAGGTTTTCGCTCAGAGGGACGACCTGTTGAGACAAGAGACAGGTAATGTATACAAATGCGTATTGATTTCCGATTACTATCACCGGCCGCCCTTTTTTTTCTAACCAGTCAACGACGACTGCTGCACGGGAAAGAGTATTCATTTCGGCAGTACGCGCAATAGTTTAGCTTTGAGGAGGGAGCAGCTAACAGATAAGACGGTCGTTGGTGGTGACGGTTGTTAGGCTGTCGCTTCAGCTACGGCCGTCCGCTTGCTGGGATGCCGATGGATGTCCGATATCAGCAGCAGCAGCAACAACAACAACAACAACCCAACAACAATAACAACACCAACGACAACAATAACAATAGCAACAATAGCAACAGAAGGTGGCGATTGTTACCCTCGGGTTGTTTGCTCACACCGCCGGAGCAGGAAGGAAGATGGTGGCGACTCAAACGAGGCGCGATCTGGGCGGCGTTTCGTCGCGCTGCCGAGGGCGATAATGACAACGGTGGTGGTTTTCAATGCAGCAAAAGACGAAAAAGATGTACGCCTGCTAGAACCCTGCTAGTGACCTTGGGGAGGTGAAGACAGACAGGCAGGCAGACAAACAAACAGACCCGTGGCGCTTGGCGTAGTTGGTGGTGGACGCACCGCCCCCCCCCCCCCCCCCCGTCGGACAATTATCTGTTTGACTCACTTGCAAGGACTCAAAAGGACTGAAGCAGTAAGGAAGTATGCAACCGCAGCAGTAGGAGTGCCCCATCAGTACAGGGAGCAGCAGCAGCAGCAACAACAGCACCGTGTTGAAGGACGGAGGCGAAACATAGCGGTGGTGTTTCCGACCGTAGACTGTCCAGTGGCGCTCCACAGTCGCTCCACATTTTTCCCTCGTCAGTTCCTCGTCCGTCAGTTACTCAATGATGGGCGAGTGAGTCCTCGAGGGCAGTGCGGCAACGACAGCGCAATGGAAGAGAATAAAGAGTGGGCAAGTGAGGTAGCGGGGGGCGGAAGGGGGCGAAGGGGGGAACAACTGAAGTGTAGTAGCCCTCCGGCCCTGCGCTCCACCTTTAGGTCGTTGCGATGAACTCAGCGGTGCGTAGAGGCCTCAAGGTAGAGCAGGAGAAGCGGAGGCGACGGCGAAGATGATAACGAAGGCTGTTGTGTGCCAGGAGGGCGACCAGCGACCTGTCAGTGGCAGACGAGTTGTTCCGCTTTTGCTTCTTTCGTTTCTAGCGACGCGTTCAATGCGTCGGTGTGGCCAACCACCTCCACCCGCTGCAAAGAACTGCTTCTTCAATAGACGCCATGGGCATTCATTCATTCCGTCATTCATTGAGTCAGTCAGCAGATCGCAGCATCAGTAGGTAAGAGGGCAGGAACTCTCCGACTTCGCCGGTATTTCCGCGCACTTCCGACCGCCGCTAACCACGCACGGCAGCGAGTGGAGAACAGGCGAGAAACGAGTAGCGGTGGTGATGATTCGTGCACGAGAAGAAATAGATAGAACAAACAACGAGAGAGAAAAAAGTGCTTTTCATGCATTGCCGCGACGCAACACGGACGCGTGTGAGCTCTCAAATACAAAACAACGAGCTTTGGCGATTACGATGACGCCTACGACAACAACAACAACAACAACAACAACAACAATAACAGCAACAACAACAACAGTAACAGCAACAGCAATAACAACAACAACAAACCAATAACAACAACAATATCAACCACAAAGCATGCTCCAAAATGAGGCATGACACGGCAACTTTACGCTTTTTCTACGAGTCCGCCAGCGCGACAAACAACAATACTCGTACGTCCGACAGCAGCGACCCGATATCATTTCCGAGTGTCGCCTCCAGCTATTCTGCTTGCTTCTCTATGCTGTACTACTAAGTACGATGCGACTCACTCAACTGTGTCGGCCATTTCGACACCTTTCCAGAGGTGCTGACGACGAGGAAAAAGAAGGAAAAAAAGAGAACAGCGCGGTGGCACCTCCTCTTGCTTTGATTTTGTTGTTATTACATTCCTGCTTGCCATATTGTTTTTATATGATATAATTTTTTTTTTGCATATAGAAAACATAAGTATTGTATTTATTTAGATTCCTTAGATGCACATACAATTCTTGACGCCGACTTGGTTCGGCTACGGCAGAAAAGGGAGTCCCTTGCCCGTGGGCAATGAACCGATTATGGACGCGGCGTTTCCACGTTGAATTTCAACTGATATTATTTGTAGCAAAAACTGCCATGACCTTCTATTACCGGTTGATGCAGCAACTCTAGATCCAAGCTCCGCCAGAAAGCTCCTTGTGATTTTTCCCATTGGGCCTAATGTCTCGAAGGCAATTGGTTGAACGATAAAGTTTTGTTCCAGTTCACGATATTTTGCCAACTTGCGATCTTCGGCAAGGTGAGCGGCTGCTCCGACCTCCCTGCTGGTATGGCGAGCATAAGAAGCGGCCAACGTGCAAGACACGGTGACGTCGTACACAAGGCAGCGACCTTCACTCCATGGAACTAGAGTCAGGCCGTCCGGACGCAGTTGGCTGTTGGCTGACAGTCCGACCGGCTCCTTGACTGCCGGTATGTGGGCAGACTGCATTGCTCGGTGTATTACATCGATTAAAGCTGAATGTCTTGAAAACCTACCGGCGCTCCTCTTGCAAGCGAGAGCCACTCTCCGCTCATCGGATCTATCACGGCTTTCAATCGCGCCTGCTCTTTAGCGTTGTTTGCCTGTGTCTTTATTATTGTGCAATTACTTAAATATTTATGACTTAAGTCTTCGTTATTACACGTATTTGCAGTTTTTTTTTATAACGCCTCAGGTTTCGAAAATATATATATATATATATATATATATATATATATATATATTATTATTAGTGCTTTTAGTATTGTGATGCAGGTATATGTATATCAGAAGACCCCATGAAGATTAGCTGCCCGATCGGGTCTTGCCCGATCGGGCAACTAATCTTATGCCCGATGGACTAACTAATATTAGGGCCCGATGGATAAAAGGCCCCTTGGTTAGATGTAGCGTAGATGGTATCATCTCTGCTCCATGCGTCACGAGCCTAGCCGGGCTTTTATGGCAGCTCAGTGAGTGCAATGTATATGTAAGAGTATACTGTTGGTTTCGTAGTACACATTAAGTTCGTCAAAACTTTGAGAAGTGAGTGAAGTTTGCATTGTGCAGGGACATTTTGGGTACGTGGTAAATTGGGCAGGTTTATTGCCAAAGCACCCTTTTTAGCTGCGGAGAAAGCTTTTAATGGTATCTTGTATTGCCGAAATAACCTTTGATATTGTCAGAGGTCCCGCGAAGCCAGTATTGTTATGCAATTGCGGTCACTTCATATTATTCAATTCAATTCAGCATTTATTTCATCATAATATTGGTATACAGTTGATTCAAGTTACACAAGGTGTCACAATGTGACTTTTTGGTCTCACTGTATTTAACTTTGGATGATATGGACGTTCCGCAAATGTCTGCACACACAAGTATATGATAGCGTCCAATATCACACTCTCGCAAAAGCTACTAACTTCTACAACACTTCATATTATTGAAAGCGCTAAGCGCTCGTTATAGCGGGAACACAAATATAAACAAAAGCACATTTACGGACAAGTCCAGTAGTGTTTACCGCCCATCCTTTCCGCATCAGTACAAGCTCACAACATGGCATCAATAAACTCATGCCATATGGTTAACTTGTGTGCTAGGATTGGTGTAATTCGGTCCAGCAATTGATTGCAAGCAATTGCTCATTGTACTCTTCACTTGTACGGGAAGATAAAAATGTATCTTAAATCGCTTACCTTTTATCCTAGTGTTATTGCGCATACAGAGCCGTAGTCGTATATATTAGCTCTCTTGCTATGATACCATATAATGCCACAGGGATAACAACGACACAGCCTGTGCCGCCAATTTTATGGGGCGGGCAAACTCGAAAGAATAAAATGAGGAATATGTTGGATTGTATTTTTTCTAGCAGCGCATCTTCTGAGCGCTTCTCAGCGCCTGGATGAAGGTTTGGTTCTTCCTTTATGGGACCGTCGTCCAACTCCTGTGCTACAACAAAGCTATCGAAGCTAATAAGCTTTTGCTGGAAGGACAGGCCTTCTCGAATCAGGACGACGCCGCACACGCCGAAATAAGGACACGCCATCGCCTTTAACGAGCCACTTGCGGGCTTAGAAGAAGTTGGGTTGCGTACACCTTTTGTGGAAGCCAGCACTGCGTAACTGATTTTGCTGATCCCACTACCATTACTATGGTCGCTCGTACCCAGCCCCATTGCGAACGGCACTGCACAGTATAGGATATGAGCAGAAACGAGAGCCGACAAGTGTTGCACAGAAGCTGAACAGATCAAGAGCGGCGCTACCGTACTACAATGCTATCCTGGAGTGGCCTTATTACGTCCGATGCTCAGGGGCGCCGCTGTGTCCGCCTTTGCCCCACGGCCGCGGCCGCCACTGGAGAGTTGCCATCTCATCCGCCATCCGTGATGTTGTCGATCAAGCGCGAGCGTCACTTCTTCGCCTAGTCGGGGGGGGGGGGGGGGGAGGAGGTTGAGGATGGAGGGCATTCTTGAGCTTCGCTTTTCCTGGCCTTCTGTGTCCTTATCTCTTCTGCTGGCTAGCTTTTAGTTCTATTCCCGTTACTTTCTCTCTCTCTCTCTCTCTCTCTCTCTCTCTCCCTTTGTCGCGTTTTTACGTGCACTGGTATGTTGTATTAGAAGAGTAACGCTAGCAGGACAGCAGCAGTAACATACTGTAGCAGTAGTAGGGGGAACAAACTTTGCTGCTTGCACACTGGCTGCGCGGTATTTTATCAGCTTCAAGGCTCCTCCTCCTCCGACCACAACTACCCCCATCTGGCTTCCGTCAGTCCAGCGCGAGCTTATGACACGGCCTTTGCCGCAACCGCGATCGCAGCAAAGCATGAAAAGGCAGCATTGCACTCTAGTCGCGCAGACCGAACCTCGGCTTAACCGAGCCAACGCCACTCACGATGAATGCATGACAGCATCCTGGCGCGGAACTTTACGCACGCGGAATCAATGGCATTCAGTAGCGTACATTTACAAGGTCGATGTGAATCAGCAGAAATCGTCGAAGATTAACGCTAAGGGCGGTCTGGGCTTGCCTGTGCGGAAAGAAAGAACGCAACAGAGTAGCGGGAAATTCCACCACCGAAAGAATGAGGTGGCGGGGGTCCCGTCGCCCCCCGTAGATAGGGTGACAGGAGGCTCGAAGCAACAAAGTGCCGGTTCAGCATCCCCCTCGCCGCCAGCTGCTTAAGGGTCCACGCTCTCGTTGAGGTCGAAGAAATGAAGGAACACGTAGCAGACTGGAAGACGTTGAAGAAGCGTATAGCTTCCGTCCGGAAAAACGGGCCCTTTCGATAAACTGCTACTACAGTCAAGGGGAACAAGATGGAAGAAGAGAGAAACGACAAGCCTCCTTCTCCCTCTAAACACACGGGTTTTGACCCTTTCTCGGGCCCACCATCTTGTGTGCTCGAGTTGCCCGACAAGACTTGACGTCCAACAACGTCTAGCACGGAGGAGGTGGTAGTGGGTGTAGTAGTTGTAGTAGCAGTAGCTCACACTCAACTGCAGCACAATAGTCACTGCACCGTGCGGAGTGACCCGGCGACGCGCGTTGTCGTTCGTCTCGTGTTCCCTAACGGCCAGTCGCAGACGCCTTGATGTGGTCGGCTATCGAGTCTTGTTAGTAGTTGCTGGCCGCCCCTTTCGCACGCCCGGGAGATGTACGTATGTGAAGGACTTCGGTCTGTGTGTAGTGTAGCTTTTTTTTAGATCTATTTTTCTTATTCTTCCCCCCCTCTCGTTCTGCCCTGCCCTACGGTTTTTGGTCTGTCGCGATTTAGTAAACATTTTGCGCCGTCGGCAAAAATTCACTTAAACTTCAGCCTTGTCCTTGGCTCATGAACGAGAGCGCCGCGATATGAGAAAGACGAGAGCCCGAGGCAGGCGGTAGCGGTGGTCTGTACAGCCGAGCTTCTGCCGCAGCATCAGCTTCCATAAAGGATGAACAACAACAACAACGAGAACAACAATGACGACGACAACAACAACACATACCAACTTGCTAGCCGGTCGCCGGGTCGCCCAGTCTTTCTGTTTTCTTTCTACTACTTCTAAGCCAAGTTCTGGCGCAGTTTCAGAGTAGCGATAGCAAGCAGCAGTAATAAAAACATCGCTTTTCAATTTTTAGCAGCGCAGCATGCTCTGGCCGGCGTCTTGTTGGCCTTTGCGAAAAGGGCAACGGAATTCCTCCGTACAGTGCATACATACTAAGGGCAGCACGCCGGCAAAGCGCAAAGAGTAAGAGCTGGAGGCTGGGTCGACGACGACAACAACGAGAGTGGTCGTGATGATTGCCATGTTGACAGAGTGCGGTGAAGGACAAGAAGCTGGCAGGAAGCACAAGCCACCAGAAAACAGATACGCTGACGGAACGACATGGGAAATAGAGCGGAAAAATAGGATTGCATTGCTGAGAGACAAAACGTGCAATTGCTGTCCCTCTCTCTATGTGTCTCTGCTAGGCCTAGTTAATCAGCCTGTTAGGCACCATTGGTCGTTGGTTGTTCGTTGCTCATTGTAAGACAGGTGCGCGTCGGTGCGTTTGAGGGTGGCTTTTGCGTTCCGTTGCTGTCGGTTGCACTTACGTTAGAATAGGTATGGGTATCTGTATATCTGGTACACACGCTTTGTCCCACTAGATTGTATGTGGCATTCTATTCACGTGTATGCATTCTCGGCATTCAGTAAGACGACCTCAATTCAAATAGTCACCGTCACCACATTGCTGACCATGTCTCACCTAGGCGTCATAGCCACGTACCCGTAGTTTGGTAGTTCGAAAGATATTACTTAGCCATAAGGCCAGTTAAAACAGAAAATTCGATATAGACGCATGTTATATATATATATATATATATATATATATATATATTTAATTGATGATTTGCTCGCTGCATAAGTGCGCGTACACGTATCATCCATCCTTTTATACCAGGGACGCTCCAGCTAATATATACCTTACTGCGCTCCCGCTTACGCTTATGGGTTGAGCGTTTGCCCACTGAACAATTAGCGTCTGTCTATCGTTGAGTATTGAGTCCTATTTGTCTTGCCGCCAATCGCACGCTACTGTTTCATGTTGTTTTTACTCCAATCGCCTTTTACCCCCTGTAGTTCTTTTAACCTACAGTCCGTCATGTAATGCTAAATCTTCGTCTGTGCCTCAGCTTACTTTGTATTTTATTTTCGGTAAATTTTGACATCCCGCCCTCTCCATAAGAAAACTCTCTTCAATTACAATTAAAACGGTACCTTAGTGAAAACCTAATTACTTCCTTCTGAATCCCTTCTGGTTTCCTTCAAGAACTCGAGCTATGTGCTCAGACAGCACTTGAAAATATCAGCTTTGGCACTAGCATAGCCTTTCAAAGCCCCTTGTAACGATATACCTACCGAACCCCCACGAACGCTTGGACCTTACCGAATTATTTTTCTTGTCAACTTTGTTTGCTCCTAACTTTCCTTTTTCTCCCAACAACCTTTCTTCGACGATATAATCACGCCTTAATATTTCCATTGATTCAAATATCCTAACTTCCTCCCACGTTACCTTAAACTCCGCTCCAATTACACCCCCGAAAGTATAAATAGAGTGCTCTGATTTGCGTTAAACGCCATATTTAATTAATCTGCTGCTTTCACCCAGGTATTAGGCATAACTTGAACTTCTACGTCTGTTTCCAACAGCACCGTATCATTTGCAAACAACAAGAACTGAATTCCAATAAAAAAAAAAGTATATATATCTTTTTTTTATATTAGACCTCCTCTTTTGTTGTTTGCAAATGATATGGTGTTGTTGGACACAGATGTAAGAGAAGTTTAAGACATATATATACAAATATATATATATATATATATATATATATATACAAATATATATATATATACAAATATATATATATATATATATATATATATATATATATACAAATATATATATCTATATATATATATATATATATATACAAATATATATATATGTACAAGTTTATGCCAATACATATATATATATATTGGCATAAACTTGTACGCGTACATATGCAGATGTCTGGTGACGTGTACAGTACAGTCTATTTGTCGATGCTCTTCTATTTTTGTCTTAGCGTGCGAGAGAAATGAAACGAGAGAGAGAGAGATAGATAAATAGAGAAAAAGAGAGAGACTCCACAAGAGAGTTCTGTGCGTTTGAGCTGTGATTACTGGGCAAGGTTGTTGTTGTTGTTGTTGTTGTTGTTGTTGTCGTCGTCGCCGCTGCGCTCACCGCCGACGCACGAACAGAATTGAATTTTGCGTCCTGAACGGTCCTGCCGCTTTCAGCTGCTGCTGCTGTTCGCGCTCACGGTTCAGTCAGTGAATCATCCAGCCAGCCAGCTAGCTTCGTCGAATTCAAGTTGGCCATCGGGGGCGAATGAGCAAATACGGCCGGTGCTGTTGCTGTAGCTTCTACTACCACTACTCTTACTACAACGAATACTACTGCTACCACGTCCACACTGCACATTACCACCACCACGAGTGCTAGGTCTACTCTGAGTTCCACTGCTGGGGGGAGGGGCGGGGGGGCGGTGCGTGAGAACAAGAACCTCAATCGAGGCGCACAAGGCGAGTTCATCGGTGAGGAACGCAAACGTCGGTGATGATGGCAGCAGCAGCAGCAGTAGCCAACGTCTTCTTCTTCTTCTTCTTCTTCTTCTTCAGCTCGAATCTCTTTGGCCTATGGCCTAGGCCGCTGCTTGGATTCTCGTTGCTCTTTTTCCTGTTGCCGTTGCCGCATCCTCAGTTATCTCTCTCTCTCTCTTTTTTTCTTCCCATTTTCTCCTTCTTTCCTCACACACGCCCTCTATATATATATATATATGTATCTCTCTCTCTCTCTCTCGGGATCGTCGCTTTTCCCCCTGATCCACATGTTTCGGTATCTCTGCATCTTCCCCTCTCGGGGGGCGTAGATGTTGTATATATTGCTTCTCGCTATTTTTTTTGCTTCTGTGTGTGCTTCGTTTTCTTTTGCTCGCTCGCGCGCCCGTTCGTTTCTTGTCTGCCTGCGTCTTTCGTCTTATCCTCCGTTTTATTCGGCCCTCTACTACCGCGTCACCCTGCGGCGGCAAGCACGCGTACGCGAACACACAATGAAAGACGAATAAAGTCAACACGTCGACCTCCCGTCGATCGATCGCGGCCGCCTCGTAGTACCACCACGTCGCTATACGCCGCCGGCCATCCAGCTGAATTCGCTCTCCGTGTTCTTTTTGCTTCGTTTGCCATTGTATCGAATAATATTAATAATAATTATATATTAATACATGTTCATACCTCACAATTGTATGATCAGCAATAAACAATAATAATAATAATAATAATAATAATAATAATAATAATAATAATAATAATAATAATAATAATAATAATAGCATATTCCTTGGCAGCGTGTTAAATGGCACATTACCTAAGTTTTGTTTACCACTATTTTATGGTGCAAATCTTACAGCTCTTAAGAAAAAAGACAACTCTATAAGGCCCATAGCTTGTGGATTGACTTTGCGTAGGATTTCTGCAAAGATAGCAATGGCGAGAAATAAAAAGGCAATTTTGACAGGGATCCTGCCACATCAAGTTGGAGTGGCTATTAGAGGCGGCGCAGAAGCACTGGTGCATGCTACACGCGCCCTTTTGAAGACTGAGGACCAAGTGAAGGTTCTAGTTAAACTAGACTTCTGCAATGCATTTAATACGCTAAGAAGAGACAAGATACTGGATGCAGTGATGAAGAAAAGCCCAGAGCTTTTGCTTATGGTCTGGCAAAGTTACAGAGATCCTTCACTCTTAACCTGGGGCACAACTTCAACATTGCGTTCGGAAGCAGGCATTCAACAGGGTGACCCGCTAGGTCCTGCTCTATTTAGTCTTGGTATATCAGATCTAGTATCGCAACTACAGAGCCCTTTCAACGTGTGGTATCTAGATGACGCCACGCTTGCCGGCCCTGCGAGTATCATTGCGACAGATCTGAGAAGAGTGCTGCAGTTTGAAGAAGACGGGGGACTGGCACTGAATGCTTCAAAATGTGAGATTACCGCTGTCGGGGGCTCGCTTCAGGAGAGAGAGGAAGCAATCCAGGAGATCACAGAAATACGTCCAAGAAGGAAGCCAGAAAACGCGTTAAATACACTGGACTGGAAACAAGATATACTTTCGTGCCTATTGCCATGGAGACGCTAGGACCAATCAGCAAGGGAACCGAAGCATTTCTCAAAGATTTGAGTAAGCGAATTAAGGAGGTCACAAGCGACCAAAGAGAGGGTCAATTCTTGAGGCAAGCGTTGTCTTTGGCCGTTTGCAGAGGAAACGCGGCATCTATTTTAGGCGCCATGGAGTGAAATAATTATTTAAAGAATTTGCAATAATACGTTCAGACCTCACAATTGTAACATTATTTAACATGTAAATAATAATAATAATAATGGGCGCGATTTTGTGCAATAGCCGTAAAGCTGCAAAGACTAGACTTGCCGAATCTGTCTTAGTCTGTTGGCTTTAGGTGCTTTTGTTCTTATTATCTAAATATATTGGTTATAATAGTTAGGACTTTAATGAGTAGTTAGAGTTGATTATTCCCTCATTGATTGTTTGTTTAATGAATACCAATTCGTTAAATAAAAAATATCTAATTTGATCTGACCGCGTTCAGGAAGTTCGTGCATCAAATTTTTAAACAGCCCCCCAGATTTACAGGATGGCTGGCTCAAGTCCACTTTTACCAGCAGTTTAGTGACAACTGTTCCTTTGGCTGACTAGGCCCTTTTTTGCGTTGTGCTGTGGTAACTTATTTGCGTGTAGTCTCCGCTTTGCCGAAAAGGCGCTGCTTGTAGAGCAACAGTGGCAGCAATGCAGCCGTATTTTTTTGAACATTAGGTTTGTATTTGAGGTCTTCTCGTAACGTTGAAATTTGAATTTTTGTGTCTATTGTCTGATGTCGACCCAACCGCTTCAGTCTTAAACGCAAAACTTTCCGTTATGAGAGCAAACAAGTTACTTTTAAGCTATCCATTATGCTAGCATTTTGAAGCCGAAAACTGCACAAATTCTGCATTCGCTCTACATTCGATACACTACTACTGAAAAACAACGTTAGTTTAAAGCGATAATCATTAACAGTTAGTTGAAGTGTCGATTAGAGTTCCGTTTGCATGCAACTATAATTAAATAAGTCGATCGACAATGACCTGCATCATGAGAAATCTCAGAAATGAACGACCGACACGGACTTTTTATACCTACGATAGTAACAGCTGTAGCAGTTAACCTAAGTAGTACACGAAGATTTTAATATGGCGCCCCCCACCAATCTTAGTCGTTGTTCTAGAAAAAAAAAAAAAATATATATATATATATATATATTTATATATATATATATATATTTAAATGTAGAATCGTCGCTGATTTTTAGCAATATGATGAAGCGTCTCTTCTTAATGATCGTCTCTCTAAAAGAAAATTCAAACAACAGCAGAGATCGAACCGGTGGTTGATGATAGCCATGGTGGAACTATGAAGAGAATCAAACTTGAGCTGGTTGATTGTTCGAGGTTGCCGTAGCATCTCCTAGTTAGCGATGATGACGAGGACTTTCATCTAAGCCACTACCGTTTCGTTCGCACAAACAAATACATTGTTCAAAGTAGTCGTGGGCCTTAATAGTACGCCGTAAGTGGTGTCAAATGCAGATACGAGATATGCAGACGATCCATATATATATATATATATATATATATATATATATATACATTGATCGTTTGTTTGGTGAACGGACAGAGAGCGGATTAGCATTTCTTGCACGAACTGTTCTGGCAGCGATCACCGCCACTCAAGCGGGTTTATTCGAATAGGCCACAAAAATGAAGAAGCTCGCACACGCTGCGCCCGTCTTCTAGGTCCGGAACAGCCCAGTAACAAGACAGCCAGGTGATTGCGGCTTGTTGGGAATTCATTGAGAACACTGCGCGTTTGCGCACTCTATGTTGTTGCTGTATATATTTATATATATATATATATATATATATATATATGGGCGGACAAGCACACGACTATATATATATCTTTCTTAGCAATTCTTGTTTTTACACACGCCCCTCTCTTCCAGCGATCTTTCTTGCCCTATTCCTGGTGCTGACCGACTTGGCGGAGGAAGCCCTGCTCCGAGCTGCAGATTCGTACGCTCTACTCTAGTATACAAGCAGCAGCAGAAGCTCACGCGCAACGGAATCGAATCGGGCTGGTAGCATGAAAATAACGATCATTCAATTTGGGCAATCTCTTCGCTTCTTCAAGCGACCTTGTCCACCCACTCCTCGAGAGCTACCAGCAATTGAGTATTTCCGGAGGATGCGAATAGACGACGATCTCGTGCGTGTCGGGATGCCACCGGCTTTGGATATGAGCGTGGGTGCGAGAGAAATGGACGTGTACGGTTATACGTATGTATTGGTGGGATACCAAATTGGAGAGCACCGTACGCTCCCTGTCTAGTTAAAATACTTGCTGAATCAACTCTAACACTGTCTGCTGTAGCAAGCGGATAGCTTTTTCAGAATTTTCGCGAGCAATATCTCTAAGTCGACAAAAAAATTATGGCCCACTCCCGATATATATATATATATAGATATATATTTGCACCTCTTTCCATCTAAAGTATCGGCAAATATATATATATATATATATATATATATATATATATATATATATATATATAAATTTAAATATTTAGAAAATATTGTGATCATATATATATACGTCCACTTCTGCTCATGCGTTGTGTCAAGTGTCGTATGTCTGTTTGCTGGCCGCTGACAATAAAGCTGTGATAATACTTTACTTTTTGGGCTGACTCTTAGCCAACATTTAACATCCACAGGTTTGGTTTTGCATTGCTTCGTAAGACGGACCTCATAAATACAAGTGTGCAATGTGGTGGGGCTCGAACCCGTGCTGCACCTATGCGTCTTCTCCGGTCGCGAGGCGCACGCTAATGCACCACGCTACCGGGCTCGATAGCTACGATCATACCTGCACTCGGTATTAGTTCTGGCAAAACAGCGGACAAGGGGATGACGAACCTGAAAGTCTTTTGTCTATGAACCTAGCGTCGCGCCCAGCATCACATCGACCAAGACACCCAGCAACAACAGCTACGGTCCCTGGCTACTGCAGGAGGCGTAATGTCGCCAGGCTACAATCTAGCTGAAACAGAGGCCAGTCAGTCTGCGTTGGTTGGACCGTCACCGTCAACGGCAAGGAAGAAGAATAATCTCGGTCCGCATTCGACGGCGTCCGCTGCAACTGCTAACTCGGCGAATGGCAACCACCCAACAGCAGCCCTCTCATGTGCGCGGCAGGCAGCATGGCTGGCGCTTGGAGACTGGCACCCCAGGTACCCCCGTCCCCGCCGTGAGGGCAGCCGAGAGCAGGCGGATCGAGGTTGAGCGTTGCGATGCGTTTGGGAGCGTTTGTCCAGGCCGATGGGTAAACGGAGGTGCCGTGTTCGTCGGTCGTTGGTTACTTCTGTTTCTGGAGGCGGAGAAGGAGAAGCGGGAATGAGCGATGAAGTTGAAGGCGCCGCCTCACCGCTTCACTGGTTTGTCGTCCAGTCGCCTGGCTGGTCTCTGGATCGGGCGCTGTCGGACGCTGCTCGGTCGAGTAAAATGGCCCCTCTGCCGGGTAACTTTTGTAGTTTGCCGAGGTTGACCTGACTTCGGACCTCGGCCTTGATCGGCCGGTCGACGCCGCGCCACCCCCCCCCCCCCCCCCCATTCTCGCCGCTGCAAGTGGTGCTGCCGCTTCCAACGAGAGTCTGTCTTCCCGCTCGCCCGCGCGCAATTCCGAGCGCAATGTTGTGTTGTGCGCCTGGCTTCTTTCCTGTAGCTGCAGAAGCAGCAGCTGAAATGAAGCTCTCTCGCCCGCTGCTTACCGCGGATCTCGCGCAGTGGCCAAACCCCCACCACCTCTGGGGTGGGCAGACCCACTTTCATTGGCCTGTGGCAGGGCACGCCACGCCGGCGTTATCTAAATCGAACGCCTTTTCTTGCTGATTTCTGACTAAATTCAGCAGTAGGTCGTCGCCGAATTGCAGCTGAAGTAATCGAAAAGGCAAGCGGAATCATGCTGCCAGCCAGATTAGTGGAACTGCGACTGCCTCGGTTAAATGACGCTGTTTTGTGCGAGCAAGAGTCAAATATATATATATATATATATATATATATATATATATATATATATATATATATATATATATATATATAAAGAGAGAGAGAGAAAAATAGGAAGCGGTGAGACGGCGGGAAATAGAAAAATAGGCAAAGGGTATTGGCAAGCGCGTTTCCTGCGATAGCAATTTATTTGTCCGCCCGCCCGGTCAAGACTATCTCATCTGAATGGCATGCATCTATCTTTTCAGCACACTACACCCGAACACCATCAACGAAATGTTATAATAGCTGCTCACTCGTCTAGGCGAACGTAAACGCGCAGGCTTGTTTCGACGTATGCCGCAACGACTCAAAATAATATTTAAAAGACGGATCGGCAAGTTCTAGTTCACCAAAATCTTCCGGCTACACAGAATCCAAATCATCAGCTACACAGAAACCAAATTTCGCGCCAATCGGTGGCGGCGTTTTTTTATATGCCAAATCATAGGTTCGGGATGGCTTTCGACGTAAATGTCAGACAAAACCATTGGAAATTTTGTGATATCGTATACAACAATCGGTGAATTACTAGCTCAGGGATATACCTGAGATATTGTAGATATCTTACGGATCTGTTGTAACAGTACTGACTAATATCTTATGCATCGGAAGACTGCCAGCCAATTCGATGAAAAATTCGAGTTTTCAGCGAATGAACGCCCGTCTGGGAATGTCCAAATTAAACCCTATGATATGTGGTAGCAGGAGACCCTGGATGACTTCAGACAGTGCTTATCTGTGCAAGTTTTCTTTTTCTACAGATAACAAAAATTAAAGGGACAACAAGGAAACGACATCGAGACCAACAAACAGTCCTCGTAATTGTGCTTCCAAGGAGAAACTCGATTGAAGAAATTCAGGCAGAGCAAATACAACACCAAGGTTATTTTGATTGTTTCTTTCAACAACACGGGAATCTTCTTCGTGGAAAATTTTCACCTGGTTCCACGGTCAATAGGAAATGTACCGCGAAATTTTAAGATCATCGCGCAAGAATGTCCGACGTACGAGGCCGAACTGTGGGAACTCTCGATTGTTATATATCCGATATCTTCCTATTAGCCGACCCTGATTGTGTGCGACTTTTCTGGTTCTACGAAAATAAAACTAAAGTGACAACAATCAAGCAATTTAACTCCGAAAGGAAGATTCCGAAAGACGCGTTTAAGAAAGGTTTCGAAAAGTGGGAAGGAAGATGGCATAAATACGTTGCAACGGGCGAGAGCTATTTTGAAGAAACAAAAGCACTTTGAAAGATTAAATGGCCTTGTTTCTTATAGATATGTATCATAACTTTTCGATCCTCCCTTGTATATATATATATATATATATATATATATATTGCGAAAACATAACGCTCTAGTTCTTTCTGTTTCATACTGGGTAGACGTTTAACCGCTGCCAGTTTCAACTGTATCAAGGTCACCGGCCATTTGAGATATTAACATTTTGCCTGCCTGCCGCAGGCGAACAGTTCAACTGCAGAAAACCTAATAAAAGGGGAGCCAGAGCCCATGAAACGGTTTACGAGAACGGACCGCCGGTTCTAGTCGTCGGACTTTACCGTCCTGGGCTCGGCCCCAAGGACCTGAACCGCCGGACGACAGGGCTAACTTGGGGACAGGCCATATCCCTTATCCCAAGCCTTCTCTATGAGCGTTCCTGGGATCAACGTAGTCTGTTTGGCGGCAAACTGCGCGATCGTTCAACTTAGTTCAGCTGTTTCTCTTCTAGCCAACACCGTTAAGCGCAGATGTTTAGCGTTACTATTGTTGTTGTGCTTATTCTTGTGGGTCTCGCTCGTTGACAGAATAAATAGGACAAGTAAAAGGAGGGATAATCGGTTGTCAGTAGCAGCAGTATCAGAGGCAGTCGTCATACCAAAGCTGTAGGTTAGCCGCCAGTTCCTCAGCTGTTCTCCATTCATCCCGCTGTTGCCGACAATCGGCGATTTCAACATGGCCTTCAACGACAACCCACACCTGCGCGCGGCGGCCTTAATTTGTATGATTTTTATGGCCTTCTTTCGCCAGCGTGTGACTGCTGCCGTCACTAACAATGTCAATTGTCGGCACCTATTTGTAGGCTCTATCTTGCCTGCGTTTCCTTTGCTTGTTCCTTTTGCTCCTGTTTTCTTTGGGCCTATTCGGCTTGACGGCGGAGGGGCGGGCAAAAACCTCTATAACGTCGTAGAGAACAGCAACAACAACAAGAGCAACAACGGAAGCAGCAACAACAACAACAACAACAACAACAACAAAAACAACAACAACAACAACAACGATGAACACCGTTATGATGATTCTGATCGGACTTTGCCTGCGGGACAGCAGGATGGCAGGCAAGCTACCGAACAGTTTGAGTAGATATCTAACTAGCTGGCTGGCTAACAATAAACGGAAGGTCAACAACGAACGGGTTGGCGGGGGGGGGGGTTAAGGGAATAAAAGTCAAACGTTGTTATCGGCAGGAACGAAGTGTTGCTGCTCCGGGGGGTAGCTGGAGACGGCGGCGGCGGCAGTGTCCTGCGACGCCCCCATTCGCTTGTCCGCACCCTCGCCCGTTCGTTCGTTCGTTCTCTATTAGTAGTTGCTAGTCCTCCGCTGGACATACACGCTGCATACAGATACACAGAAGCACAAACACACACACATATACACACACACGTACGCTCAGATACATACACATGCAGAGATAGAGGCGTTTCGCCATCGAATATCTATACTTTGGGTGGGGGCCCGCTGTTCTTCTACCGGCTACCACCGTCGCCACGCTGATGCTGGTGCGTGCTACTTGTAGTAGATGATTTAGTCGTAGTAGTAATAGTAGTAGTAGCAGCAGCAGCAGCAGCCGCGGGTCACGGTAGTAGATAGAAGTCGCCGTTGTAGTAGTCATAGTATTAGCAACGGTTGTGATAGCATTAGCAGTAGAAATAGGAGTCGTGGCCGTAGCAGTACACATTGCTGTAGTGGCTGAACGGACGGAGCATCGAGTAGACATGTCGTGACGGCTAACGGTCTACAGTCAGCAATACTAACGGGCAGTGGTACTAACAGGCAGTGGTACTAAAGAGCAGTAGTACTACTAACGGGCAGTGGTACTAACGGGCAGTGGTATTAACGGGCAAAAGTACTAACGGGCAGAGACACTAACGGGCAGTAGTGCTAACGGGCAGTAGTGCTAACGGGCAGTCGTGCTAACGGGTAGCGGTACTAACAGGCAGTGGAACTAAAGGGCAGTGGTACTAACAGGCAGTGAAACTAAAGAGCAGTGGTACTAACAGGCAGTTCAACTAAAGGGCGTGGTACTAAGAGGCAGGAACACTAAAAGGCAGTGAAACGTACGGTTGTAGTAGGTAGTCATATCAGTGGCCATACGTTAGTAACGATTCTACATTAGTAGCAGAAGTGGTACAGTAGCTACAGTAGCAGAACGGCAAAGGAATAAGGTTGGCCGACGAGATAGGGACTCGCGGAATGAGGGCAGTGGCACAAATTCTAAACGGTGGAACCTGCAGTAGTAGTTGTAGTAGTTGTTGTTGTAGAAGTAGTGAAGTTGTGCCAATAGTATCAGCACCAGCAGCAGCGATATACAGCAAGACTGTGTACAAATGGTGATAACGGCAAAGGCAGCACCGACAGCGGTGGGCCACCAACGTGGACCACGCCACGTCGGTCTCCGTGGACCGAGTTCGAGCATTCGACGGACTGAGCGAGAACTCGCTATCCTGCTAGGTGTTCTCAGCGCTAGCGTTACTGTGCTACGACTGACCGACCCGACCGACCGGCCTCTGTTCGAGCTGGACCTGGCCCAGTGGGCAATCTTCAAGCCGGGCCGGGAGGGCCCCGGACCCACCACTGGAGCGCCTTCCGCTGGCGTCCCTGTCGTCGCTGTTGACCCTTTTCGCCTGCTTTAGCTCTTGTTCGCAGGGTTGGGGGGGGGGGGTCTGTGCTGTTGTTGCTGCTGCTGTTGTTGTTGTTGTTTGCTGCCGTTGTTGTTGTTGTTGTTCTTGTTGTACCTCCAACACGGGTAGCTGGCGAAAGCCGGTCTAGCAATATAATGAGAATGAGAGGTGTCTATCCTTCGTCGACGACGACAACGACAACGAGGTGGCTACGGCCGCCAGACGTGGTGAGAACACCAAATAGATCACCTCTTTTGCTGATACATTGATACCGTGACTACAACAGCACAGGGGGTAGTTCATTCCGACGCTGTGTGCAACGATGCCTAAAAGCCACATGCAGTAATTTCGTACATCTATGCGCCAGAGCAATGCATATATATATATATATATATATATATATATATATATATATATATATATATTATATATATATAAATATATTTATATATATATATATATATATATATATAAATGGCTCATATATATATATATATATTATCGTGTCTATGTATAGGTAAAAGTAAAGTGCCTTTATTGTGTTTGGTCTATTATTTACATACAAAGCATTTGCTAGTGTTCTGGCCTTGGTTGTTTTTCTTACTGGCTTTTCTCTCTCCCCATATATATATATATATATATATACTTTTATAGGAAAAACTTTAGGTATAATTGGGCCGCTAATGTCTCAAAAACAAGCCCGTCAGCAAGCATTCAACAGAGAGAGAGAACTGATATGATAGGAATAAACGTAAACGTTTTTACGCATGCACACATATACATACGAAGCATCCAATGATAAGCCAAAAGTGGGTGTGTCTGTATGTTTTTGGTCTACCAAAAACACCGCGTGATTTGAGGGCTATATCTATATATATATATTTTTTTTTTTTACCTTTTTGTGTTTGTGTTTTTCTTGTATATACGTGAATATCCTTGCCGATGCCCTCACTGAATTATAAGAAACTGCTTACTGGATAAGCAAAGGTGCCATTAGCAAGCTGGCAGCCAATGGGGCAAAAGGTGGTTGTGATTGCACACAACGCCGAGAGCCCAGTCTCTGCGGCTTCAATGCACTTAAAGCCGCAGAGACTGGGCTTCAAGTGCATTGAAGCCCAGTCTCTGCGACGTAGTGAATTGCACGAGAAGCTGGAAGCTCGCGCTGCTCTTCAGCGTTCCTAGAGATGCTCTTGACTTGGGACTCTTAACACTGCAACCGACTACATTCTTTAAACGTTCATCTAATGGATTATGTGAAACGCTATCGGACAGCATCTAGCTTACGCGTTTAATCACAATGTTTTAATCTTAACGACGACGACGGCGACAGCATTGGTTGCGCTATTCGTTGCTATTTGTTTGTGGTGCTATCGTTACAGGTTTGACTAGCAGTGTCAACAAGGGCACCCAGTAGTCCAGTCATAGTCATTTGACATGTGTGTGTTGAGTCTTTGACAATATTTATTACGTATCGCCCTTTACTATTTGTGGTTCGATTTCGTTTGCTTTCGAATGCGAATTTTCCAACGTAACAACGACCTAAGCCATCAACAACAGAATACAAGAGAGTAGAACATAGACAGATACAGAGCACCTGCGTGTCTATGTTGGTGTAAAGTTTCTACGTACGTTCATTGTGTAGTAGTAGTAGTAGTAGTAGGAGGTGTGTCAACTGATTGGGACGCCATCATTTGCCGCCTGCAACTACAGAACTTGGCCGCTGCCATCGTCGACGTCATTGTCGTCATCAATCAGCGCTAAGCGCGCGCGGTATTGCGCTGATACGAATCGATGTTTCCTCTATCAATCAGTCAATAATCATTAGCAAGGAAAAAGATGCGGCGGATCTTAGCAGCCTAGATAGCACCGGCAGCAGCAGCAGCAGGAGTCTTATATCACAGCTACTCTTATCGCTGCTTTAGTTTTCCCGTGGGGGGGGGTAACGGTTGGGAGAAGGAGGAATAGAAGCGGCGGCAGGAATAACGGTGATGGCGTTCCAGCAGCCTTATCCTTCAGTGCAATCCTAAATCAAACCGTTTCCCTGCTCCTCCTCTTCCTCAGCGAACAACACACTCAACCGAACAAAGTGAACTGAAACCAAGATAGCAGTAAAAAACAAATATATATATATATATATATATTGAAAGCGAGATTGACGAACAGAGAGACAACTAAAGAGGATAGAACAAAATTAGGAGCGATCAGCGAAACAAACTGCATTTCGGTCGACCGATCTGACAACCCCACCGAAGTGTGGGGTCGTTTAGCCCCCCTCCGCCGCTATGCCGTCGTCGATGTGCCTTCGTATACACGGCCCCTTCGAATGACATTTCTCTCTGACCTTGTTTTTGGCGTTGTCGTTTTCTTTCAATCTCAACGTCGCGCTCTCTCTCTTTCTCTCTCTCTCTCTCTCTCCCTCAAACGTACACACACTCTCAACCTTGCTGCTCTCCCGCTGTTTTTTTGTTTGTCTTTTCGAGCGCATTCTAGCCTTTGTTTCTTCTTCTTCTGCTCTCTCTTCCCTCTCGATCTCTGTTTTTCATGAGTCTTCGGTTGACTCTGTACGTAGCACAGCCCCTAAAACATTGAACTGAAATGTCTCTAATGAAAATGCCCTACAATGTCTCCGATCTCCGGCAGAGATCGCGCACGATACAGTGCTTGCTCTCTCTCGATCTGGCTCGGCTGCAGAGACGAGCGGGGCGATTGAGCCCTCACGCAGCAAAGTATCATGCAACGTAAAAACCATAATCGTTACGATGGTCGTTATTGTCGTTTTTGTTCTTGCAGTTGTTGTTGTTGTTTTTATCGCTGTTGTCGTTGTTGTTGTTGTTGTTGTTGTTGTTGTTTTTATTGCTGTTATCGTTGTTGTTGTTATCGCCGCTTTTCTGTTGTTACTTTTTACTGCTGCTGCTGTTGTTGTTATTGTTGTTATTGTTGTTGTTGTTGCTGTTATCGTTGTTGTTTTATCGCCGCTTTTCTGTTGTTACTTTTTACTGCTGCTGCTGCTGCTGTTGTTGTTATTGTTGTTGCTGTTGTTGTTGTTGTTGTTGCTGCTGCTATCGCTGCTCTTACTGCTGCCTCTATTGGTATTGTGCTACTTTCCGCTAAGGTTGGGCGGCCCGTTGTATCGGGTGACGTTGTGAGCCGGTGTGAGAGAGGCGGATTGCCGAGAGTGCAGATGTCAGAATAGTCTCATACTATTATACCAGTATCAGTTTTGCAACTAGTATTGCTCTTCGTAGTTTCTGCTGCTGCCGCCGTTGTTGCCAATTGTTACTGTAACGTCTAATTGAAGTGCGCAGGAGGGAGGTCTTCTAACTCGAGGTCGAACGTCATTGTATCCGTCCGCTCCGACCTACGCCCCGACTGGAGATTGGATAGATATATATTAGCGCCTCGGTCTCGCGTCGCCTGCGGTAATTGCACCCGAACTTGAGACACTAAAAGCTAAAGTGGGCTGGTAAGGCAAAACGAGGCGAGATCGAATAGTGCCGGTATTCCGCTGAAGCCAGCCGTCCTACCCTATCTAGCCAAGCCTAGTTGCTATCTTTGGCACAAGAAGAGTCACACCAGAATCAGAGCCTCGTTTTTGTCGTTCATGGATGTGGGCGCTATATGTACGTTTGGCTGTATAGCCGCGCGTATCTATATGTGTATGTCTGTGTGTGTGTCTTTTCGACAGTGTGTGCGCCCTCTTACCGTGGGGGACCTGGGGACTCGGAGAGCCGATCCTGAGGGTAATGCTATCCGCTTTTCCTACGTTTGGTGGTTTTTGGAGTTTCGTCAGCAGACGTCGACTTCAGCATGTCTTCATAGGTCGCTGGGCTCGCCGGGCTGTCCGGTGTCCGGTTGCTGGTGACTTCAAGGTGGGCTGATGCTGCTGCTACCAACACCACGTCGACTGTAAATGAAATAAGTACCTATTTTGTTTTAAACTTTTTGACGTAATATTTATATTTAGTATATATACAACGCAATTTTTAGTATGGGTGCTGCAGACCAAACGCAGTAAGCGACAACGAGTCAAAATGTTCCGTCTACTCTAAGAAAGAGCCTGTGTTCAACACGCGTAAATTACTTACTATTCGCTTCTATTCTACAAATACAACCGTAGCAATCAACCCGCTGTTTTGCTGCTTGGCGAACGCTCGTATCAGGCCGTAACGCATTACTAGCTGCCACTCCAGTCAGTGTTCCCATCTCATGGCCACGTGCAAAGCCAAGCAAATTGTCACGTTAGCGTAACATCACGTTCGGATGGTTATCTATGATTGTTATTCGTTTCAGCTCGCTACTTATCATATTGTCGCTAGCGCACGTAGTAGACTCGAGAGATCAAAGTCGCGCTTATACATTCATCTCATTCGCTAATTCCCGTACTCTGTGACGAAGCGCTTCGCTACGAAAACGTTCACACATATACACGTATATATATATATATATATATATGCATGGCGCTTAGATATATATATATATATATATATATATATATATATATATGCATGGCGCTTAGAACTGTATATATGCATATATATGTGTGTATGCATATATATATATATATATATATATGCGGCGCGTCGGGTGGATAGATATCGGCCGGAGAGTGCGTGGGAAGGCAGCAGAGAGTTGGCTGGTAGACGATAGAGGAATATGCAAGCACGACCCGGTTTCGCCCGAGCAACGAGTCCATTTGCTGATGGAACGCTTGCGGGAAGTGGCAATGTATCAACTTAGCCTGTATACTCCATACACAGCTTTCGCTTCATTGTTGCTTCAAACCTGTGCCCTAGGCCAGATGGCTCGCATCGTATCACAAAAACCCGCTGACGCACGTGCCCAGAATATGAGACGCACACACGTTCACGCATATGATATATATTTACATTGCGAGAGGTTGCGGATAAAGCATTTACGAGACACGACGAACTAGAACGTAGAAAACTCAAAAATCGAGGTTGAACAAAAATTACCCGGAATTCCAACTCAAATCCCAGAAACAGCTGTAATAAAACAGTAATAGATTTTGACATGAATCAGCTCAACTTTTGATATTTTAATTAGACTGAGAAACGAACGAAGGCGAGTTGATCGTTTGCCAACAAACAAATAATAATAATAATAATAATAGTAGTAGGCGAACAACCGGCCGTTTCCTGGAGCTGTTGAGGCTGATCCAAAGTATTCGAGACTCAAACGATTCGATGAGATTATTTGTCGCAGCGTCATCAATGTTTCTCTCTCAATCTCGCTCTGCTCGATTATCAGCACTACATACAGATAGGGGTGCCACGGTACGCCCGGATGAGAGACTGCCAAAAGAGAGCTCAAACAGGTTGGCGCACGTTTTTCCACTGAGTTGCTTTTCCTCAATCGCGCGTTCTTTCCTGTCTGCCGTCGTTAACGCTCACAGAAATCAGCTGGCGCTGCTGAAGATGATCTACGCTCGATAGTAGTCTGCTTGCTGGCTCTTTCAATGCCCTTCTCAATCCTTCTTGGTAGAATGGACGGAATAGAAGTAAAGAAAGTATGGCCGTTGAAAGACGCTCTTTAGCTCCCTTCTCACGACGGCAACGACGACGACGACGACGACGAAAAGAAACAATGGCATGCGAATGCCGACAAGCCAAGAAATACCGTGGGTGATGATGATGTTGTTGTTACTGCTCTGTCTTCCGTTAAATAGATGCCCATCGAAACGAACCAAACACTAACACTTAGCACACGGCTAACTTTGTTTGCAGGGCTTGCAGAGAGAAACGAGAAAACGAGAAAAAGCGTCTTCGTCGTAAAGCTAACTGGTACAGTAGCGGCTGCGGGCACTAGTCGAACGGCACACGAAGGCACGCTAGTTAGTAAGGAACAGTGTAACGAGTGCAGCAGCAGCATCCCTTTTGCTCGTCGTCTTGCGTTGTGAAGTCGTGGTAGTGATCTATTTTTCATTTCTCCCCAGTCAGCCTTCTTGCCCTCTTTCTCTATTTCTATCTCTATCTTGCCTTCGAGGGTTACGTTCGAGTCCTTACACTGACCACGAAACGTTAGATGGCCGGTGTAATGGCCGTAGGGAGCCGCGCGGCCCTAAGGATGGGCTTGTTTGATAAGTTGCACCTGCAGTAGCAGGATCAGCAGCAACAGCACCAACGGGGACGACAGTAACAACAACAACAACAACAACGGCAGCAGCAGCAGCAGCAACAACAACAACTACAACAACAACAACGACAGCAGCAGCAAGAACAAGGACAGGCGCGCTTCTTCGGCAGAAGCGGTTGCTCTTCTGCACAGCCTATCTTAGCGGGAGAAGCGGGACGCAACGTATCGCCACGCTGTCCGACCGTCCCGGCGACGCGCTCAACTTGTGGAGAAATCGCCCCCAGGAGACCTGTTCCTTCCCTGCTTCGTTTTCTGCTTTCTTCTGTCCTTCCTTACTACCTACCTACCTACGTACCTTCCTTCCTTCGTAGCGACGCATCACACAATGGCTGCTAACTGGTCGCTAGTTGCCGCCGCGGAAGAAAATGGCCCTGCCCAGTCTGTTCCAGACTACTTTCGTGGCGCCGGCGCCGCCACCATCGCTGCCGATGCCGCTTGCCGATATCTTGAGGAGGATCAATATCGAATATAAGCGAAGGTGGGTGAGAACAGCCCGGCCCCGGTTTGCGATATGGAGGCGGCGCCGGCGGCGGCCAAAGAAAAGACACAGAAGGGGAAGAAAAGAGGCCGCCGAGGAAAAGGAAGAAGGAGGAGAAGAAGAAGACGGCAAAGAAAAGGGCAAAGGCAAGGCTCCGGGAGCGGGAGCGCGCCTGCGACTTCAACACCGGACAAAGAAGCGAACGGCGAGGTGAAGGAAGACACACGGAGAGAGAGAGAGAGAGAGAACAAGAATGGCTGATCGTATACACTCGAAGGAAACGCGAACGATTTGAAACGCAAACCCCCGTGATGCCTGTTGGCATGGCTTGCCGTGAACCTTTGCAGAACAGC
Source organism: Dermanyssus gallinae (assembly GCA_003439945.1). Lineage (NCBI taxonomy): Eukaryota > Metazoa > Arthropoda > Arachnida > Mesostigmata > Dermanyssidae > Dermanyssus > Dermanyssus gallinae. The sequence continues at coordinate 154,971 of QVRM01002850.1, forward strand.
GGGCGGCAATAACCCGCCTGCCTTTTGCCTGGCCTCTCCTTGTCGCTCTGTTCGCGATGTTCGCAATTTTAACCTCCTTTTCGGGCAATACATACTGATACTACTACTACTGGGCAACGTACACAATTCGACTTTTGACTCCACCGAGCCGCTGCCGATTATTTAACGCCAGTTGGTCAAAATGCGACGCGATAGGGTGTTAAATTGCACACAGACACACACTCACACATATATATATATATATATATATATATTTATATACGCGTGCGTCAATATAATTAAATGTATTCTAGCCTGCGTAAATGTACTGAATAAAATGTACATAGAGATAATAATAATAATAATAATAATAATAATAATAATAATAGTGGGGGTGGATAGTTAAGCACCATTTCCTCGGTCATTTTCGAGACGTCTGGGCTTTCCGTGTTTTTGACCAATGGCGGCGGCCGATCTTAGTCAGCTTTGGCTGTCACCTTGCTTTAATTGGAAACTGTGAAAACCAACATAAAAGCTGGTCGGTCCAGTTGTTGAACCCACGACATCCCGAATGCAAGGCTGTGGCTTTATCAACATGCTGCCGTGCCCGCATACAAAAACAATTATATATATATATATATATATATATATATATATATATATATAATCTAAATGTTTAGTTGCATTATTAAGAATAATACTATTGAAAATAAATTAACTACTTAATTTAGATGCTGCACGGGTAGATTATTAGCTTATCCTACCAGTCATGTCTGTTATTTATGTAGGCCTGGCGCGGGAAGTTACGCCCTTAGGCGCTATCACAGAATGCTCAGGCATTACAGGTATACATAGACCAAGAACGAAGAGCAAAGAAGGCACTGTCAACGTTTGTTACAAGAAAATGCGAAGGAAAATACATGCTTTTCTGAAAGATTGGCTCGTAGATTTCATTTAAAGTTACATTTGTCTTGATGCATACAAATAAATATTAATAAAGCGTGCCTATAAATCATACGCTACGCGCTTATGGCTTTTAGAGGCGTTGCTTAAATATCGCAAAACTTAATCCAAATGCTGACCAGTCCTTTGTTTGCCTTTTCGAGTTAAAACGATCTGACGTTCCAGTCAAATAGTGTCTAACTCGTTGTGTCTACAACGCGTTTTATGCTCATTCAGTTTTCTACTGAATCGCTGCTTGATGTAATGGGGGGGATGGGTTCTTACTTCTGGCGTCCTAAGTTCTTGGTGGTCCTAAGTGGTTACATATAAGTTTGCCTAGATGCTATCCATACAGTTTTCGGTTAACTTCACGGCACCAGAATTTGAGCACAAAGGCCACAATGTACGTGACGACCGCTGCTTATTAGTAAGCAAGTTAGTTTTGTCTCAGTGCGTATCTGTGATATCTACCAATAGGTGGCAAAAAAACACACCAGTTTAGTACACTTTACCTGCCGAGCTCCCTTCTCGTATACTCGTGTCTTCAGGATCCCATTTTCGACTTAGCTCCGCCCACTGCACGCACTGAGTACGTAAGCCGATATCCTTCGTCTCGGCACGCTCAAGTCGCCTCATATTCCTCAAGTCTTCTCTGTCCTTGCCTTAAATCGTATTTCTACTAGCGTCAGCCTAGCCAGCGTCTCCGCCGCAAATTGAAGTCTCAGTCCGGACCCTTTGCTACTCGCCTCGTAGTCAACGTTAGGCTCAACGTTACAACGTTTGAATCCGATTTGAATGAGCTAATGTTTCATTATCTTTTACCTGCTTGTTTTTTTCCGTAAGTCGATGTAAGTAGATAAGTAGTAAAAAAAACACGCAAGATACAATGGTGAGAGGTACTTAAGACAAGTAGGTACATACATTTTTACTGGACGGTAGTTAGCGGGGAATTAAATCAATATTTTACTAGATCATGTGCTCATATACGATCTACTGTTGTTAGACAGCGAGTTTACAAGTATTCTCCGGAATCGTCTTATAGTACAAACTGGTAAGCATTTGCACGGCGGAAGCATTACTCACAACGACCAACGATACATGTGGCCTGACTTGGCTTATCGCTACGATCGGAATATCGATCGGTACAGTTCTGAACCGCTTATCCTGCTCTGCATGCTCCTCAACGTGATTGTTGTCCTGACGCGGAATGACGCTCGGGTGCGACTACAGCATCCGGAAGCATTATGTCGCTTGTGACAAGCTGAGTTGTCTCTACAGGCGAAATGACAGCAAACAAGCTTTGCAAAATTAAACTTTGTATTTGCAAAGCAAGAGCTACAAGCCCCCATGCACTCGCGTGCCCTGCAAGCTAAGAAACTGTCTCCAGCCCTAGGTGCTCAAATAGGACAGGACGAGGGGATGATCGTGTGCACATTCCCTTAGGGGAACGCAAAATGTATTAAACTAGTTGTGTTGTGATTGATGTGTTTGGTTCGTAAATTTACCACGCGAATATTTCCAGCTTCATCAGCAGCTTCGTTTGAATTTCTACCTATGCACACGCTAGAGATGCTTTCAAGCTGATTGGCTGATAGGGTTGTCTATTGGCAATACCGCACCGCCAAATTCTGGTATGTTGGCCGGTGACATGACTACTCGCGTTGAACATTCCTATTGAAGTGCTGATGACAATCAGTCTTTTTGCAGTGGCATCGTTTGTTGTATGTGGCGCCACCTGTTCCTTCCTACATGCAGCTAATATAGTACCGAGGTCGTTGGCCGCACGTGACCTTTACTTGCTTGTTCGGGCTGTTCGCACTCAGAGCTTATCTCCGATCGTACGATATGAAATTATCTGCAAGTAGGGAATAGATCCTACTTGCAGATAATTTCACCTACCTTTTCTATCCTTTCGTCAACCTTAGCGCGGTGATGGACATTTACACTAGGATGTATTCTGTGTAGGGCGTGAACTTTGGCCCGCGTCAGCAAAGTCCTACTGGAAGTGGTGAGAGGTGCCGGTGTAACACTGAACCGAGACAACGGCAGGTCAGCTCTACAAGACTCTCTGCTTTTGTTCTCGAGCCGACAGCAGCTTTTAACTGTCCTCGTTTAGATTTACTTACCTAAACTCACCTCAACTCCGGTTCTTGACGAGAGAACTGTTGGTATTATGACAAGGTCATTTTCCGTCTATTCTATATTTGTACAAGTACGTATAAATACATGCGGATTTCGCGTGAATACGTGATTTCTGCCAATACAATTACACGTATTTGTTGCAAAGTGTTTAGCAATTACTGTTATGTGTCATTGTCTCACCTCAATCAATGTGCTGCCTTGGTGAGGAACTACTTCTCTATCGTTATTGACTGCGGTCGTATGGGCAATGCGAAAAGGGCAGCAGAAAACACTAAACATAGCATACAAGTTTTTACACAGTTACATTCTCACAGTGAGTGTTTATTCTACGTTCACTCAGGTAATAGCCTACCGCACGCAATAACGAGTAATCGTTCAGGCTCTTCAAAAAAAAGAACCAGTTTGCCACAGTAATTGTTTACAATGCTGCGTATACGACTACGTTTGGCTAACAAACAAAGGTACACTCGTCACGCAACACACAGAATGGCGACCTCACTATGCACACCGTCACGCGTTCAATAGTGGCGCTGTACGTACAAAACCAACCTCGCCTACAAACTGATAATCTTGGGTTGTGCTTGTTACAAATGTGTGTATATATATATATATATACATAAAGTGTGTTGCAAAAAATTAGCAACTCATGTTTTTTTGCGATAATTTCGGCTTGGTTTATTTGAATGGCTTGAAATTTTAAGCGCATGATGTACATGACGAAACTTGAGTATATTTTTGATTTCATTGCAATCTCAAAATCGGTTCATACAAAAAATAAAAAGTGTGAAAAACAGTGTTGCAAAATATTAGCAACAATAACATGCTAACAACACAGCTCTTGTTTGTGAAAGATAGTCGATACTACAGCTGATATTCGATCCCAGGGATCAAATGTCAGGAATATTGTCTAGCTAAATCAATCGTTATATAGCTGCAAAATATTCTACAGCTTAGTCGTTGTTCCGAACTAACGACGAATCTTATGTTTAAACCATGGGTCGTACAAAGGATCTTTCGGATAACGAAAAGACAAGAATTGAGGCATATGCTGAGTTCGGTCATACAGTAACTGCTATAGCAACCAGATTAGGACAACATAAGAGCACCATCAGCAGGTTCTTACACCCTGGAGTGAACCAAAGGTGCAGATCTAACAGTGGGCGTAAGCCAGTTTTGACTATTCGAGATCGGCGAAGGATCATACAGTTGGCTACTCATGACCAAATGTCTTCTTCCAGGATCAGGACTACTTTGGGAGTGCCAGTGCACCGATCCACAGTGTACCGAGTGTTAAGTTCTGACAAAAACGTGCGATACGCGAAAAGGAAGCTTATGCCGCGACTGCAACCGAAGCACATTGTCGCACGGCGTGAATTTTCGCATAGATACCAAGCTTGGGATAACGAGTGGAAAAACATCGTCTTCTCGGATGAAAAGAAATTTAATCTCGATGGCCCTGACGGCTGTCAGTACTATTGGCACGACCTACGGGAGGAACCTAAATGGTTCTCGAAACGTGTGGCCGGTGGTGGCTTTGTGAAATATTGGGGCGCGTTTGGATATAATGGGAAGTCTGATCTAGTCGAGATTGTGGGCCGAAACAATTCTGACATGTACCAGCGCATTGTCGGTTCCCAGTTAGAAGCCCACTTCAGAAGAATTGGGGGACCTGACGCAGTTTTTCAACAAGACAACGTTTCATACCTTGGCTAGCACTATAGCCTTTTTTCAAGAACAAGGAGTGCCACTTTTTGACTGGCCGGCATTAAGTACAGACCTGAATTCTATTGAAAATCTTTGGGGACATTTGGTAAAGCAGATTTACGCAAATGGTCGACAATATAATCATTTGTCGGACCTCAAAGAAGCTGTCCAGCAAGCATGGACTAATATTCCACTTTCGTACTTACAACAGCTCATTAACTCCATGAAAGACCGAGTTTACGATTTGATTCAGAAGAAGGGACGAAAAACCCGTTTCTAGAATAAAATATGTAGTTTCAAATGAGTCATACAGCCCTGCTAAGAATCGAATACGCTGTAAGGCGCTATTGTTGCTAAAATTTTGCAACACTGTTTTTTCACACTTTTTTTATTTTTTGTATGAACCGATGTTGAGATTGCAATGAAATCAACACTATACTCATGTTTCGTCATGTACATCATGCGCTTAAAATTTCAAGCCATTCAAATAAACCAAGCCGAAATTAACAACATGAGTTGCTAATTTTTTGCAACACACTTTATAATATATATATATATATATATATATATATATGTATAGACATTGAGTTGATCAAGTAGATACACATTTTTAGAGGTGTTTCGTGAATTGCTATCCATATTTCTGCAAAGTACGCTATGCTTACAAAACAAACATATATGTGACCGCCAGAGCCTGTTAAATCTTCGAGAGACTGTAATCTGCTTTTTTTGCTTGTGCTGTTGTTTTTGCTATATGCACTCTTTAGAAATGGACAGCGAAAAATTCCAGTCACGATCGGCAGATTTGTATGAGTTCAAAAAGGTTGGTGAGAATAGCATTCTAAAGGCCGCGTTATAGAATTGGTTCACCAAGAGCCGTTCCGGCAACTCAAGTCTTCTGGATAAATCCCGTCCTATTACGCTCGCTTGCGCAAAATTGTGGACAAGAATTCCCGAGGCACTACGCGTGATTTAGTGGGCTACATGGGCTCTGGTGTGTGGTACACGACAACTATCGTCACTTGCCTTTGCGCCTATGGTTTCGTGTCAAAGTTAAACCAATAGACACCTCATTATTTTAGCGAGCGGAGCAAAACGAAGCGTCTAGCAAAATGATCTGGTTGACTCTCCAGGCACAACGAGTGTCCGTTGTTGGATCGAATTAGTTTCAGTAGCAAACAAATCACGAACAATTTTGCTCTGTGTTTGGTGGGAGCTCGTTCACCACGAGTTCACTTCTGGTGGCTAAACAATGTACACGGGTGTCTACTGTGATCAGCTCGACCGAGTTTTTGGCACCCTAGCAAGAAAGGAACACAGTCTCGGGAATGAAGAAAAGGCGTTATTTTTCACCAAGACAACTCACGTGAGACCGCATGCGAAATTAGCCAGCCTCCGCAAAATTGCAAACTTCAATTGGGAATTTTTGCCGCATCCTTATTTCACCAGAAGCATTAAAACACGCTTGCAGACATTTATCGAGTAGTAGAATCCAGATTTCTTTGCCATTGAAATTCATAGTCTGGTTCAGAGACAAGGGGGGGGGGGGGGTTTGCCAAAAAAAACGACAATACTTTTTGAATGAATAAAATCCGCTAGCTCATTCAAATTCTAGATTGATCCCCAACTTGCGAAGAGTTCCTGTTACTTTCTGTCACACCTAATAAATCAGTCGATAGAGCACGGCCGTGAAACCGGCGGATAGGTTTCTATACATGTCGCTGCTGTCTGCGCCGTTATGGTCACACTCAGATTGCGGGTGACCGAAAAACCTGAACGACATATGACTATGACTTTGGGACATAGACGGCCTCACTAACAGATACAAAGGAGCGAGACCTTTCCTACTAGCTATCAGTAATATTAAGCGTAAACATTTTTAACTGCACATACTATATACACACATATATATATACACTTGTCACCGTACCATTATTATTATATTGGCCCATGGAAGCCACAAGGCTTTTAGCTAGGCTAGACCGCTTCTACCGACTTCGTTTCGGCGCTCTAGCATACCGCGGAAGTGCACGTTAGAACGACAGTTTCACCTACAGTAGAACAATTTGAGATATATATATATATATATATAAGCGCCCTTCAGATTCATTCAAAGTAGTGGCAAGTTAGGAAACAATATTGTTTCCTAAGTTGTTCGACCGCTAGGTACTTCTGTAAGTAGGTTCACCGCAAGACATCGGATCTATTCGGGTAAGGAGGACGGTAGAAATCATGTGGCAAGTCAAACTTCTACGCCATGATACGACTATACGCTTTTCCTAGGTCAAAGTTTCGCTTTGTTCTTAGCTAAAACAAATGGAAAGGAAAATCGACGCTTTAATCGATCTGTGGGAAGATTTGCATTACAATATGAAGCAAGCATTACTTTATTGAGTTAGGCACCTGACGCTTTCTGATTAGAACGCGCAAGGTAAGCGTTGAGACATCTAGAACATCAATGTTCTGGTTCATATCGTGTAATGCAACGCTAACCATTCCGAGAAGTGAACACAGCGAAGCGTTTAGACCGAATACCAGGCTTTGTTTTTTTTTTAAAGAACAAAAGCAAATGTGGGTATTAGTGAGATCTTGAATATTCAACACGGCCCTGGAAATGTATGAGCACTTTTAGGTAAAGTGAAAAGACGCTAGATAAGCCACGGTTTCCAAAACAAATCCCTGCTAAGAACGGTCTAACGACCTCATACCTGTACGCTACGACGAATGGCACAACAAGGAAAACAACAAAACAGTCGTTAGCTACGTTAAGAGGTTTTTAAATCCATAAGATTACCCTACAACCGTCCTGCCGTTACTTCGTACTTTATTGTATTTTAACTGTTTGAAAAAAAACACGCGTTAGCACTAGACGGAAATCTACGACAAGTAAGCGGCGGGAAGTACTTAGGTATTAGACTTAGAAGACACGGATATAATGGTATGTTCGTTCCAACTTATAGTACAGCAAGCTCTCTACATATCTCAGGGCTTTACGACAAGTCGTTACACTTTTTGACTCGTATTTAGCTACCCACGGCCACAAAACATTTAGGGCGCAGGTCAAGGACTTAACAAGAAGTTTGATTTGATTACGGGGGCGTACTCTAAACAGACTAAATAATTAGTTCTACGTATGACGAATACGCTTAAGGAAACTGTGCACGCAAAGGTACGAACGACTCTGTCAAGGGTCTCGCAAACCGAGCCTATTTAATAAGTGTGCCTGAAGCCTGAAAGCAACCACAGAATGAAGCATGTTTTACAGTCGGGTCCAGGAGATTCCTGGAAAATAAAACGTATTTAATACAAGCGTTAGTCTCAGGTGACTACAAATTCTTAACATGCAGTTTTGATCAATTTAAGAGGTTTCAGTTATACGTTTCTATTTTGAGGAATCAATAGACCAGAAATATATTCAGAGAAATTATGCGAGAGCGGCCCTAAGCCGCTCTAGGCACAAAAGAAGAACCAAAAACAACGTAAAAGTGCTCAGACATTCATCCGGATAAAGAGTAAGATTCTATCTGACAAAGGACAGCTAAGGTCCACGCAAGCATCAGTTGTCATGCATTGTCTTTGGAATTTTCAATCGATTGCAAATCAGCTATGCTTACTAGAAGGCTGGGGATGGTGCATAACGCAGGCGGATATTCAATGATGCCTGTGTCTCTAGAAAATACATTAATTGAATATATATATATATATATATATATACACGTATGGCCAAGTCATGATTTAGTTATGGAAGTTCAATAAAAAATTAATACTGAAGCACAACGAGCGAGTAGATGCGGGGATCCAATATCATAAAAGCACTGTTGCCTCCAAATAGAAGGCTCGGACTTGGTACGTTTAACGTCATGCGATTGCAATTAACAAGCGCTAGGTAATTGGCACAGGGCAAAAGAAAGGCGGAATGATTCCCATTAAATCAAACATTAAGTGTATGAAAATCCATCCGAAACCTTTAAGGTGCTGGGAGCATCGCCTGGCTTTACAAGAATGTAATGTAAACATTTTATATTAATATATATATATATATATATATATATATATATATATATATATATATATATATATATATATATATATATATATATATATATGTAAACTAATTTTGTGTTGTTGTGGTCTCTAAACAGGTGGTTGGCTTCGGATAATGACGCCATCGGTAAGAGGTGACTGCCTCAGTAGCAGCATACGATGTTGTCGAGTGGAGCAGTGGCCGATCAGGCTCACACCAGACCTCGCCTACTATCGCTACGGCTCCCCCCATCAAGACCACCATCAAGTACCACGGCCGCAACAACAAGAACAACAACAACAACACAAACAAGAACAACAACATAGACATGAACAACAGCAACAACAACAACAACAACATGAACAGCAACAGCAACAACAACAACATAAAGAACAGCACCAACCATCTCGTCATCAGCCATCTCGTTGTCGTGAGCTGCGATTGCAATGGCACAACAAAAAGTGCTTCAACGAAGACAAGGAGACGGGGGAGGCTGCTGCAGAAGACGAAGACGACGACGACCACGACGAAGACGTGGAAGAGGAAACGGGACCTTTAGAGGCGCTAACGTGGCGTCTCAGCACCGCCCGGGTTCGGCCGCCCACCGCAGCGGTCGTAGCGTGTCTGCTGTTGGCGAGCGCCTTGACTCCGATGGCCGTAGCAGCTTCGGTTTCGTCGACCTCAGTCGCCTCACTGTCATCGATCTCGTCGTCTTCGGCGTTGAATATTGCTGTCGCCGGCAGCAGCAGTAGCAAAAGCGGTGAAGGCGTCAGCAGCAGAAGCACCAGCATCAGCAGTCATGGTGGCAGTTCAAGTCACGCCATTGGTAGAGCAGTAGACGAATTCGGCACCCATGGCAAGGGTGCTCTCGTCGCTCCGAGCACTCTCTGCCCACCCAAGTGCAAGTGTCTTCCAAACAAGCAGGTGAGTGTCAGTTTTTGTTAATGTTAGTAGTAGTAGTAGGAATAGTAGTAGTAGTGGTAGTAGTGTCGAGCCCGGTAGCGTGGTGGCTTAAGTCTGCGCCTCGCAACCGGAGGAGACATATAGGTGCGCGGGTTCGAACCCCACCGTTGCACATTTGTGTTTATGGGGATCCGTCTATGAAGCAATGTGAAAAACAGTTCCGTGGACGTTAAATCTTGGCTGAGGGTCAGCCCGAAAACTTTACTTTAGTAGTGGTAGTAGTGTCGAGCCTGGTGGCTTGCATCCGCGCCTCGCTACCGGAGGAGACACATAGGTGCGCGGGTTCGAGCCCCACCGTTGCACATTTGTATTTGTGGGGGTCCGTCTATGAAGCAATGCAAAAGGCAGTCCCATGGACGTTAAATCTTGGCTGAGAGTCAGCCCCGAAAGGATTAGTCGAGCCCGGTGGCGTGGTGGATTAAGTCTTCGCCTCGCAACTGGAGGAGACACATAGGTGCGCGGGTTCGAGCCCCGCCGTTGCACATTTGTATTTGTGGGGGTCCGTCTATGAAGCAATGCAAAAAGCAGTCCCATGGACGTTAAATCTTGGCTGAGAGTCAGCCCCGAAAGGATTAGTCGAGCCCGGTGGCGTGCTGGATTAAGTCTTCGCCTCGCAACTGGAGGAGACACATAGGTGCGCGGGTTCGAGCCCCGCCGTTGCACATTTGTATTTGTGGGGGTCCGTCTATGAAGCAATGCAAAAAGCAGTCCCATGGACGTTAAATCTTGGCTGAGAGTCAGCCCCGAAAGGATTAGTCGAGCCCGGTGGCGTGGTGGATTAAGTCTTCGCCTCGCAACTGGAGGAGACACATAGGTGCGCGGGTTCGAGCCCCACCGTTCCACATTATGGGGGTCCGTCTATGAAGCAATGTGAAAAACAGTTCCGTCGACGTCAATCTTGGCTCAGAGTCAGCCCGAAAACGTTACTTTTAGTAGTAATAGTAGTAGTAGTAGTTGTTGTTGTTGTGTTTGCTGCAGTTACTTTTGTTGATCTTATGTTGTTGCTGTTGTCATTGTTGCTGCGGCAGTCATTGTTGTTTTGCGTTGTTTTTGTTGTTGCTGTTGTAGTGGCTACAGTCGTTATTGTTATTGCTACTGTAGTTGCGATTGTTATTGTGGCTACAATCGTTGTTGTTGTTGTTGTTGCTACTGTCGTCGTTGTTGTTGTTATTGTTGTTGCTACTGTCGTCGTTGTTGTTGTTGTTCTTGTTGTTGCTACTGTCGTCGTTGTTGTTGTTCTTGTTGTTGCTACTGTCATTGTTGTCGCTGTATATTTAGGTGCGTGCTATTCTGTTGTTGTTGTTGTCGTCGTTGCTGTTGTTGTTAATGTTGGTGTTGGCCGGTAAGTCGTCGTTACAAGCGTACTCAGCAAACAGTACCCGAGTGACCGCTCTGTTTGCCAGGGTTCATCCATTTTCCTATTCACCTCCGGAATGGCTGCCAACAATAGACATCGCCAGCCTTGTACTTGAGGTACACACCTGTAAACCAACTAGCCAACTAGCCAGACCCCTCATACATTTGTCGGCCTTCCTCTCCCTGATTACTTGAAACGGACATAATGTAACGGAAATTCAACGAACAATCTTCGGCAATCATTGATTACATGTTGATATATATATATATATATGTATATATATATATATATATACATATATATATATACATATATATATATATATATATATATATATATATATATATATATATATATATATATATATATATATATATATATATATATATATATATATATATATATATACATATACATATATATATATAACGCGTTAATTCGATGTGAAGTTCGACGCTCATCATACCGCTTGGTATACGTCGTAGAGGGAGAGAGCCGAATAGCGCGTTCGGCGAATGGCGCTCAAATGACTAATCCAAGCCATTTCAAGCTGCGTTAGTGTCGGTGAATGGCGACCAGCACTTAGCTGGTCATAGACTGACGGATGAAAGATGACGCCGACCAGATTCGCCACTCCGAGGCTGCGGATTACGTCTGTAATGTGCGACGCCGAAAACTAATGAACTGTGCGTAGCATTTCTCGAGTCTCGGACATGATTACCGCCGCATCTCGTTGTGGCCAAACACGTCTGAAGAAGAACTGGCACACACAAAGCGAAGTGCGTGAAGCGAGGTTGCTCAGAGCTCAGCCCGTGTACACAAACACAAGGAGAGGATCGAGAGAAAGCAGAGAGAAAGCAATAATATATATATATATATATATATATATATATATATATATATATATATATACGGATCAATGCTTAGATCTGGATTGGATAGATCTTTAGCAAAAAAAACTGTCTATCTGAATTTCGGCTAGTAGAAACGGCGTTTGACCTGATGCAACGTAAGTGTCAATTGTAGAAAAAAGAACGATATTACAGTTGAGAGCAGTACCACGTCTAACGTATTTTAAATTGAAGGCTGTGTTTTAACACGTTGAGAAGAAAGCTCGTACATCTAAAAACAGCCAAGTTCCTAAAACGCAAATCTGAAAAAATGTGTTTCATTTGCAATTGACATACTGACCTTATTTAATAGGATGATATGTCGTGGCTTGATAATACATATCTGGAGAGGAGGGTGAATACGTGTAGTATGTTTGTCGCGTTTACAGAAAATTGTTGTACGGATCTCTGCAATTGCGTTTACAACATGTACTTTGTGTTACTGTATTTGTGTGTGGGATGGTAAATACCAACGACGTACTCAGTAAGGGACAGGTTCCATAGAATAACGCCTAAGCACGACATGCTAAGTGTTGGTTTCGCTTATGTCCTACACTGATGAGGCAACCTTTGTTCAGCATTTGCCATCTCATATTCATGACGAATTAACTGCCATGAAATCTTACAAAGACCCGCACCCTGGTTAGGTTTATAATATGAAGTGAAATGCCCTATCTTAGACAGGTAGCTTGTGATTCAGCTATGTCATTGAATATTTATTTTGGCTAGGGAAGATGCCTGATAAAAATAATAATAATAATAATAATAATAATAATAATAATAATAATAATAATAATAATAATAATAATAATAATAATGATAATAATAATAATAATAATAATAATAATAATAATAATAATAATAATAATAATAATAATAATAATAATAATAATAATAATAATAATAACTACATACTGCGTACATGTCCTGCTTTGGTTTTACCTGACAAATTATTCGCGTATGATGACGTCAGCAGAGACATACTTAGTGAAGTCCTAAATCTCAATTTAGAAGAGAACACCTGGCAGATGGCAAGTCTTCCGATACGTGGAGGTAGTCTGGAAATAAGAAGTGTCATTGACCTAGCTCCTGTCTGCTACGCTGCTTCACTGGTCCGATTTAGTCCGGTGGCAGCCTCGTTAGTGTAGAAAACAGTTTGACCACAAATAAGACATGAAACCACTAAAGCACGGGACACTATCAGAACCATGCTTTAGAAGAACACCCCAGCCAATCTAACCTACATGAGCTCAAAAGCCAAAAAAAGAGTAGAGAGATCTTAAAGGGACTTGTTTCCAGAGAGACCGCGCCGTATTCCTAGCGGCACAAGATAACATTAGTGGGGGTTGGCTTAAAGCCTTACCCTCGCCTCAGCTCGGCACCATGCTGGATCCCAACTCTTTGCGCATGATGTCAGCACGTAGAATCGGCGCTCCCGTCTACGAGCCGTTGCAGTGCAAGCGCGCTGCGGCTGTCGCGCGACACGTCGGCGGTAGTGAACGTCGCCACACAGTCATTTTGCATGCACTTAACCTGGACATGCCCTCCGAAAAATCTTAATGACTCCGCAACCACAGCTCGCATTGACATAGATTTGGTATCAAAATTATCGTCATGAAATGCGCATTTGCTTGGATGTGTTCGTTTTCAGCGCCGTGAGTGTTTGTAGGGTAATGGTTTTGAGGTATTTGGCGTGAAAGCAATATAGAATTTCATTTTTTTGCGAATTATCTTTTAAGCGACCTTTTCTTAAGCGTTTTCTGGCCGGCATTATATATTTTTTACGACTTTTCTCACGAACACGGCGGTGTGCTTAGTTTCTGTATAGGAGGACTGGTTGTCTCGCAACAGCACATTTTATGCTTATATGTCGAGCAAAAACACCAGTGTCACAAAATGTAAAAATATAACTCTCATTCCGAAACAAGACTTCTTAGAGACCATGTTCCATTGGATAAAACATTTGCTTTAACGAGTTCTACAATTCATAAATCGCCTTAAAAATATTCCAGACATACCCTATATATAACATTTAGTTCACACATTTGCAACAATTTGAAAAACAATTGCTTTAACGAGCTCTACAATTCATGTATCGCTTTCTGGAATATATTCATAAAATATTCCAGAAATACCCTGTATATATATATATATATATATATATATATATATATACACGTTCTCAGGAGACAATTGTCGCTCCATCTGTATTATATACATATATATATAATATATAAACATTTAGTTCACAAAGCCTTAAATCATTCACAGGGGCTACTAGTCACAATACAACGAAACAATGGATGCCTTTACAGCCGCATGATCATATGCAGATTAAACGCATAGATTTACAAACGTTAACCCGTAGCAATAAAAAGTAGGGAATATGGCAGATTTAAACTAATACGGTATAAGTTACCATGCAGCGAGGAAAATAAAGATAGGGAATCTCCGGATGAGAAAGACCAACAGAGGAACTTAAGCAATATAAGACACATTTATTTTCTATCAGGCAGAGCAGGTGCAGCGGTTTTACCACTCAGCAATGTTTTTTGTCAAATCAACGTGCGCGTCTTCTGCGTTGCTTGTATGAATTATTTACGCATTGGTGAAACGTCATATACTGCAGGAAGACTAGAAGAGGCCACTTTTGTATCCATTCTCTCTCTACAAGTCATCTAAAGCACTGCGGTCAATACTGCAAACAGACAGACAGAAGAGACGACATTATTATCACAGCACGGCGCCTGGTGCAAAAAAGAAAACTTTGTAGATTGGCAGATTTTAGTGAATGGGCTGCGTCTTTACTAAGCTGGGTTATGACGGCTCGTCGTTGGTTCATAGAAAGCCGTTAGTGATCCTATTTCTGTTTCTTTTGCCTTCTTCGCTTCTTCTAATTAATCACAACTGTGACTTTGCTTATAGAGTATGATTAACTTGGTTTTCTCGACAGTCGTGGAGTGTTGTTGCTGTTTTTGTGGTCACCACTAGTCGTATTGGTCCTTGCGCACACTAATAATCACTGTTATTAACACTGCCTGGTCGTACTATCGACCTAGGAACTTTTGGCTGGCTAGTGACTGATACAGCTTCTGTCAACTTGACCTTTCGAGCTGAATCTAGCACACTGTCACTAATATGAGTTCACGCGAAGTGGTGTTTGGTGTGTGTGCGTTGGAAATGCATGCAGAGAGACAGAAGAAGAAGTAGAAAAAGTCTCGTTCATGTCCGTTAAGCTGTCACCGACCTTATAGAGCCGAGTGGACCTGATCTATCAGGCTTACCGACAACGTGGAGCAGGCCGACAGGCAGTATGCGATCTTGACTTACCAGATCCGCCAGATCAGAAAGCTGGTGCCGTCGGCCTTTACTAAGGTGACGACGGAGACTTGGCTGCGTTAGAATTTAACTGGGGTATAATAACTAACAGCAAGATTGGCATAAGTATTGGACAGCACTACGGCCATTAAAAATGTATCGTTCGTAGAAGGATACACAGAGTTAGCTGTTTGCATTCATTATGCGTTGTGTTGGGATAGAACTTGGCCAAGTATAGCTTGGCTTCAGTTTATGGGGTTATAGATTTCGTTAAAGTAAGATCTCCGTTTTTTTTTTAATGGAATGAGAGGGCGGTCATATTTAGTTTAGGAATGACAGTGAAAATACTACCTTTGCTATACGGGCATGGCTGAGAAGGCATCGCCTTTGCAAACTGCATGGTTACGAAGAAAGGAGTTGCTCTATAGAGAAACTGAACATATCGGCAAATTTACAAAAACATTCTGCTTTGTTTGAGACACATCTGACGCGGGGTTGCGGAAGACTAATAGTCATATTCAAGCATTTTGCTAACATCGAGATCACGTGACATGTAGCTTTTCGGCTTTTTATTCGTTATAGTACCTTCTCAATTAAGGTTCCCCGCCGCCGATGTCGTATTCTTGTAGGGTCCCATATTGACAGAAGGGAGGGCTAGGGGCTTTCGTAGACGGTACATGTGTGGCAGTATTCATTATAGAATATTGAACGAAAGATGCTGGTTAGAACTAGCTAGTCAAATGTATGCCGTGTACGCCCCGTACTCGATTTAGCATCGGTCAGCAGCGTCGCTGTGTGCATCAACATCCATAAGCGACTGCATTCTGGAACGCCTGCCCAGTAACTCCAGTCACGCCCTGCCATTAACATTTGGAAAGTTCATAAGGGCCTATAAGGTAGTTGCTTATCACGCCAGTCCAAACATTGATGGTATGCATACAGGCAGGTCATATGCAGGTTCTCATGAGCCCACCAATGAAACTTGTGTGCATTAAGTATGCGTTATATATATATATATATATATATATATAAGAGCATTTCTTGAGATTCTGTCCGATAGGCTCGTTGAAGGCACTGCCCAAATGTCGTGTTGCTAGTGTTTCTTGTACTAATGCTGCCCACATATACACTGTTGCGTTTGCTGACGGTGTATTTCTTGTGTTGTCGTTTGTGTTAAATTCGACAAGATTGTTTGAGGGGTTTTGCTTCACGTTAACGAAAACTAAAACTGCACGTTGCATGCACGTAGGTAGACAGAAGCCGAAAGAGCAGCAAGAGAGTTAACGACAAAGAAAAAAGAAAAGCTGAGCAATCGGCAATCACAGCGCATGTAAACGGGAAAGATTCTCGGCCAGGCTAGCAAAACAACTAAACTCTGTCCAAGCATTCGTCGTTGGCAAGGATAGGAGGGAAGAAAACGGGCCCGGTGGTGGACTTTACCTGTTGCATGCATAATGAATCGATCACTCATGTTGCCTGTATATGTGTGTATATATGTATATATATATCTCCTCCTGAGCT
Organism: Dermanyssus gallinae; assembly: GCA_003439945.1. Lineage (NCBI taxonomy): Eukaryota > Metazoa > Arthropoda > Arachnida > Mesostigmata > Dermanyssidae > Dermanyssus > Dermanyssus gallinae. The sequence continues at coordinate 171,811 of QVRM01002850.1, forward strand.
GCTCTACTTTCCGTATGTATATATTTCCTCATAGCCTTTAACTTTATGACCTTGCTTGCCATACTTTCGTCATGGTGAAGGCATGCCTGCGGATGTACTGGCTGCAGGTAACAGTTGATAACCGCACATTTTCCCACTTACTAATGTGTTATGCAGACGGTTCTGTCCACTTAGCCATGCGATTAGACGGCTGATTAGTACTTAGTTCAAAATCCTAGAAAAGGTGTTCAAGTAGTCATGAACTAATTCACTCGTTAAGCGACCTTCGAGCTATTGGATGGCAACAAACTTTATAATTGGCTTTTTGGCTAAGCCCTAGCAAGACTGCTGGACTTGCTTACTACATTGCCACAAATGTTGTATTGTCATTGTTGACATAGAAAACGCTGGCTGATTCCACCGGAACTGCACCCTGGTTGTTGTTATTGATTTTGTTGGTTGTTGTTGTTGTTGTGGTTGTTGTTGTTGTTGTTGTTGTTGTTGTTGTTGTTGTTGTGTTGTTGTTGTTGTTGTTGTTGTTGTTGTTGTTGTTGTTGTTGTTGTTGTGGTTGTGGTTGTTGTTGTTGTTATTACTGGTGTTGTTGTTGTTGTGGTTGTTGTTGTGGTTGTGGTTGTTGTTGTTGTTATTACTGGTGTTGTTCTTGTTGCTGTTATTATCGTCGATCTGCATTACAACGGAAAAGCTGCTTATTGAGGTCAGACGCTGTGGCGGGCAGTGTTCACTGCGCCACCTCCTATGTCTCGGCAGTATTGACGCTGACGTCCCGTTACTACTATTAGTACTGCTACAGCAGCGCGACGACAGGATACCCGGGTTTGGGATAATTGTTAGCGGCAACGACGAGCATTACAATACATATGGTTAGCATGATGTAAGCGTATCTTTCACCTACCGTTGCCAGTTCAGCTCTAGCCTACCCACCTCTCTCTCTCTCTCTCTCTCTCTATTCCACTCTTGTCTTAAGTGATCCGAAAGATAACACAGAGTAAGGAAAAGCAAACTAATGCAAGCAAACCAGCATACAGCAACCTCGCAATATAACCATAGCCAACGCACTTGGCCGCACCGCAGGCGGAGGATTAACTGGATGCTAATAATATGTGCCCATGCGAGGGGGTGACTTAGAGAAGATGGCTACTGAATAGCTAGATACTGCACTGCCTTGATGTTATCGCCCGGCAGAGGAAGACCTTGTGGTACTTTCAACGGCCAGCCTCTATCATCGCCTCAGCCGGCTCAGCCGTTTCACCACCTCAGCGGGGCATCCTCAGGGTAGAAAAAAATCCTTAGCGCCTTCTCTTAAAAAGGCTGATCTTGAAGAGTCTTTCACCTTGTTGATTGCGAATGCGAGAATAGAGGCAAGGCAGTTAGCAATATGCGACGTCTCCTGTTATGCAAGGTAAGCCATGCAATCTTGTGAGCCCAACAGCACATGCTTTACAAATATAAAATAAAAGTAAGAACATATACGTGTACGTATAATTACAAACAAAATTGCTCACACACAGTAAAATAAACTAGTCTTTGGAAATAGACTACGTTTCGTTGTCCGGCATTTAAAACACACATATGCACGGCGCAAAAACGACAGAATGCGAAACAAAACACTTTTGAATTTGAGATTCTCACGATTGGATGAAGTGCCGTCGTAAGTTCGTGCCTGGGCAATCAGGTCGGCTTGCTCCCCGGATCGTTAGCTGGTGTGTGTGTATGTGTGTGTCGTGCTATCATACTGTGTAGTCGGTCACGCGATGTCGTTCCACTACCGAAAAGGAAAAATAGATAGTTGAGAGAGAGAAAGAGACAGAGGCGGCAACGACAATAACAACAACAGAAACAACAGCAACAACAGGAGCAACAACAACAACAACAGTAACCACGGCGGCGATAGAGACTAGACGAGCGAGTGACGAGTAGTAATCGTAGTAGGAGCAACTCTAGTCGTGGTAACGCTTGCCGGCCAGATGGGGTAGCTTTGTTGCATCCTAAACAGACGTTTTGTTGCCGTTGAAGTTGTCGCTGCTGTCGCTGCTGCTGTTGTTGTTGTTATCGTCATCGTCACAGAAAAGGCGCCGGCCGAGGTGCTTACAAGGGAAGCAAGCGGCGTGGTCAGGGAAGCTCTGCGAGGGTCGAATGGATGGTGGAGATGATGATGCGAATGAGTTTGGGCTACCTCTCTCCCGTCTCGGCCTGTTCCTGCTCCAGTCTGGCGACCGCTCTGGGACGCTGGGAAGCAGAACATTAGCAAAAAGGCGCACCCTAGATAGCAGACGAGCAGGGCACGCGGTGGCGTTGTCGTTGTTGCCGCGGCCGCCGCCGCCGCCGGGGCGCTGCCACCGGGTTGGTGGTCGGCGGCCACTGTAACACGCGCCAAGCTGAGGCCAGTAGCTAGACCTAGGAGGCCACAACGTGTGTGCTTGCTCGGCTATGTGTTGTTGCGATTGTGCTGCCTAGCGAAAAAGAAAGGAGGAAGGACGGAAGACAAAGGGGAAGACGATGGCGAAAAAGGTGGAGAGAAAAATGAAGAGCGCTAGAGGAAGAAAAGAAGAGCGCTAGAGGAGAAAAAGAAGAGCGTTAAGGGAGGAATAGGGCCCAAACGAAGAGGGGGAATAGGGCGTCGGGGCTGTGGTGATGGTGGTGATGGCTGCAGAAATGTGGAGTTGCTCGTGGTCGTTGAGCGGATCAACGTGTGGAGGGGGTGACGCTATCGCGGTATCGCACCGCTCAGTTGGAGCCCCCCTTCCCCCCCCCCTACTAAGCCGACATTGCGTTGGCCGGCGAACACAGCAATGGTCAGGCGAGGCGAAGCGAATCCTAGAGGACACTCAGTTGACGGATACGGGACGACAATAGGAGTTAAGCGAGCAAGGCGAAGCAAGGGGTCGACTGGGGAATAGGGCTAGGGCAGCATGCGCCACGACAACGACGAGGCTTAACGAGCCACGGCATTGCGGCAGAAGCAAATGCTCGTTGTTACACTTCACTCCTCTCTCTCTTGCCCCTCCCTCTCCCTCTCCCTCTCTCTCTCTCTTCCTCCCTGCCTTCGTTTACTATACGACGAGCTCAGTGACCAGTGACCATGGTGACGTTGCTCACGGTGGCACGCTGAGGGCTCGTTGAACTGAGGATGTTGTTGGTGCTGTTGTTGTTGTGATGCTGCTGCGCAGCTCTTGTCCTGTTGCTGCAAATTATGATGATGATGATGATAGGGGGTTCTGTTGTTGCTGCTGCAGATTATGATGATGATGATGGCAATGCCCATTAGGCGGTTGCTTGCTGAGTTGCTTTAGTTTATGGACTTTGAACTGGAGCGAGGCAAATGGGACATGCTTGCTTGCGGCGGCTTATTTTCCAAGCCGACAAAGTAAGATAGAGAGAGAGAGAGAGATGGAAATCGAGCGAAAGAGTAAAGACATGGCACAGAAAGATAGGGTAGATTAGTAGTAGTCGACTACGTGAAAGCTGGACATGATGGTGATTAAACGTTAAACGCCGCCAGGCGTCGTTGCGTCCGCTCAGTGGATCCGGGGTAATCTACCATTTTAAGGTGCTGTTACGGTACTTATCAGCCAGAACTTAATAGTTGCCAAGCAGGAAGGGCAGGGGGCGGGGGGGGGGGTGCTGTTCAATAGACTGTATTTCTTCAGTAGAGCTACCTGGCCCTCCAAAGGGGTGAGCTGCCTTTCTTTATTATGGGTGAGAGCTTGACACGCCTTTCGAGGCAGCATTGTCAGAGCCAAAAACGACGACGTACTAAGACGAATATAAGTTTGTGTACCTGAGACAAAAATTACAAATGCGCGTGATTCTAGCATGTCGTATACCTTGTATTTGTTCCGAAGTTTGTAAAATTAATTGCAACGCATCCAAAAAAACGATTGTTACTTATCGCTTTCTCTACTTGAGTTCAAAACTTTTATCATACGGCTTATCTTCGCATGTAACTACGAAAGCTGGTTTATATTTTTTAAGTTTAAATTTTGCCTTGTGTCCTTTTACATTCCATTAAAGGTGTTCATTCCCGACCAATGCGTTGATCTATGTAAAAACGATGTCAGGCTATTATTACCACTGTATGGCAAGGCGCATGTGTATAGGACGGAATGATGGCAAAACCCTTAGCAAACTCTTAATGTTGTAAAATACTTTATTGCATTTGAGAAGCACGACATAAAACTAAAAAATGATGCTCTAAACTTTTGGACCTTCGACAATTTACGACTTTTACGCAAATAAGTATGGATACAATTAGTGCAGGAACGACGAAGAAATTGTCTACACGTAGCGTTTAGCGTCAACTTCGCATTGTGGTAACAAATGATCAACGCGTGCTCGATCACAACGACGGAGTGTAAACGTAACGGCTTTATTTAGCAATTTTCGGAAAGTGTTTAGCCAACGTCCGAACAAACGGACGGGGTAACTCTATGTTCCCCACACGCTCCTTCATCAACACAATTTCCACTCCCTGTACTTGGCGACGACAGTCGTTGTGGTGCAGTGTCACAAATGATCTTGGAAGGAAATGCATGAAACTTGTATGAGCACGAGCCTGCTCGCTCGAGGCTCCTGCATCACCGCTGTTGCCGCTCCGCTGTTGCTGTTGACGCTGTTACTGCCGCTACTGCTGCAAAACACCAACATCCTCTACAGACTGTCCAGACTACGAACTTTTAGCTGGCATGAAGCAACTTCCATCCGCGTCCTCTACGAAGTGCAGAAAGCATCTCTTTGGCGCCTTTAAAAGCTCGTTTGGATTCGGTCTACGTTAGCAGTCCTACATTCAGGCATGCCTATATACTATACCTATATATAAACGACAATGAAGATGGTAATGATAATGATGATAATTATAGTAATTCTAGTAATAATAATCTGTTATTATTATTGTAGCGTCAGAGTTGATGATAGGAATGCTTTTTAGAAAGTACATGAGATTGGCGCTGCGTGCTACGCATTTTAAGCGCCCACTCGCGTTATCCGCTTCATTCCTCCCTTCGTTTTTTTGTTTTAGTCGCATCGAGGCGAACCAGGCTGAACGGCAGGGCAACGTGCCCAGAGTAGCGTAGACGATGAGTCGAGAACAATACCCATGGGAAAAGCGGCACGAAATGCGAGAGAGGACACACAAAGAGAGAGAGAGAGAGAGAAAGAGAGAGACGGGGGGAGAGAGACGGGTAAGAAAGGTGGCGGCGATTAACTTCTGGCTGGAGGGGTTGCCCTTGATGGCGGCGCGTTGACTGGCCCAAGCCCAGAGCGACAAACTGACTTCTGGCAACAGAGGAGTGACTGGCCAAATACTTTGTCAGGCGGCGAGAAATACGCTGCCCGTGTTTTTCGAGTAACATTTTTAATAGTGATAGCGGGCTGCATAGCATGCAGAGTGGTTTGGTGTTTGGGGGTTTGGGACGCTCTATTCAGCGACTAGCACAACACCAGTCCTTTAGTCGAGTGTGGTTGGTGGGTATAGTCGATTATTGAACACGTCGTTCACCCCCGTCTCCCACGCCGTTTCGCTCTCCTGTGAACACTATGTATGTATGTATGTATGTATATATATATATATATATATATATATATATATATATATATATATATATATATATATTACTACAATTTGTGACACGAGTGCTGTTGCCCAACATAGTTTCTGTATAGGAGGACTGGTTGTCTATCCTTGGTACGCCTCTCACCCCGTTTCGCTCTCCTGTGAACACTACATATATATATATATATTACTATCTATCATTGGCACATTTAGTGTGCCAATGATATACAACCAATTCTCTTAAACAGATACTAAGCACATAGTCGTGTTCATGAAACAATTCTGCTTTATCCTGAAGAAGCACCGATTCGAAGATGCGACACGGTAATTTAGAAGATAATTCCCAAAAATGTTATTTTATTAGCTTTCACACCCAATACCTCAAAATTATAATCTTTCGGCCATCAACGGCGCTTAAAACTAACAAATTCAGGCGAATGCGCATTTCATGACGATCTCTATGGTACAACATCCATGGTAATGCTAGCTGTGATTGCGGAGTAATCGAGATCAATCTCGACATGCCCGCCGAAAAACCTTAATTACTTCGCAATCATTGCTATAGATTTGATAACAAAACGATCGCATTGCTATAGGTTTGGTACCAAAACAATCTTCATGAAATGTTCATTGGCCTGAATGTGTTAGTTTCAAGCGCTGTGAATAGTCGAATGGTTATAATTTTTTAGTATTGGGCTTAAAGACTAACAAAAGAACTTCATTTTGCAATTTTTTTCTAAACGACCATGTCGCTTTTTCAAACCGGCGTTATATGTTCTTCCGATGAAGCAGAATTTTCTCTCAAACACGACGATGTGTTTAGTTTCTGGTTGTGTTGAAATGGCACATTTAATGCTCCTATGTTCGGCAGCAACACCGGTGCCACAAATTGTCGTAATTTCACTCTCACTCCAAAACAAGACATTGGAAAACATATATTTGCGTTAACAAGCCTTACAATTCCTTATATCGCTCTCGAAATAGTCCTATAACACCCTGTATATATAAACATATATAAACGGAAAGCCGTCGGCTTTCAGTTGAATGAGAAATACTCTGATAACGATAGCGGGCAATTAGTACGTATCTTCCACATGTACTTTCCTCTTGTTGTTGTTTTTATCCGCCTCGGCACCAGACGGGCTTTGCACGGAGGCGAGCCACCTCAAATAACTCGAGCGGCTAAAACCCTGCCGACAAAATGAGGGCTTGCTCTCGATTGGCGAACGCGTCGTCTGTTGGGAATACTATCTCGATCAAGCGGAAGATACCACGCAGAGTTCGTTGTCAGATAGCGTCCTGGACAGAGCCACTTGCAATTTCACCAGTCAGACGGAGAGTATGTGCATAGGAGATAAAGTAAGAGTGAGAAAGTCCGATTTTTTCCTTCGCTATCCAACTTTGGCGTGACATATTGCCAATGCATTTCAACGGTGTAACATCTCATCTCAGCGCTGTCGGCAGACAGTATAGGTCGTTGACGAAAAAATTGGACTGCTAAAATGTCCAAGTAAGCAAAGGAACAAGTTTGAGCTATCTAGGAGTTATGTCTATGAGCATATACGAAATATGCTGGTCCTCCTTCGAAACCCCAGGAGGAAGAAAAACATAAATGCTATTACTTTTAATTAAATAAAACGCTATCGAAACTAAAAACACTCGACGTGACGTATATTTGTACTATGGGTTTTAACAATCGGCTTTTATGTGGCGAAACGGGGCGAACTGCTGATCTGGCCCCTTGCTGAATGTTGTTGTCTAAATGCGTTTCTCATTTTTGTTAGATATTCACACTGAATTTATAGGACTTCTACAATTTAGTTGGGTTTATGACAAAAATCGTATAAAGTATAATTAAAAAAAATGTTTGTCAGTGAAAGTTGTGTGCTTTCTAGACCTAGTGTTCGAGAAGGGTTGCCGACGTGCTGGCACGTATTGGCACGCATTCGCCAGCGAAGTATAGTGTATGAGAAAAGCGACAACATTTATTTACACATCATATTTTTCCTTCTTCTTATTTACACATCATATTCCGCCTTCTTGAAACTCTTCGAGAGAGGTTCAATATTAAGGGCCAACTATTCAATTTAATCCGAGACATGCTGAGCCACAATATTATAACCATTAAAAACGGAAATCACTATGTAGACGAGCCTGTTACACAAAAGACTGGAGTAGCGCAGGGCGACTCTGCAAGTCCATTTCTTTTTATACTGTACATCTCTGGCTTAACAGACCTATTGCGCACAATGAAAGCACCGCACGCCTTTTACGCGGACGACCTCGTAATTTTAGCCAAATCCCGGGATCACGTACGATTCTATTTAAATGAAACCTCAAAATGGTGTGCGGAAAACCGACTGACAATTAATATTTCTAAAACTAAGATCCTTCGCTTTAGCCACGGCGGCTCATATGCCAATGCCGACCATCGCGTCAAGATCAACGGTACTTGCATTGAGCTGGTCAACCATTTCTCGTATCTCGGCGTCACCCTGACGCCGCGATTGACTTTTACTAGACACATCGAGGAACTGCGAGCAAAGGCCATGGCCGCAATTGTGCTACTCGGAGACATTCGAGATGTAGATCTTGACACAGCAATGAAAATATTCAGGATGAAAATTAGCCCAATACTCCAGTACTGTCTTCCAGTACTTGCGCCGCACCTAACACTACATGATCTCAAAAATTTGGACCGTGTAAAGGCGTGTTTTGCGAAACGTGTACTAGGATTACCTAAGAACGCGTCAGCTACCCTGGCATTAGAACTATGCGGAGAACGCACTCTGGTAGAAGATATAGTGCTAGACAAGTTACCGATCACTACAAATACACTTGAAATGTACAGAACATTCAGAGAGGATCGAAATGTAAACTTTGCTATGTGTAATTATACAGATGGGCCTGCCTTTTGCTCAGAGAAGTGGAAACGAGCCTTTCAAAGTAACCGGTCATTATTGTGCAGGGTAACATGGCACGGTTATCACCACTATATGTGCCTCAAGGGTGATTGTTATGATATAAATGAATGTGTGTGTAAGTTTTGTGGTGAGTGCGACAACATTTATGAGTATGTGACTAGCATTGTTTCTGATGATCTGCATACGCTTTGGCGAAATCCATTAGCAGAACATCTTGCTATGATTGACAACGGCCTGTCCTGCAAACATTCTGCCCCCATTCGGAGCGCGTCGCTACTCTCTTATAGAACGTAGCTCATGCTTCATTGCAGCCATTGTGACCTCGTACGATCTGACCAATGGCGGGTGTGATGGCGTTCCGAGGCCGAAATCCATAGGGTAGTGTCCAAGTCGTTTTATGGAGAGCGGGCTATACGCGGATCGCGAGTATACCGTAGAGCCGCTCGGATATGAAAGCCTAAAGGATACAAGCTATTTTATATGGCGTAACCCTCAAATGAAGTAAGTGACGGCAACGAATTCGAGAAAGCCGAGTAATAAATGCAACGGGTGCTCCGCAAAGCACACACTGTTTGTTTTGACATTTGGTGCTTGTCTGCATACATATGTTCTACATTAGATTAAGCCTCTATGTTTTACAAATATTACCAAGTTAACCCCTCTCTTCAATTGATTTGCTGTGATACGTGCAACGCTATTGAGGGCAACTTCGTCAGCCATCACCGCTGTGCGGCTCGCTACGACGTGCATGTTAAGCCGCTCCACGCTCGGCGTAGGATTATTATACGTGCTTACATAAGCTTGTGCTTACATAAAAAGTTGTTACGAGTATAATTTGGGGAGAAGTTACGCTCGATATAGTGCGATTCCTCGCATAAAGAGCGCACCTGTACTTTGTAGTATGGCTAGTTTAAATATGAATACGTTTTGTGCCAAAAAATATGCAGGCGCTTCAAAAAGGAACACAATTCAGAGACGTTTTTAGAGGACACGCTCACGCGTTGCTAAGTCGTATGAGAGGCTGAAAGTATGAAAAACAGAGATTACAAAAATGGAAATGCCAGCGGTAGGCATATAAGCCTGAGCGCAATATAGGCCTGAATCATTTTCTAGATAGACTGATATTAACATGCGGAAGCTATAAGCAAATCTGGCACAATCTAGGAAACAGTGTGCATATGAGAGTGAGTATGTTTAGGCATTCTCTGTCGACTTCCATTGAGTCTGGAATTCAAGAATAGTGTTTCTAATAATGTAAAAGGCATCTACCATGCAGCTACGCTACGATCGACTATGAAGCAGGCTTATTTGGGCGCAAGGGCGCTAGATATTTAAAAACTCATTCAAAACTAAGTCTCTAAGGTAAGAGAGACAACACCGTTGGCAAAAAAAATACCGGAAAGTCTGTAGGAGCATACAGAGACGTCGCTTACGTGGCACACACGTTAGCTGGTTTATGAGCCGTTTGGTGGAGAATGTTGACAATGCTCCATTTCCACAGGGAGGCGTTGCGCAGAATATAAACTGCAGAATGGTTTTGTTTTAAACGTCTGCAGAAAACAGGCATATGTTATGCTCTCATTTTAGCAATGCTGCCCTATCTAGTTGCTTGGACTTGGCACCTACCTGCTTGTACGCGGCACAGCTATTTGTTAGCTCAATCTGTATTTAGCCTGCGAAGCTCTCTCGTTCGAGGCCTTTTCCGCAAAGCTTGGTTTGGGTATGTTCCACCGGTAAATTAACTTGTAAAATGGCCAAAACGCAAAAACATCTAGGTTGGTGGAGCAGAAAAAGCCTGATGAACCACAGCATAACGGTCTATGTTTACAACAGTCAGAACTAGTTGCAAACATATTTTTAAAAACAATTAGTATGTATTTTTTCTTTCAATAATACGTCTTTGAATGTCACATTTTGAAGAGCAGTCACCAAACTGTTACTGCCCACAGTTTCAGTCGTTTGTATCGCACAACATGATTAGGGATCTCCTGTTACTCTTCCATGCTAATGATTGTGTCTTGTCGGGTGTCCTATGGTGTATTGCACCACCCCACGGGTGTCAATGAACTGCAAACCTCTCTTACGATTTTCGGCTTTGAAGAGGATAAATGATATCACGTAAAGACTGCGTCGTGTTTTCGGGATTGGAAAATATTACATTTTTGGTCCAATACTTACTCTGGTGTCATTTACTTGTAGGTTCTTGGACGAACGATACACATATTGTTAGGGGCTAAGGTCCTACTCTTTAGTGTGTGACATGCTCAGGTTCTTGTTTTCAAAAGCTTGCTAAACCATGCGAACAACATAAACTTAGTATTATTAGACTTTTAATAAAATTGTGTGCAATAGTTCTGTTTAAGTTGCTTTGTCATGTCGCAATAATTGACAATTCGGTGGACGCTAACTACATGTTCTCGCTTACCGTGTCGTTTTCCAGCCACTGACGCGCTCTGCAGGCCCAGTAAAACATATGCGCCCTATAACCCCACCTATGAACGCTTCATGTGCCTCCTGTGCTCTATTAGCTTATACAAAAAAAAGAAAGTTCAAATTAAAATACAGACCATGCATATACGAGGTGTGTTCAAAAAGTATCGCGACTTTTGTGTTTTTTCAAAAATTATTCATTTATTCATGAATATCTATTTTGTCCCCTTCTAAGTAATCCCCATGAGATATTATACACTTGTGCCAACGGTTTTTCCAATCTTCGAAGCACTTCAAAAAACCATTTTTTTTATCTTGTTCAGCTCCTCCTTCGATGCCGTCTTTATCTCGTCAAGCGTAGCGTAACGTCGTCCTTTCATGGGCCTCTTCAGTTTAGGGAACAAGAAAAAGTCACAGGGGGCCAGATCTGGGGAATACGGTGGCTGCGGCATCATTAGTGTGTTGTTTTTGGCCAAAAACTCGCGCACAAGCAACGATGTGTGAGCAGGGGCGTTATCGTGGTGCAAAAGCCAATTTTTGTTCTTCCACAAATCCGGGCGTTTCTGGCGGATTGCTTCGCGCAAATTGCGCATAACTTGCAGGTAATATTCCTTATTGACCGTTCTACCCTGTGGCAAGAACTCATGATGCACCACGCCCCTGCAATCGAAGAAAACTGTCAGCAAAACTTTCACATTCGACCGAACTTGGCGCGCTTTTTTCGGTCTTGGTTCGTGCGGCAGCTTCCATTGAGATGATTGAGCTTTGGTTTCCACGTCATAACCATAAACCCACGATTCGTCACCAGTTATGACCCTCTGGAGCAAATTTGGGTCGTCGCGGACAGAGTCCAACATCTCATTAGCAATGTTCATGCGATGCTGTTTTTGGTCGCAATTGAGCAATTTTGGTACGAATTTCGCGGCGACCCGTCTCATGCCCAAATCATTGATAAAAATCGAATGGCACGAGCCAATCGATATGTTTAGGTCCTCAGCAACTTCTCTAACGGTGATTCGACGATTGGCCAATACCATTTTCTCCACTTCATTAATTTTTTCGTCTGTTGTTGAAGTGCTCGGGCGTCCGGCACGCTCTTCGTCGTTCACATCTTCTCGGCCTTCTGAGAACATTTTGTACCACCGATAAACGTTGCTTCGGTCCAAGGTAGCTTCTCCGTATGCCACAGTCAACATTCGGAATGCATCCGCGCACTTAATTTCGTTTTTCACACAAAATTTGATACAGGTTCTTTGATCCATTTTTTTGAATAGGTAAAAATCGAAGACGATCCAAAACACGTGCAAGCAAAGCAGCTGTCAACAATTAAGTGAACATTCAAAATGGCTGAGCTTGTCGGCATAAGTGAGAGACATGAGTACCAACATAACGCCACAAAAAATCAAAATTCGAATATACGTAACCCGTGAAAATTCAAAAGTCGCGATACTTTTTGAACACACCTCGTATGTAAAATTTCACTTTGTTCTACAGTCTGAATCAGTTATGTGATCAAGGTATATCCTAACTTGGGATTGTAGTGCCTTGTATAGGGGAACACCCACCCAGGCTGGAGTTACAAGTAAATACACAGTAAATAGCTTTATTTTAAATATGCAATATTTTAAAGTATTTATAAAATAAAAAATAATATTTCAAAAAAAATATATTTTAAAATTAAATGTATCCACTGTGTTGTAAACTGCTGTTGTATATTATGAATATGCTATTATATGAGTGGACTAGTTCGATTGCTTGTAAATGTGAGAGCGTGTTGCACTACACGCTGTTTAGAAGTCCCGGAGATAATATTCATTGTAATCACCTATTATTTAAGTGCTTATACAAAGCACTCCTTAGATTTCACCCATTCGTATTCACCGGAAATCTGTAGAAGTGTTGTAAAATGCAGTGACTTGAATAAACCACGTTTGAAATGGAAAAAAAGCATATATATATATATATATACCTATTTTAGTTTACACAACGTGTAGACGAAAGAAAACTCTATTACGACACATACTTAGGATACCTCTACAAATACTGACTGGCTGAACGGTAGCTTTCCAGTAGCGCAGCATATCGGCTGTCGTTGCCACTATAGCAAAAGAGGATCAGATCCTCTAGAGAAGCCGGGCAGCATGCGCCGAGCGCACCTCAAGATCCTCGTCGAAGGAACGAACGAAGGCCTCAATGTAAAGAGAAAGCATTTTTATAGCACTATAGCTACCCCGATCCCATTACTACGACTGCTATGAGCGTCAGACAGCCGGACAGAGACAAAGAC